>CM070559.1:48581280-49003658 GCA_036346405.1 Phyllostachys edulis | reverse complement strand
CGCGCGTCTCCTCAGCGCCCTCGCGACCTCCCCGTCACGAACCGGAAGAATGTCTTCATACTGGCCAGTTGGATTAGCTTTCTTCCATCGCTGCCACTTGGCGCCATGGCACGTAACACCTCGGTAACAAATCCTCAGAGGCCACCAGCCAAAACCTCACGCTCATCGCCGGCGCTGCGTAGAACAGTCGTCTTGGTCGCGCCGCCCCATGGGCGGCAGGACCTCCTGGCGGCAGCTTTGAACAAGCACCATTCTCCTGTCAGAGGGACCCGCGAGCACAACTTCAAATAGCAATCGAAGCCAGGACAAAACAAAAGGATCGCGGACTAAAAGCATTTCATTCAAAAGGAGGTAGTTACACAAAAAGAGGTTCTTCCTCCTCGGAGCCCTAAGCAGGGCTAGCAAAATAGAAAAAGTCCTAGTCTACTCCCAAAAAGTTTGAGCCGCTTCTGGCAAGCGAAGGGTCACACCTTGTTTCCTTGAGTGGACCCTCGCTTGGCCCCCTCCGGGATTTCAGCCGAAGAGGCCACCGGCGCCTTCCCTTTAGCCTTCTTAAATGCGCCTTTGCCTGCGGAAAGACCCGTCGCATCTTTGATTGCGCCGCCCCATGATCCTCAGGTGGGACCTTACTTGCCTTGCGTGTGCGGCGCTCTGCGTTTGCTACCTCCTCGGCAGTAGCCACGGTGATGGATCGGGTCACGAGAGCATCTATATGGCTGCATCCCGCCTTGTCGAGGGAGGCTAGGGTTGTGCACCAAGCCACCTTCGCCTGATGATCACCGTCACGCGGCGGGCGCATTGCACACACTCCCATGGCAGCGGCGGGCGTTGGCGTGACATCCATCTCCGCCGCCGGTGACTCCTCCGCAGGGGCACCAGCGAGCCGTGTTTCCTGACCTCCTCAAGAGTGTCCAAGGCCTCAAAGGCACCAAGCCCCCAAGTTGGTCGACAGCTCGCGCTCCTCCTGGATCTCCTCCTCAAGGAGCGTCTATGCTTTTCGCGAAGTATCCAGCTCAGCCCGAAGGCCAGCGTGCTCCTCCTCAAGGCCCGCCACCTGAGCCTCCAACGCCTTCACTCTCACCATGAGAGAATCGCGCTCACCGCTGAGGACCTCATTCTGGGCATGCTCCGCGTCCACTCGGCCTTGGATCTCGGCGAAGCATCGGACAATATCGATGTCCAGTGTCCGCGAAAGCATCAAGGTATGCACGGTAAAGCAACCTCAGCAACAAGCAAACAGAACAACGAAGGCATTCGAAGGGCACCCACAAACCTTCACAACATTCGCCTCGACGCTCCGAAGCATGTCCCTCAGGTTCATCTTCTTGAAGAACTCCGGAAGAAGGCGAAAAGAAAGTCTCCAGCGCCATATATGCGTGGCGTCGCTGGCTAACCTTGAAGTATGCATTGCACATAGGGAGCACGTCCACAGTGCTCGTGGTGACCGTAGCGGTGCGGTGGGAGGCCGGAGCCACAGAGCCTGAGCCCGTTGTGCCATCGCCGTGGCATGACATCCCCATCAGATCCGGGCTCCCCGTCGACTGCCCTACTTAGATCGTCAGCCACTTCTACACGGACAAGCAAGGATCAGACCCACAAATTAATATCATCTGAGGCAAATAGCAGCGCCATACCTACCGGCGACCCGGAGGGAGGGAGGACATCGGCCGGCATCGGCACGCCCCGGGGTAGGAGGGGTGCCCATAGTCACCTCGGCGCCCTCGTCATAAACATGCGACGGGGTGTCCTCGCCGGAGGACTCGCCAATAATGACGCCCGTCGCCTTGGCTACCTCCACCTCGGGGCGCCCAGTTGCACCCTCCAAAGCAGCTTCTTTGGGTGAATCAGGGTGCTCATCCGAGGAAGAGCTGCTAGACCCGGAGGACTACAACCGCTCTACGGCCTCCGCCAACCTCTTGGCGGGCCGGCCCACATCCTCTGTAGCTTCGGAGGGGGCCCCCCACGTTGCGGGACCGACGACCACGTGGCCGTGCCAAGTGGTCGGCCTGCCCACCTCGGTGGTGCGAACGCGTTCCTTTTTCGGCGTCTGAGTGCGGGCGCTTGGAAAGGCGAACCGACGAAGGGTACACCCGGTTGAGCCGACTCTCACACCGACCAAGGCAGCGCTTGAATGCTTTTCCCCATATCACGGACCCAGAAGCACCTCACATGGCGTGGGCGCCTCATAATAGGCATGAGGCATCATTAAGCATGAGGCATCATCAACACATATATATATATATATATATATATATATATATATATATATATATATATATCATAGCAAAAGAAGTTGGTAAGGACAAAGAGAGCCCCGCACCTTCGCGCCCTTTAACAGTAAGGGTCGGGCGTCTAGACTTCGAAGCCCCGACCTCCACGTTCCAATCTTTGGCCAAGGGCTAGATGCGGAAGGCGCAGAACTCCTCCACTAGGTCCCGGATGGAAAGGCGCTTTGTCACATCCGGCAAAAGCTGGAGGAGGGCCTCCTCCCTCACGCTAAGATCAATCACGGGGTTGGTGATAAGTCGTATCGGCCCGCCCCGAGACTGCAAACCATCCTCCGTCGGGGATTTGTGGTAGAACCACCGCCGAGTCCAATCCGTGTCCCAGCAGTTCCGCGCCGGGGTAGGCAGGTACATCAGGCACCGTGTCCTTGGCTGGAAGTTCACGCTACCGAAGTTCAGCATTTCGCCCGTGCTTTTCTTCTTCTTGATTGCACCGCGCCCGTCGTGAAAGGTAGGCGAACAGCGCCTCGCTCTGGCTCCGACAGCAGCAGCCCACTCAAAGACCCCTAGCTTCACAATGGAATTGAGTCGGTTCGCCAACTCCACCCATCTGGTTGAAGTACCACGAGGTTAGATCAGTAGCAGGAGTAATGGAGGCCAGCGTCAAAAAAGCGGCGAAGACCACGCCTCATCCTTAGAAGGCAGGGATGGTCTCGTCCTGGGGCCGCGGACCTTCTCGAGGCTTTCCAACTTGCCCTCATCAACGAGGGTGCGAAGAACAAGATTTGTCATGGTGGACCTCCCCAAATTGCTCATGTACACCGCTTCCCTAGGATTTTCCTTAGCTCGCTTCGTCATTACCGAAGCCACAACGCGGACCCTTGCAAGCAAAGCGAAGCACCACAAGGATCAAATGTAGCAAACTGGAAACCAGGAAAATGGAAGTAGAATAGCGTTGGGGGGGGGAGATCCCATATTTATAGGCTGGTGGAACGGGCGAGAAGAGCACGAGGCGCCAAAGGCCACTAGAAAGCCTGGCGCCATCACAGCGCACGTCACCCAACGCTGGTGTGTGGAACCCCAGTAGATGCATAGCGGTGCCTTTATAACACACACCACCCAATAACGGCGGGTGGAACTCCAACGAGTGCCAAACGGCACCATTATGGTGCATGGTATCCCAGAAGTTACCATCCTCCAACGACGGATCGCCTCCGTGAGCCCTTCCAAGAGACGCTTCGCCAAGCCAGAGGGGATGGCGTGCTTGGACCCTTCGGGAGAACAGTGCGGTTTCAACCATGGTGAAGCAGGACCTCGACCGCGAGGGGCTTGTCGTAGGGGCGGCCCATCGGCCTCACGGCACGGGCAATGCTCCAAGGGGTCCCGGAAGGACCCAACAGTGCTTCCAAAGGCTCCGAGGGCGATCCCAAAGACACCCCTCCGAAGGGGTCCCCGAGGAGTCGAAAGTATTTCCGAAGGCTCCGAAGGTGATCACGAAGATGACCTTTGGAGGGGCCTCGGAGGCATTCCCGAAGTCTCTGAAGGGGCCCCGAAGGATCCCCAAAGGTGCCCTCTGAAGGGGTCCCGCAGGCTCCCCGAGGGTGGCCTCCGAAGGGGCCTCGTGACTATCCCCAAAGCGTAAGGGCACAAGGAAGGTGGACCAGGCTCACTCCCCGGGTGGACCAAGACCAGGAGGGTCTACCGTGCGCCGAAGGCTACGCATAAGCTAGAAAAAACCCCTGCTACCCCTATGGTAGTTGTACCTTTTTAGGGGTATATGTGTAGTTTTATGTACCTGGTCGGATAGGCTATAAATAGCCCCTTTCCCCTCATGGAAGGGAGAGAATTTTTCTGGCAATCAATACAAGTACATTTCCAACTGAACCCTTCTCCTGGGACCCCTCGGCCCCTCTTCGACGCCGGGGGTCCCTCCTTTTTTACTGTCTAGTCTTCTCACTATGACAATACCGTTAGAACATACTACTTATGACCATAAGAAAATATGTTGCGTAATTACAAACTTGGAGTTTAATGATCCAAATTATTTAAAATATGATATGAGTAATTGGATCAAAACTTGGGCAAATAATAAAGAAGCTATACTACATAATAAGTTTGCCAACTCTTAGACCCTTCGTATGGGACCTTCGTCATGGATTAATAACCAACTAGAAGTTGGAATACCCTATAGAATATTAGGATCATGCAGTTATACACAGAGAGATAGAGCAGTAGTAACAGAGGAGCAAGGAGAGAGTTCGGGTGCCACTCAACACCGTGAGGAGCTTGGTGGTGGCGGGAGGAAAATGAGTGGGGAGGGATCACGAACCGGTGGGTGGTGGCGCGGCTTGAGGTGGCGAGTAGCGGCAGGCGGCTAAGTGTGGCAGCCGGAGCCGAGGAGGAGAACCGGGCGACGGTGTTGCAGGGGGAGTAGGAAGGAGCTAGGGTGCGCACCAGCTATGGTGGGTCTCGGGGAACTCACTCGCATGGTTGGGCGGCGGAGAAGAGGTCGGAGATGGGCCGACGGCGGTGAATCAAGGGTGGCACGGAGGGCTCGTCGTGGGGGCGCCACCAAGGGAGAGGGAGCTCCGGTGGGAGGTGGTGGAAGCTTGGGGGAGGCGAGGAGGTGCTCCCACCATGAGGAATTTGGGAATGGCCTACTGGAGAAGGATCGGTGGTGCATGCGGCAGTTTTGGCTGCCGGTAGAGAAGAAGACGGAGCGACGAGTTGCCAGCGGGGAATACTCCTAATTGATTGGGGGCTTCCTCTTGCGGGGTCGTGTGGCGTGACATGACGCGGTTGGCGGCATTGAGGTCCACTAGAGCGGTGGGAAGACAAGGTGGTGCGTGGCGGCTTGGCGGCCGAGCAGGCGGCGCTGAAGCTTGAGCTTGTACTGTGGTTCTTCTTGGTGGAGCTCGGTGGAGAGAGAATGGGGGTGAAGGAGATGGTAGGGAGGGGCTCTCAGTGGCTCATGTGGCGGGTGCGGCGGAGCGACCATTAGCGGCGCACGCGTGCTTGGGCTTCCTGGTGTGCAGTAGAGGGAAGGAGGAGGGGAATGAATGGGGAAGTGGAGAGGGTTCCTTGCACATGGTGCTCATGTATATGGACGGAGGGGTCGAAGGAACAACGAGAGCCGGTGACCTCGCTATGAAGATGTTGCGGCATGGGCGATGGTTGTGCTGGCACGGAGCACGTAGCCGCGTGTCCATGGCGCAAGCGGCACTGGAGCGCATGCAAGGGCGGAGGCAGAGCGGCGTGGCAAGAAGCTCTACGGTGGGGCGGCTAAATTCATGTGAGAGAAGAAGATGGCGCTGGCCGGGCGAGTTGGGCCATGGAAGAGAAAGAGAAAGATGAAGGATAGGGCTTTTGGCCCAATTCAATTTCCAATTTTTTTTGGAGTTTTAGCAATTTCATAAATAGAAATCACTCATTAGGATTTTTAGAAAATAGCAAAAAGGAGTCTAAAAATAATGGAAAATTCACAAAAATTCTCTGAGATATTCTGGTCCTAAGTAAAATATTTTCAACTTAAGATTGGTATTTAATTTTGCAAATAAATTATTTTGGATTTAAAATAAATAGGATTTTTAAAAAAATTCGAAAACTCAAGAAAAATAATTAAAATTTTCTTTTTGACTTTAAATCAATAAAAACCCAAAAACTCAATAAATTATATTTTTGTCATTTAAATACATGGGAAATTTAGGAAGAGCATTAATACTCTTTTAAAATTCATGAACTCCAATAAAATAATATTTTATTAGTTTAAAATTAGTATGAGAACTTTGGGTTGTTACAATTATCAAACTCGTTGTTGAATTTAGTGTGTGTTAGAAGAATCAAGCATTTCACACATGTTATCGCCACGGTAGCATACACCTTTGGACCACCATCAGTTGTTGGGGATCATGTTGGATCTTAAATTTAATCAATCATGTGCCCATGATAGGGGAATTTTGTAGTATACTATTTATTAAAGTTCGAATCTCAACATTAGAGGGAGAGAAATGCCCAAAAGTTCGAATGTTGTCATATTTTCCAGAAGAAAAATATCTTTAGTACACTAAGATATACGTACTAGCCAAGCTAAACTTAAGGTTTAGTTTATGCTCTATACGCTAGAAGCGGCAAATCTGCTAGACACTTTCTGATTATAGAGAAGTTACTATAGTGTTTACTTGTAGTAAATATGTCACTAAGAGTGAAATACCCTAGGTTGAATAGTATATTCACCTATGCGAAATTGACTTATTGGTCTTTGATCTAAAATCTACTAGGACCACTGTGGGTCTAAGATCTAATGACACCAGTCAAAATAATTATTAATCACTCCTTAAACACTGTTAAAGAGAACTCGCATTGAAGGTGAAATACCTCATGAAGTGGCTCATCATCAAGATGAAAACCCCAGAAACTTGATGGGCGTATATCACAATATTGGGAATACGGAACGACCAAGAATCTTTTGTTTGGGAAATGACAAAGATCTGGTTAACACTGAGATACCCACAATCATAAGGATATAGGAGAAAAGTTATCGACAACCACTTTGCCTTTACATTTGCTAAAGTTTCTCTTATGAGAACACGAGAATCTGGAACCAAAGTCCATGACCGAGCACTTGAAGCGTTTATATTGGGTCACATAAAGAAAACACCTAAGGCTAAATCATAATTGTAAAATAAAAGTCTTGGAACCAGCTATTTCAGGCTTGGTGGTTCATTATGAATATAATGAGGTGATAAAAGCTATGGTTCAAAGGTCCTCGTAGAGATCGTTACTCTCCTATTATGAATGAAATAATGTTCCGTTGCATCATAACTTTGGCAGATGGCATGAATGAATAAATAAAATATGCAGTAAATGAGTTATGAAAATAATCCTTGATGAGATCCTCGAAGGACTCAAAATTCCTAGTAAGAAAGGAAGCAAAAAAAATCACAATATATGTACAACTCATACCCAATAGTCTCTTATCGGAAAAAAAGAGCATCTCCCTAAAGGGAAATAATATTACCAGTCGATTTCTTAATCACAGCAATGACCATATGATCCATAAAGGTGGACAAGGACCCATCAAGACCTGATAAAATATAATGAGGAACCTAAATACCAGAAGTACGCCACATAAGCACTCATAAAATGCATCTTCCACTAGAAGTTAGTGAAATGGTGGTTTCCTCTAGTACCGTGAAGGTACGACATACATTGGTGATAGTGGCAATTAATCCCCTAAACGCCAAAACTAAGACTGATTGTATTTTACTCTATCATGGTACAATCATACTTTATAGATATATCGAACATACCATTGCTTGTAACTTTAACCACTCGAAGATAGTTGCAAAATATTAAGACCCTGAAAGGTTTCGATAAATCGTATCCGAAAAGCATACGACTTTACAACTAATACTACCCCCATATCCTTTGGAAGGATAATCTACTTGTGTTGCACAATCAAACAGTGGTATTTGAAAAGTTAAGCATGTTACTCCTGAATAGTGTTCGAAAAAATGTATGAAATGCATTAGAGCAACAAGATTTCAACGAAAGTTGTCTTCAAAGGAGCATATGCTAAACATTTATCATCGTACTTGAGATATTGAAAATCTTAGTCGAGCCTAGAAGGTGTTGATACAATGATTACTGCTTAAATTTACATTAAAGGTTTTACCACTTAACAATTTAGATCTAGTTAGTCGATAATGCAAAGATCATAAAGATCATGCATAAATCCTGATGATCATTACTAAATCTCGAAGATATACTGGCTATCTGTCAAATCCCTATAGTGCAAAATCCCATAATGTATTATATTTCTTTGTGGTAGTGTGACCATCTCTTAGCAATCATATAAGCAGATCTTAGTGGCTATTTCTACCAACCACTCAGAGATCATAACACTATATGAAGCATCACTTGAATGTGTTTAGCTCAGACGTGTGATTAACCACATCCAAAAGTCTTGTGGTATTAATACTGTTAATACCCCCCTCAGTTATCTATAAAGATAATGTTGCTTGTATTACACAAATGCAAACAGACTATATCAAGAGCAACATCACAAAGCACACTGCTCCTAAATTTTTCTATCCTCACGAACTCCAGAAGAATGGTGAGGCAAAGATCCCGTAAACAAAATCTTGTAAAAATCTAGCCGGTTTATTCACTAAATACCTGTCTGCATCCAATTTCCAAAGATGTATTAGTAGCATGGGAATTAGATGATTTAAAGAGTTGTAGGGTTCAGGGAAGTAAATCCCTAGATCATATCCCTTATCAAATCATGAGGATTTATCTAAAATTTTGAAGGTTGAATCCCGAAGATTAAATGTTGTACTCTTTTTCTTGGTGGGTTTTTTTTTGAAGTTTTCTCACATAAAGGTTTTAATGAGGCAACAAGTTTAATGCAACTTACGGATGTAATGTACTACTTTCTCCAATCCTTTTTTCCTAATGAATTTTTGGAAGGAGCTTTTGACGAGGCATTTGCATATTATTGTCTATTGCCCTAGGGAGAGTGTTACGAAACCTAAAGACTAAACCGCCCCTAAGATGGGTTCATCCATTTGGACTATAAATACGAGAACCCCAATGTACGATGATATAGATGAATAAAGATATTGGATTGTCCTCTATATTCTGTATCTATATTGTATGCTCTGTTGTGTGATTGGATTGAGATCGTCTAATTCTCTTCGGCAAGCGCTAAAATTAACAAACCATCCCGGAGCGTGAGACGAGAGAGCACCCGCAATAAGCAGCGAGATTATAAATTTATGATAGAGTAAAATTCAGAAAACCCAAGGTTTTAGGGCATTAATAACACAAAACCCCATGTTTTGAGATTTTTTGAAAATCAGATTTTGAGGCATTAGTAACACAAAACCCGGTTTTAAGAAAAAAATCTCAAAACATGGGATTTTGTGTTACTAATGCCTTAAAACCTGTGGTTTTGTGAAAAAAAAACTTAAAACATAGTGTTTTGTGTTACTAATGCCTCAAAACCTAGGATTTTCTATATAAAAAAAATCTCAAAACATAAGATTTTATATTATTAATTCCCAAAACCTGGGTTTTAAAAATTTTACTCTCTATGACATCTAAGCAGCCTCCATTATTTTCCACTCCACCCTCTTCTTCTTCCTTCCCCGATCCATCAGCTATCGATTAGGCGCGTGAGCTCGGCCGAGAACTCGCCGCCGATGGAGTCCCAGGACAGCGGAGCCAACGCGTGGGGCGGCGGCGACGACGGCAACTCGCTGTTCGAGGGCATGGTCCTCTTCACCCCCTCCCTCTCCGCCGACCCCGATCCCGGCACCGCCGTCGAGACGCCCGAAGCCCCCAAGCCGCCCACCCCTCGCCCCGACGCCGCCGCCGACGCCGACTCCAACGCGGCCTCCCAGCCCCCGCTGCCGCCTCCTCTGGACGAGGACCTCTTCTCCGATCTCACCCTCCTCTCGCCCCAGCCTCCGCTAGACCAGGAGCTGCACCCTCAAGACCAAGATCAGAATCACGTGGCGGCCGCCTTGCCCCCCGCGCCTGACCCGCCTCCCCTCGCTGCCACCCTCTCCCGGCAACCGTCCTCCTCCGTCTCCTCGTCGCTCCGCAAGAAGAAGAGGGCCGTGCGCATCGGGTACGGCCGCTCGCCTCAACCAACCCTCGCTTCCCCTCCTACTGTTGCAATTGCTACCACCACCATCACTGCTGCTACGGCTACTGTAATCCCTACTACTAGTAGTAGCCTCCCCGATGCTTCGCTGCATCCTGCCATTCCTCCTACCCACGGCCATTACCTCGAGCAGCTAGGTAATGGCGATGGCAATGAACAAGATGCTGTAGTTGTGGATCCGGATGGCAATTCTTCGCATGTGAAAGAGGAGGCGAAAGAAGAGAATGGTGAGGATGATGATGGAGGGGCTGGGGTTGCACCTGTGGGAATCGAGGAGAGATTGTCTCTTCTTAGATCTCAAATCTCTGGCAAGCTCGAGTCGATCCAGCAGAGAGCCGTTGTTGTCGTGGCCAGAAGGAGGCAGCTGGCAGCCAGGCGCAGGAAGGTGGTGGAGGACGTGGGCTCTGTGGCGTCCAGGCACAAGGATTTGGAGAGGGAGCTGGAGGAGGCGTGCGAGGCTGAGGACTTTGAGAGGGCCGAGAGTATCAGTGACTCCCTTGCGGTGTTGGAGAAGGAAAAAGATCGGTTGTTGACGGTGCTGCGTGATGCGGAGCTTGACTATGATTCGGTGGATTTGGAGCTGCAGGATGTGCTTGAGTCCCGCATTGCCTCAGAGGAGGAAGCTGCTGCCCTTTTGGAGCAGTTTGCAAAGGTAAATTGGCTGTGCATCTTCTTACTTCACTTTGCATAAAACTGTAATATTGATGAGAGATGTACTTCCTTGAATTCAGGCATGACTTCAGACAACCATTTCTCAGAAATAGATAGGCATACCAAGTTCCACTGCTTAAACTCTAGTGTTTGGATTTTTGGAAAGAGCTGCTCAAGCAATGTATTCATGCTAAGTACTACTAATGGCTGTCTTTTTTTACCCGACAACATAACTAGGGCTACTCTGTCATTCTATGAAAATAATTTTTAGAGGCATGGTGAAACAAGGGTCTCATTTTTCAGATATGATAGAACATGTAAATTCTAGGATATCGTATTCTATGCATAGTGTTCATGCCACTGTGTCATAACTTTCACTGTAACAAGTAATCATTGTCATGAACTCATGATCATCTAAAAGTAATAATCCACTGTAATAAGTATGTAAAAGGTACTGAAAGGTTCGACAAGAAAATATTTGTGAAAGTTTGTTTTTTTTGAGAGAGAATTTTTTACTTTGGGTTTTATGCTAACCCACACTAATAAAGTTGAGCAGTTCATGATCACAAAGGAGACTATGTTTATGTGGGTAGGGGAGTAGCTTAAGTATCCACCATTAGATCTTTGTGTTAAATCATATTGTCTGTCTGTTAGAGTTTTTCTTCCCATTATGAAACTTACTGGCAACCATCTAGTGTCCGCCTTAATGCAAACATAGTTGAGTAGCTACAGTAATCTATAACACAGAAAATGGAAACCTTTAGCTAATTATGTACTGTTGTGGACGCCTTTGTTGGCAAGACATACCAACGCCGGTGCAAGGGGATCACGGTGGAGTCCAGCGCGTCCACGGGGCAGCCCACGGCAATGCAACCAGGTGTTGACCAAACACTGGTTTCGGCAGGAGTACAAGCTATGGAAGGTGGTCTAGTTATTCAGAAGGAGATAAGTTATATTTAGTAGGAGATAAGATATTTGATTAGTTACCTCCTTAAGAGAGTTTGTGTTAGAGATTAAGTTAGTTGCTTTCCTTTTATCCTAGCTTTCCAAATAGGTGTCGCCTAATCTATAAAGGGGTACCTGGGTTGTAACTAGGCATTAAGCAATCAATAAATAAAAGTTACTCCACCTAGTCGGCAGGGACAGAGCCCTTGCACCGGCCGGCACAGCGCCGCCACGCACAAGGGGCGTTCTTCGCTTCGCCAATTATCTCCATCGTTCGATCTTCCAGCGCCGCCGCACACAAGGCGCGTTCTTCGCTTCGCTAATTATCTCCCTCGTTCGATCTTCAAGTGCCACCTTTCCAACACCATATTATTTGGTATCAGAGCCTTCACCACCACCCTTCACCAAGGAAAGCAACTAACTTAATCTCTAACACAAACTCTCTTAAGGAGGTAACTAATCAAATATCTTATCTCCTACTAAATATTGTTATGAATATTGTGTATGTATGGAAGAGGCCCAATGGGCAATATATATAGGGTACAAAGGGGTACAAGACTAAACCCTAATACAATAGGAAGTACCACTAATACCCTTAACACCCCCTCAAATGCAAGGCGTATGCAATAACATTGCATTTGTAAAGAGTTGACACTACAATAGAAAAAATCCGAAGTCCGAATCTTGATAATGTCATTGTAGCATGCAACTCTTGGAAAATATGCCGAGTTCATCTAGGGTCATGCGACAACCCGTAAAGCACAAGGTGCAGGAGCTGACGAAGTAGAGACAAGCGGGAGTAAAGTCGACCGCGACAACACGACGAAGAAAATGAAACCGACATGAATAGAGAAAGATGTCAAATCAAGCCGAAGAGGGATAGATAGAAGCATGACAGTGCAGATCGAAGCCCAAGACGGCGACGGCGCAATGCACAAGAAGTGCAACTGAGGCGAAGCAAAGAAGAAGCTACATGACCTTAGAAGCTCGAGGCGTGACTCGAGAGAAACATCGGCATCATAACGACTTCTACGATCTGCAACGGCTTAAAGAGAAGAGCGGTGGCTGCTGCCATGCAAAAGAAAAATTCCTATACTTCTATGAGACTATGACTGACAATAAATTTGTGGACTCGCATGGCTTAGACGAACTCAAAGATTGAGTGATACGGACTTGGATGGATGCAACAGAAGAAAAAACAACACAAAGGAGAAAAGACTCAAAGGATAGCTAGCAACAAATACTGGCAGCAGCAGAAGACCCATCTCCTCATCCAACCACAAGCACCAGTGCATCTCCTCATCCAACCAGTAGCTAAAGCCTGTTTCAACTTTTCTAGACCGAGCTAAAAAATGAATAGTACCGCCACTTTTCAATCCACCAGCAGCAACTAGCATAGCTAGCAACACACTCAATCACCACCGACAGCAGCAGGAATAGCTAGCAGCAACAACATGCAATCGGCCGTCCTCCTCCCATCCTCTGTTCTCTCTCTCGCTCACGCACATAGCAAAGCAGCAAGACACGCACCAAGCCAAAGATGCAGCTGCACCCAATCAATGGCGCCCAAGGCCAAGAAAAAAGTCGGCTGGCGGGAGAAGACGGAGAAGGCGCCGGCGGGGAAGAAGCCTAATACGAAGAAGGCGACGTCGAGGAGCTCCAAGGCCTCATGCCCGGATCCGACGGGATCCAACGACGGCGGAGGCTTGGGAGGCGGCGTGGTAGAGCCGGATCGTGGGCGGCCCTCCCATCCAGCCGAAGCAAGCAAAGGAGGCGGCGCCCGATGGTGAGCTGAGAATTTTGAAGACCCGGCGGCAGGCGACGTCTTGATCAGGTTAGTTCGATGGCTTGCCACGCCATGGCCGAAGTCTCAACCCATGCATCGCCGCCTTAGCCTCACTGCAGGTAGTGCCTCGGCGCTCTCCCGCGTCGTGCCTCGAGCTCTGAGGACAAGCTAAGTGGCGCCATTTGCACACTATCAAGAGTAACTCTGCATTGTGAATTCACTCAAGACACTAATCCATTGTTTATCACCATCGATTATTCTCATGTTCAAACATGAAAAAAGGGATATTGAAGCACAATGAAAGCAAGCTGTTAGAGCATAGACAATGCAAAGGAAAAGTAATTGCTTTGAAAATGATCTTGTTGCATGGAACATTTCATCATAAGTGTAGTACAATTGCTTTGAAACCGAATATATAAAAGCACAATAGAACAAGCTTTGTGAAATATATCATACAACATGAGTAGCATACGACCCCAAGGTTTCATCATAGAGTGCGCTAACTAGTTCCTTGAAAGCATGAAATGACTTGATGGTCCATTTAGTCAACCATAGGGTTTTGGAGCTTACCATGCTCATGAAACACACTCTATCAATGACATCAAACGAGTTAAGGACCGGAGACCGGGCCGCCAACTTGCCCCGGTAGGTCCGCCATCGGCGGGCGCCGAAAGAGAGGACGGCGGCGGCGGTCCAAGAAGACGACGGCGATCTAGAGTTGGCGGTACAGAGTAGCGCAAGACGAGGAGGGCTTCGGGGCAACCGACGCTAGAGGCCGAAACAAGTCACCCTGCCAGTCGCATCGCCTGGCGGACGGGATGTCATGGTAGCCGCGGTAGGAGTTGTATCCGGTGCGGGGACATGAGATTCGGTAGAGGCGGTGGCGGGAGCACGGGACAGAGGAGCCCCACTCCTCCCGGCCCAAGATGATGCCCCCAAAGCCAGAGACAGCGCCGTGGGAGGAGGCCGCCCGGGAGCAGAGGTTGCTCCTCCCGGGGGCAGCGGGCAGTGGATCGAGCGGAGGCTAGAAGGCGGCGGCGGCTGCAGTAAACCCTAACCTAACCTTTGCTCTGATAAGCGGTGGTGGGAGCATGGGGCAGAGGAGCCCCACTCCTCCCCGGCCCGAGACGACGCCCTCAAAACTAGAGACAGCACCATGGGAGGAGGCCGCCCCCGGGAATGGAGATTGCTCCTCCCGGGGCAATGGGCAGCGGATCGAGCGGAAGCTAGAAGGAGGCGGCGGCGGCTACAGTAAACCCTAACCTTAACCTTTGCTTTGATACCATGTTATGAATATTGTGTACATATTGAAGAGGTCCAATAGGCAATATATATAGGATGCAAAAGGGTACAAGACTAAACCCTAATACTATAGGAAATACCACCAATACCCTTAACAAATATAACTTATCTCCTTCTAAATAACTAGATCACCTTCCATAGCTTGTACTCCTGAAAACAGTGTTTGGTCAACACCCGGTTGCACCCCGTGGGCTGCGCCGTGGACGTGCTGGACTCCGCCGTGATCCCCCTTGCACCGGCGTTGGTATGTCTTGCCAACAAAGGCGTCCACAACATGTACTTTTAAAGGAGTCACTGCATGTCAGTTTCTGTTCTTCTAGTTGCTTATTAACATTCAAGCTGTCTTTCTTAGGATGCCACTGACCATGCTGATTTGGTAAGCAAGCAAGCAGAAGAGATGTCCTTGAAAGAAATAGAAGGGTGGCAAACATCAATGGAGTTACTAGAAACAAAGAAGCTAGAGATGGAGGTTGAAACAGAATTGATTTTGTCAGCACACTTAGGGTTGGAAGGTTCAATAGAGCATTTGGTTGAAGATGACAAGAGAGAAAAATACATGTTAAGTAAGAAAGGAGATACCCTCACAGAGGAGTTAGCTGGGCTCCTGGAGTTGGTGAGGTTGAAAGAAGCAGAGATTGCTGAAAACAATGCTCGGATCCAGGAGGTTCAAGAAAGGATCAGCGCCGTGGTCTCCAGATTTCATGGCTCCCAGTCAGATATTGACCTGAAGATCAATTCCTTGCAGGAATCCCAAACTAAAATTGAGCAAGAGACTGAAGCACTTGTCCTAAAAAAGAACGAAATTGATAAATTCATCTCTTCAACAGAGCAGAAAGACTTGGACTTACGGGAAATTATCAATGCTTGTTCTTCTGAAGCAAAAGGTTGCCAGCAATCGGTTGAAATCAGAAGAAAGCTTGCATCGTCGATTTTGAAGTCAAGACAGGATAGAATTGGGTTGCTAAAAATGGAGGAGGAAAGTTTGCAAGACATTCAAATGCTCAGGCAACAAATAACTGATGCAAGAACTAGTCTTCAGGTACATTAACTCTTCTTTTGAGAATTAATTTTTGCTAATTAAAAACATTGGGTGCCATGTTTATTTTTAGATGGCAAGCTATTATTTTGGTGTTGGCAAGCACACAATTCTAAATATTACTTAATTTGATGTCCTGCAGGAGATGTCTTCAAGGAGAGCAGGCATACAGCAAGAGATAGCTACATTTAAGCAGAAGCTGAGCTTTATTGACAAAAGGGGTCCTGAACTAGAGGCTGAAAAGAAGGTTGCTGCTGCTGCAAGGAACTTTAAGGAAGCAGGAAGGATAGCTGCAGAGGCGAAAGCACTTAATTCTGACAAGGAAGAACTTCATGCTAAATTGGAGAAAGCTGCTACTGATCTGGAGATAATAGAAAAGGATATCACAGCAACCACTGACCAGATACAGGAATGTGAAGGACTTATTGTGCTCAAAGAAAATGAGTCAGCCTTGACAAGTTACAAAAGGCTCCGATTGGATGCTGCTGCTGCTAGAGCAGAATTGGCTGCTGCAACTGAAACAGATGACAATGAAGAAGTTGAGATATTATGCAAAGAAGCTGAAGCCGCAGAATCTAAAGCATTGGAACTCAAAACATTGTATGACCTCCAACTGGACGATACTGAATGTATGTTTCAGCCTGTAGTCCCAATAGCATTCATAACCAACTCAACAGGGCAGCACTTGGCAGAAATTGCTTCTTCTTTTGGCCTCTCGCCTCAGAAGCGAATTGGATAGTGGACTTCCAGAGTACCAGTGCCGCTTCATACAGTGTGTAAAGTTTCTCCCGACAGTTGTGCTTATTGGAGGGAACATCTGTGCTGCAATGAATTCCCCCTCTTCCCGGATATGCCTTCCTCATTGTTCCTCTTTACCTCCTGGCATTTGGGATCTACTCCGAATCGGAGTTGGGGAGATCAAGTGTATAACATCCGTTTTGCATACTCGTCTTTGGGGATTTTGCTCCCCCTCATTTTTGTGTACATTAAGACTGTAATTCGTTTGTTGTGCTGGTTTTGATTGAATTACAGTGGCAGGTCCTCAATCAGATTGTAATCAGAATAAGATATCCATGAATAAACTTTCTTCTGCATTTCCATCATGTATAAAATTGAAGTGAGCAAGTTATCACGATTAATCAATGGATGGAATTTCTTCTAGGCAAGACTGTTTTGATAAAGCTGTGTGTCGGTTGATTGATAATCCAAGCCTTTCTAATATGTGAACTTTGGTAGGATAGGAAGTAGTTTGATCAAGTACTGGAACGTGGAAGCTGTGAACCTCCCAAGCCGTTGTGGAATCTATCCTACTCTCTTCCTGCCAAATAGAATCACCAAAAGGGGGTGACATACTAGTAAACTTCTCTGCTTGTTCTACTTCCACAGTATACTTCAGACTGCATATAAAAGGTCTCGAATCAAATTTCAGGTGCACTTCCAGCTTGAGAATGGCGAACACTTCCAAGGGCAAGGTGTGTGTCACTGGGGCATCTGGCTTTGTTGCCTCTTGGCTTGTCAAGTGACTTCTCAAGTCCGGGTATCATGTTCTCGGGACAGTCAAGAGACCCAGGTCCTTCTCCTCTCACTCTAACGATCTAATCTTGCATTCCTCTTGTGGTTACTAATATATGGGCTCCATTCTTATTGCTCCTTGAGAATGTACAATTACTGAAAGTGAGGTAACATGTTCGCTAACTTGATAGGTAATCACAAGAAGGTATCACACCTCTGGAACTTAGCCGGTGCCAAGGAAAGGCTGGAGCTTGTGATAGCTGACCTCTTGCAAGAAGGGAGCTTCGATGCTGCTGTGATGGCCTGTGAGGGTGTCTTCCACACTGCATCACCTATCATTAGTGATTCCAAGGCATGCCGCACTAACGCTTATCACTTCGCTGTCTTATCTTTTAAAAATGTTATATGGTTATAGGTCTTAACATATGATCTCACTTTAATTGCAGGCAGAAATGCTTGATTCAGCAATAAATGGCACTCTAAACGTGCTGAGATCATGCAGGAAGAATCCATTGCTCAAAAGGGTTATTCTCACATCTTCATCGTCAACTGTGAGGCTCAAAAATGAAGCTGAACTTCCAACGCATTGCTGGATGAAACATCATGGAGCTCCATGGAGTTCTGCGAAAGTCTCCATGTGATGTAGGAGTAGGAAAATCCAAATCCATACTTAGGTTTATGCCAATGTATCTTTCCAAACATTATTCTGAAGATTGTTTGGTTCCTTTTCCATGTACCCCGTATACAGATATGGTACGCCATTGCGAAGACGCTCGCGGAGAAGGCAGCGTGGGAGTTTGCCAAGGAGAACAGCATCGACCTTGTGACTGTTCTTCCAACATTCGTGGTTGGACATAATTTGTCCCCTGAATTAGGCCCCACTGCTTCAAATGTCCTTGGCTTACTTCACGGTATGTAAGGTGCCGTCGATCTCATCATTCATGTTCACAAATGCCTGAATGCTACTCTGTATTAGGTTCTAAATGCCTTTGAAATTGTACTGCAGGAGAGACAGAGAAGTTCACTATGTTCACATCGACGATGTCTCGAGCTGCCACATCCTGGTCTATGAAACTGCCAGTGCCAAAGGGAGGTACATATGCAACTCGGCGGTTCTTGATAACAACGAGCCGGTCGCCTTGCTTGCAAAACGATTCCCGTCATATCCCATCCCGAAGAGGTACATGCACTGTCACTCATGCCCAGTTGCATTGCCTGCAGCCAGCCTCAACATGTGCTGCCTCTCCTGCATTTTTTTTTTTGGCTTATTTTGTTGGGTAATCTGCTTGCTCAATCTATTATCAGCTTCTGCTGCATAATCTTGAAATTTGTCGTGCAGTTTCCCGAACATTTACTGCGAGCAGAATGATCCGGGAGCTGGGCCTCAAGTTCAAGGGAGTGGAGGAGATGTTCGATGACTCCGTGGAGTCGCTCAAAGCTCATGGCTATCTACTGAAGCGCGCGGCATGATGGCAAGCAAAGGAATCGACCGAACCGAGGAGGATGAAACCCCACACAGCTAGAAACATTTGAGTTGTAGTAGTATAAAGCTCTGTTTGAGGTAACCATAGCTTTTCAGCTGCTTTTGGTTTTCTGAGCTGAAAGCGGCTGATGGATGAACCTTTTTCTGAGAGGCGTTTGACAGCCTGACTTTTTGTTGGATTGGCTAGTTGCTGTAGCTATAGATAAATGTTGAAATGTCTGAGATACATTCAATGGTTTTGAAAGTATATTTGTATGTTGATTTAGCGTAAATATGATTGTTTTTTTATTTTTTGGCGAAAATATTGATTAAACAGCTTAATTTCACTAAGTTCTGAAAAAATTGAGCAATAATTTGTAACGTAAAATATCACATTTAGGAGATGAAATACACATTTTCTTTATACAAAGCAATACTAGCCACAAAAAGTGTAACACCCACTATTATATCAAAAAGTCGAACACTACCAACAAAAAATCGCATAGTAAAACACATTCCTACTCTCTATTAGCCATTAAAGAATCGGCAATGAAATCACGAAGAGCATCCATGTCCCCATCATCCACTAGCATAAGAATGAAGTGTCAAACATTGAATAAGTGGATGACAAAAAAATTGATCACATAAAAGACAGAGAATTGCCTTCATGAGGATGTGGAAAATAATCTAAATACCTGGAGAGAGTATTGTTGAATATGTGAGAATCTTATGCAGCTACAACGAATATGAACCACATGTTGAAGTCACAGACAACCATCATATTCTAAGTAGCATAACCATGGTGGCTGATGTAGGTAATCTGGTCTGCCTTAGGTACAATGACACCTATATGTGTGTTAACTATTGCACCAATGCAATTATTGAAGTGAGGTGCAAAACGAGGATCTTCAAGTCTTGGATCAACTGTACTGAACTAGGGATCTTTCGGTTTTATGTTATCTTTACCTAAGAGTTCCAGGCACTCCAAGACTTCAATGAACTTCCTAAATATTGTCTCAGTTGATTGTTTAGAGTGGTTCTCTACTTGGCTAAATGATTGAGGGTCACCACATGTCCACAAGAACATATCTAGAGCTCCTAGAGAATTCATCCCTCTTGTCGATTTCAAGTCATATATTTGCACCAAAGTTTGATGCAACATAAATAATACATGCCTATTCATTCGAAACATTTTGTAATAAATTATTCGTGTTCAAACATAGATATACATGAACTTAGTTCACACATACATAATAGTTCAATATAACATAACGAACGCAAATAGGGGAATTACACAAAACATTGATAAAAAGAGCATAAAGAAGGCTTCTAGTTCTTTTTCGATCTTCGTATATCCTCTTGAGCCAAGCAACCCTTCCATGATTAGTCTCTATGGACCGAAACACCGTTTGATATTCATGTTTTATAAAGAGTTTTGATGCAATAAAATGCTCATCACTCCCTTCCTCTATTCCAGATTAGACAATGATTTGCATGTGCTCTATGATCTCATCATCAGCTTGATCACACCTCTAGGATGTCACAGAATTGCTATTGGTCATATGGTCCACTAGACGCTCCACTTCCCTAACCATATGGTTCTCTTGTTCTTCTTTGGGCTGCGACCAACACTAGTAGTCTTTCGCTTCACAGTGCCCTTTGGTTCCTTCTCAACAGCCTTACTTGCCCCCCTCGACAACAGCCACATCATCTGAACCATCATGTACATTTGTGACTTTAGCTGGTATGCCAGGGATAACCGAAGATTAAGATGTCACATTAATATATCTAAACATGATTTCAAGATGATCTATGCTCTCAAGTGGTGCTTTCTTAAATTGGCCATACTTCGAATTGCCCTTAAAAAATTAGACAAGTTATATAAACAAAATGTTATGTTGAGATGTAAGAAAGATAAGTTTTTTTTTCTCAAGATCCTACCTTTATTTTATCAGCCCACCAATCATGATCGGTCTCAATTGTTCCCTCCACAACATTCCAACATACACCAGTAGCTGCATGCTTCAACTCTTTCCATATTGATAACTTGGTTTTCAAAGCATCCCAATGTTTTTTGATTCGCTTCTTGTCGTAAAGTCTTCCAGTTTTTGAAAGGAAAATTTCAGGTAGGTTCTTATATCCCTTGGGATTCAAATGTCTAATTGGCATATTTCAAGCCTTAACCTCAATAACACATATATCACAAAAGGCTTCATTGGCCAAAACATCTCATACTACAACAGAGTTCTTAACAACTTTGTCCATCTAGTGCATAAGTCATGCTTTACTGTTAGTTCAAAAAAAAAATTACTACCCTAGACTCTGATACAATTACTACTCAAGCTATCCTAATTTACTACCAGACTCTGGTACAATTACTACTCAAACTATCCTAATTTACTCAAACTAATGATTGCTATTGTTTCCTTGTGGGTGTTGGCCGACTTTGCCCACGACCATAACAATTCCACAAGGACACATGCCTAAAAACTGTAGTTGGAAAGTTGCATAGTATTTAAAATTATACAAGTTGATTCATCATCAATTCTAACAAATTTATTGTTACCTAAACCGCTTTCTCTGTATATACAAGAGAAAAAGAATGTTATCTGGTACTATATGCTCAGTAGGTTGCAAGTAATGAATCTTGTTCCAAATGAGACACTACTTTTAGCACAACAAACAAGCAGCATGAGCATATCTGAAAATTACTAGCAACTACCAAGTAGCAATCCATCTTTCAAAATCTCTAAGAATCATCACTACCAACCAAGCCGACACTTTCATTAAGTAGATCGAGATGGAGGGAGTTGGGAGAGGCAAGATGGAGGGAGTTAGGAAGAAATACCTCGATATGGCCAGGTGGTGGCATCAGGGGGAGCCAGCGGTCGGCGGCGGTCGCAAGGGAATTGGCGAGCAACAAGGGGACCAGGCAGCCATCGGGCTCCAAGGGCGGCGGCGGATTTTGGATCAGTCGCTCCTCCCAAGCATTGGCGGCAGGGCTCCTCGGTTGGAGACAGGAGGCTGAGAAGAGGACCAGCGCTGGTGGTGTGGGTGAGGTCCGGATGATGACGTCGAATCGCCCTAGGGGAGAAGGGGAACGAGTGGCCTTCAGCTGGAATCAGGATAGGAATGCAATGAGTAGGGGAAGGGCCTTTTAATTGGTGATAATTGGTGTGTAATTTCCTTCAACTTCCAATGGCAAAGTGATATACTCCTCCCGCAATAAGCTGAAAAAGCATGTCCTACCTAGCTGCGGCTTACATGATAAGCTGCTACAAAGTTGACCTGTTTTGGAAGCTAACGGCTTTTCCGAAGCCGTAGTGGCTTTAAACCCACCCTGGCACACACACACACACAAGTCGTAAAACTCCAAGATATGCAGCCTTTTCACCCTCATATTCCCTCACATCTCCTTAGCTATCCGTCTATGACAACCGAGTGTTATGAAGTAGCTACTATATGATTACAATGAAAATTTTCTTGCAATTTTAATTACCCTTTGCGGTTGTGAGAATTGCAGAAGATCTACTTTTGTTTTCGTATGTAAACATGCAAGAAAGTGCTTCATTGCTCATATATATTTTGAACCCTACTTCGAAATTTGATGTTAAAAAAGAAAATACGATCTCCACCGTCTAAAAATATTAGTAGGGTGTCTATGCGATGCAACGGGATCCCAAAAGAGAGTGATACATATCAGTAGACGGAATCCTAAATTGCATAATAAATATCAATTTTTCTTTCACACACATATAAACAGAAGCATTAACTCCGTCTATGGCATCACTGCTACTACTACTACTACGAAAATTAAAATTTTGAGCTCATAGATTGTTTACCTTTAGAAGTTAAATTTAATGCCAACTACCCTCCCGTGCTACCCATTTCCATCCATTGTCAGCTGACAAGGAAGAGGGTTATACGTCGATGGTTACCTTTTTCCACCCTAAATCCAAGCCACGACTCAGTTTTCACGGCCATCGGCCTTTGCAGCCCTCGCCAGGCATATCGTGGCGATGAAGTGGGAGGCTGGGGGAGGAGGCGGTGGCGGCGTCACATGGTAAGTGAGGAGGTGGCGCTACTTGCTCGGTCGGCGGAGCAGGAGGCGGCGGCGGCGGAGCACGGGAGGATTAGGATGATGTAACATACCAATTTTCTGAGTTTTTTAAAAAATCTTTTGAATAGTTAGTAGGAGAAAATTCACCATTTGCGTTTATTTGATTTTAATTCAAAATCTTAATATGGACTTTGTACATCAAAACCATTTAATATGACTAAAGTCAACAGGAACAGTGTCCAAAACTATTTTATTTGGGTTCTATGTGCTTGGATATATTTTCTAGATGTTTCTAGAATTTTTCCAAGTTCATTTGCTATTTTCTATTGCTTATTTGAATTTATGGTATTTTTTCTAAAAAGAAGAACTATTTAAAATCTCATATAATAGTTTGGGCCGAATCTTCCTTCACTCGGCCCATCTCTATTCATTTCGGCCTAGTCCCACAGAAGCATAAATCTTGCGTCGTCGCGCCTCTCTCCGTGACTTGTGGGCCCGCCCTCTTTCTCTCTCTGTCGGTGGGGTCGCCTCAGCGTCTTCGTCGTCCTCACACCCTCCTTCCTCGCGCGCGAGCCAGCGCTGAGTCCGCCATTGCCAATCTCCGAGCTCGTAACGACAACGGAGAAAATCTCAACTAAATCACCTCGGATTTGGTTACCAAATTCTATCCCTAGCTATCCCGTACTTGTCTCGGTTTATATCTTATCTCCAATCAGTTTCTATCTCCTAGAATCCGAGTTTCTTCTTTCGTGTTCTTCACGGACTCTATTTGAGATATTGCTAATCCGTGCTTCCCCGGCCCTATAAATAGGACCCCTGGGTTCGCCTGTTGCTCTGCACCAAAACCCCTCAAGCCGTCGCGCCTCCAAAGCTCCAGAGCCGCCGCATTGTGAGTTTTAGGTTTTCCTCCACCGCCGCTATTTTCTTCGATTGCACCGCCGCCAGTGTCGCCGTGTCGTCATAGAGTGCACCGCCGAGTCCGCCTATCACTAGGGCATCCTCCAGCACCCTTCCTCAACGTCAACACATCGCCGGAGGCCTTGTTCGACAATAACCATAGCTCTCCGCCGCTTCAAGCTCGCTGCCGACCACCACCGACGTCCCCAATCACTCGGAGTTGGTTCACCAGGTGCGCAATAGCGCCAGCTACACGTTGGTGCCATCCACTCTCACCGGAGCGCAGCCGTTCGCCCGCGACCATCGGTTCCAAAGCCGTCGTTGCCGTCCAGCCGACGTGTACGTCCACGTGTGCAGCTAGCTCAGCCTCTGTGCGTGCGTGGCAGCCATGTTTTTGCCCAATCAGCCTCCACCTCAGCGTTGACGCAGCGGATCAGATCCAATCCAAAGTCATGGCTCGGTGGACTTGGTCTACCGTGGGCCAAGTCACTGACGTGTGGGTCCCACATGTCAGTATTTCTTTTAATTCTTTTATTCCGAGCTGAAGTCATCGTTGCGCAATAATCCGATTTTTCTTTAGAGAAATAATTCGGGTTAATTCTGAAAATCCTATTTTAGAGTTTTTCTTTAGATTTCAAACTTCCCAAGCTCATATCTTTTGCATACGAACTCCGTTTGAGCCCATTCAAATTTCTAAATTCATCTAAATTTGAGATCTATTTATCTGAGATTTTTATTTGATTTTTAAAGTTTGTTTTGCCTCTGTTATTTATTTATTTTATTTATTTTCTTTGTTTGTGAGTAGACGTTGTTACTACTGGGAATTTTGAAGAAGAAGAAGGAGCAACTCAAGACCAAGATCAATACCCAAACCTTTTACAAGGCAAGTTATACCTTTGATCATATTGAACCCAGTTTTCAAAGTACTTTGATTCAAATTATTGCATTTACTTTAAGTATGTATTTGAATGCTTTTGGGTATAGCTATTGTCCAATTTGCTACACCCACCTTGATTCATTGTTATGTCATAATCTTTTGTCACCCTAGATTAGTTCATATTTAGTTGGTGCTATGGTATTACCAACGTGGGATGGTTAGATACGATTAGATTGCTTAGCCATGCTACGAGTCATCATCTCATGTAAGTTGCAAATATAAACTTGACTAAGTGACTATAGAACTATGTGATAAAGACTGTGTGTACTATGTGCTATTACTCGTTGATGGCATATGTTGCACTTAACCAACAGGGTGGGAAAGGATTTAGACTGGGGCAAGTGGTGGATACTGTGTGCTACTTTTGGTGGAGCTGTGTGCATGGGCTTAATAACCTGTGTGCGTAAGGATTTGTAGTACATTGGAAGTCTTGCCTTGGTCAATTAAGGACTTAACTTTGTGCGCCATTGAATTGAGCCTCTCGTACAACCACATGCCTGATGGGACGGGCCTAACTTAGTGTTGGAATTAATATGGGCTAGGCCCAAATATTATATTCTAATTAATTCCTAGTAAATCTCAAAGGTCCATGTGCAAGTGCTAAAAATGTTTAGTCCCACATGGAGGAATTAAGGGGAGTGACACCAGTTTAAAAGGTGGAACGTGGTAGCCCCTCTTGTGGAATTGGAAAGAGACAACACACGTGCACGCTTGCTCGCCTCGCCGTGCAGAGCCAAGCCGAGCCGTGCGATCTTGGTCTTGGTCGCGTGACTGCAGACGCGTGTCGGTCGCGGACGCGATTTTCTTTATCTATTCGAAAATCAAAATGCACTGACATTGAGGGTGACTGTTGGTCTCTGGTCTCTTTGTTTTTGGGCATTAAAAAGAACAGAGTCTTTGGTCCTTGATGGTGATTGTTGGCCTTTGGTCTTCTGGCGACCGTCCTTGATGGTATTTGTTGGCCTTTGGACCATCGCGCATCGTCCTGATGGTATTGTTGGTCTTTGGTCTTGGCGACCTTTGGGCTCTCTGTCTTTTGGCTATATAAGGAGGTGAGAGGATGGATCTCGTCCGAGTTTTTCCGTCCACGCTTGAAATTCCACGTTGCTTGTTCTTTGTCTTTGGCGATCTCCATCCGGCGAGGCGTGTACGGCCAAGACCGGAGAAAGCGAGCCTCCGGAACCTCGTCCTTGAAGGCTTGCACGGCGAGGGACGAATAAGGTTTTTGGGGGCGTTACCGCTGATTTCATTGCTACGTCTACATCAAGTGCACGACTCGACTCTACTGCCACGTTCTACATCGACTACACGACTCTGCTACATTCTACATCAAGCGCACAACCACGCAACATCCACTACATCATGATGAACAACGACATTATCAAGAATTCTGGCGCTACTTCTTCTTCTACTGAATCTGGGTATGTTACTTGGTTTGCTTTACTATTTGTTGTTGTGATGAATGCTAAGATAGATATGCTAGTTTCCGTCTTTCTAGAAATTAGTATGCCTATAGTGTTCATACATACCTGCTTTGTATTTGTGAAAATAGCTAGAGTGTTTTCCATGTTTTATCTAGCTTATTTCTGGATTAAAGTAATTCGAAAAATGCTTATATACTCAACAATCCAAAAACCTTATTCTAGGCATAGGCATTTTTCGCCAACTGGCTTTGCTGTTGCGCTTAAACCCTCTGAATTTGATGGTGCGAATTACAAGAGGTGGCGCACCAAGATGGTGCTTTGGCTAACTGCCATGAACGTTTTTCATGTGGCAAATGGCAAGCCTGAAGGAACATTTACTCCTGAACAGGAGCAAGCATTTGAGGCTGCTGATAACCTTTTTAAAGGTGCCGTGGTTAGTGTTCTTGGTGAGAAGTTAGTCGATGCATACATGGTGATTAAAACTGGAAAAGAGATGTGGGATGCACTCGAGGCCAAATTTGGGGTTTCGGATGCAGGCAGTGAATTGTATCTCATGGAGCAATACCATGACTACAAAATGGTTGATAGCCGTTCTATAGTTGAACCGGCTCATGAGATACAATCTACAGCCACAGAACTTGAGTACTTCAATTGTGTATTACCAGACAAATTTGTCGCGGGAGGCATTATTGCCAAACTTCCTCCTTCTTGGCGGAATTTTGCTACTTCTCTGAAACACAAGAGACAAGAGTTTTCTGTTGAAAATCTCATTGGGTCTCTTGATGTTGAAGAGAAGGCGAGGGCAAAAGATACACACACTAGAGGTAATGAGGGACATTCTAGTGCCAATATGGTACAAAAGAAGAATGGCCAAACTCAAAAGTTCAAAGGCAAGAACAAGAGTGCACAAACAACAAGCTTCAAGAAGAAGAAGAAGAACACAAAGGATAGCCTTTGCTTTATGCGTGGCGAACACGGTCATTGGGGCAAGGATTGCGACCAACGCAAGGGTGGGAAGAATCGCAAGGCGTAATTCCAAGTCCGCCAATGTTGTTGTTGGTACTCTTGAGGCGGAACTTGTGGTATGGTAATTTACCTCTCGTTCTTTCCGTATGTCAATGTCTGGATTGGTGGATAGACACCGGTGCTAATATACATGTGTGTGCTTGATATTTCATTGTTCTCTTCTTACTAGGTTACTCGGGATTGGCCGTTCTAACAGAGCGGGTCACATGCCACTATTCATGGTGTTGGTACGGTCGATCTGAAGTTTACTTCGGGAAGATTGTGCAATCAAGAACGTGCATCATGTGCCATCGATCAATAAGAATCTCGTCGTGGATCTCTTCGTGTAGAGATGGTTTTAGGCGGTATTTGAGTCCAATAAATTTGTAGTGTCAATTGTGGACAATTTGTTGGTAAAGGCTATGTGTGCGGAGGCTTGTTCCGCCTATCTCTTTCAGATTTATGTAATAATATTGTGAACCATGTTTGCGTAGTAATGAGACTACTATTTGGCATTCACGACTTTGTCACATTAATTTTGGTTGCATGACGCAGTTAGCGGTTTAGAGTTAATCTGAAATTCACCCTTGCCAAAGGTTCTAAATGTCAAGTTTGTGTGCAATCAAAGCAGCCTCGTAAGCCTCATAAGGCCGCGGAGGTAAGAAACTTGGCACCATTAGAAATCATACATTCAGATCTGTGTGAGATGAATGGTGTGTTGACAAAAGGTGGTAAGAGATATTTTATGACTTTGATTGATGACTCCACTAGGTTACATATGTGTATCTTTTGAAAACTAAAGATGAAGCTCTTTACTACTTTAAAATCTATAAGGCGTAAGGTGAGAACCAACTTGAAAGGAAAATCAAAAGGGTTAGGTCGATCGTATGCAAGTACTTTTCAAATGAGTTCAATTTATTACATGAGGAACATGGTATAATTCATGAGAGGACACCTCCCTATTCACCCAGTCAAACGGGGTTGCGGAAAGAAAGAACCGCACTCTAACTGATTTGGTTACCGCCATGTTAGACACAGCGGGTCTTTCCAAAGCATGGTGGGGGGGAGGCTATATTGACTTTATGTCATGTCCTAAACAAGATTCCCACAAAGAATAAAAAGATAACCCCATATGAACAATGGGAGAAGAAAAGACTATCACTTTCATACTTGCGCACTTGGGGTTGTTTGGCGAAGTCAATATGCCAATTCCTAAAAGCGTAAGCTTGGACCAAAAAGCGTGGATTGCGTCTTTCTAGGCTATGCTCACCATAGCGTTGGATATAGATTTCTAGTGGTGAAATCTGGAGTACCGACGTGCATGTTGGTACAATTCGGAGATGCTACATTCTTTGAGGATATTTTTCGATGAAAGATATGCCTAGTTCATCGAGTCGGGAACACGATACAATTCTGAACACGCCATTCCAATGGAATATTTTGAACAAACCCTTGAGCAAATTCACGAGGAGGAAGACAATGAAACTCTAAGGAAGAGTAAAAGACAAAGGATTGCAAAGTCTTTTGGTCCTGATTTCATTGTGTACATTGTGGATGATACTCCAAGTACCATTTCAAAGCGTATGCTTCTCCGGATCTGAGAATCTTTGGAAGGAAGTAGTCCGTAATGAAATGGATTCCATTATCTCTAATGGAACTTGGGAGATCACTGAGCGTCTTTATGGTTGTAAACCTGTAGGATGTAAGTGGGTGTTCAAGAAGAAGTTTAGGTCTGATGGTACTATCGAGAAGTATAAGGCATGACTTGTGGCCAAGGGTTATACCCAAAAGGAAGACGAAGATTTCTTTGATACTTATTCACCTGTGGCTAGATTGACCACTATTCGAGTACTACTATCTCTGGCTGCCTCATACGGTCTTCTCGTTCATCAGATGGACGTTAAGACGGCTTTCCTAAATGGAGAGTTGGACGAGGAAATTTACATGGATCAGCCAGATAGATTTGTAGTAGATGGTCAAGAAGGAAAGGTGTGCAAGTTGTTGAAATCTTTGTATGGTCTTAAACAAGCACCTAAGCAGTGGCATGAAAAGTTCGACAGAACTTTAACATCTGCAGGCTTTGTTGTGAATGAAGCTGACAGATGTGTGTATTATCGCCATGGTGGGGGCAAGGGAGTCATTCTATGTCTGTATGTTGATGACATACTGATCTTTGGGACCAACCTTAATGTGATTAAGGAGGTTAAGGATTTGTTGTCTCAGAATTTTGAGATGAAAGATCTGGGAGTAGCTGATGTCATCTTGAACATCAAGCTGTTGAGAGGTGATGATGGTGGGATTACATTGTTACAATCCCATTATGTGAAAAAGGTTCTGAGTCGTTTTAGTTATAGCGACTACAAACCCTCTCCAACATCTTATGATCCTAGCGTGTTGCTTAGGAAGAATCGGAGAATAGCCAGAGACCAATTGAGATAATTGGTTCACTCATGTATTTAGCTAGCGGTACCAGGCTTGACATCTCGTTTCTTTGTGAGCAAACTAAGCCGTTTGTTTCAATCCGGAGATGATCATTGGCATGCTCTTGAGAGGGTAATGCGCTATCTAAAGGGTACTATGAGCTATGGCATTCATTATACCGGTACCCTAGGTACCGGAGGGTTATAGCGATTCAAACTGGATATCCGATCTCGATGAGATTAAGGCCACAAGTGGATATGTTTTCTTACTTGGAGGTGGTATTTGTTTCGTGGAAGTCTTGCAAGCGCACCATCTTAACGAGGTCAACAATGGAAGAAGAACTCACAAAGATTAGATATCGCCATCGTTGAAGCCGAATGGCCGTGAGCTCTTGATGGATTTGCCGGTGGTTGAAAAACCGATACCGGCTATTCTGATGAACTGTGACAATCAGACTGTGATTGTTAAGGTGAACAGTTCTAAGGATAATATGAAATCATCAAGGCATGTGAAGAGAAGACTGAAGTCTGTCAAGAAAATGAGAAACTCCGGAGTAATAGCTTTGGATTATATCCAAACAGCTAAGAATCTGGCAGATCCCTTCACAAAGGGTTTATCACGAAATGTGATAGACAATGCATCGAGGGAGATGGGTTTGAGACCCACATGAGTTATACCATAGTGGTAACCCATCCTATGTAATCGGAGATCCCGTGAAGTAGGATTGGCGAAACAAGCTATTGGTTAACTGGGAGGAGAGTACCTTTATAGACCCACTCCATTGGAGATGCAATTCTCTCCTAAATCTATATGGCAAAGTTGATTTTTATCTTAATGTGTTCGTGGCTTGTTAAAGCAAAGATCTTTGCCCTCTGAGCGTCTTGAAAGAACACACTTATATGAGCTTTGATTGCTAGTCACATCTATGAAATAAGGTAATTTCTAGGAAGCTCATGAATAGGCCAGAGTATGACTTATATGCTCCAACTCATGGGGATGCTGGCACCTAGTATCGATTAAGGACTTAAGTGAAACTTATTCACACAAAACTGTCAATTCAAGGCTTAGTCCATTGTGCGCTTGTGGATAAGTGTAACTTCGTTCTAGGTGGATGTTCAACCTTAACGGTCTCCATCAAAACACCGGTATATTAAAACAATCTTGTGGATCAAGGCATTTGACATGTGCCCTTGAGATCTGGTGGGGGATTGTTGGAATTAATATGGGCTAGGCCCAAATATTATATTCTAATTAATTCCTAGTAAATCTCAAAGGCCCATGTGCAAATGCTAAAAATGTTTAGTCCCACATGGAGGAATTAAGGAGTGACACAGTTTAAAAGGTGGGCGTGGTATCCCCTCTTGTGGAATTGGAAGAGACAACACACGCCGCTGAGCTCATCGCCTTTGCCTCACCGAAGCGGTGCGGTCTGGTCTTGGTCTTGAGCGTCTGTGCAGCGCAGTCGGTCTTGGCGCGATTTTCTTTATCTATTCGAAAATCAAACGCGACTTGACATTGTGGGTATTGTTGGTCTCGGTCTCTTTGTTTTTGGCCATTAAAAAGAACAGAGTTTGGTCCTTGATGGTGATTGTTGGCCTTTGGTCTTCGGCAACTGTCCTTGATGGTATTGTTGGCCTTTGGATTCTCGGGCGATCATTCTTGATGGTGATTGTTGGTCTTTGGTCTTCTGGCGACCTTTGGGCTCTCTATCTTTGGCTATATAAGGAGACTAAGAGGATCGGCTCTGATGCGAAGTTTTTCCACTTCCACGATTCGTAAATTCCACAGTTGCTTGTTCTTTGTCTTTGGCGATCTCCATCCGCGAAAGGCGTGTCTGGCCGCACGGGAAAGCGAGCCTCCGGAACCTCGTCCTTGAAGGCTTGCACGAGCGAGACGAATAAGGTTTTGGGGAGCGTTCGCGCGATTTCATTGCTACGTCTACATCAAGTGCACGACTACTACACTTTACGTTCTACATCGACTACACGACTCTCGCCACGTTCTACATCAATCTGCACAACTACTGCGACGTCCACTACATCATGACGAACAACGACATTATCAAGAATTCTGGCGCTACTTCTTCTTCTACTGAATCTGGGCATGTTACTTGGTTTGCTTTACTATTTGTAGTTGTGATGAACGCTGAGATAGATATGCTAGTTTCTGTCTTTCTAGAAATTAGTATGCCTATAGTGTTCATACATACCTGCTTTGTATTTGTGAAAATAGCTAGAGTGTTTTCCATGTTTTATCTAGCTTATTTCTGGATTAAAGTAATTCGAAAAATGCTTATATACTCAACACTTAGTAAGTTATGGATTCTTGACATTGGTACTTAGAAAGTAGGTTAGGCTGTGTTGCATGGATGGAGGTGTGCTACCAAGTAGTCGCATCACGGGGCGGTTTGCCGTGTCCCCGTCCAACGATGTGTGTCGGACTTACTTCCTGTGTGGGGTAGTCTGGCGTAAAGCACATCGGAGTATCAATGCTTGAGATGAAGTTTCTGAAACGTTTTGTTACGATTAGTGCTAGCTACACTAGTTGTATCGTGTGGGTAAAGTGTACAAACTCTACAGAGTGTTAAATCAATCTATTCGAATAGCCGCGTCCGCGGTCATGGACATGCTCGGGAACTTCACACGAGGGGTAGATTTTCACAAAAACCTTGGGAACGGAGCTGTGTGACTTAAGTCATATGGCTATATGAATAACTTGATTAGGCTATGTGTCTTTATGAAATAAAACTATTAAATTGTTATTGTCTATTTGTTTTGAATTATGCTTTCAATCTATTACTTGTATTCAAACTACAAATGCTGCATTTCTGCAAAAGAGCCGCAGAAGCCATTCCTTTGGAATAAGCTATCATGATAATTGCATTTCTGTGGTATGACTTGCGAGTACGGTTGTGTACTCATGCTTGTTGTAAAACATGCAACAGAAGAGGAGGAGTCATCGCCTGCTTTCGAGGAGAAGTTCATCGAAGGTGCTTGATCGTAGGGTCTTGATCCCAGTCGGTTGTCTGTGGTGAATTGATGGGATGCCGCTACCGTTTCTGTTTCTGCTGCTATTTATTTTCTTTGTCAGCCCTGCGTGGCTTAATAATTGTAAACTCGACCATAAGGCCAAAACCCTTATTTGTTAATCAAATTACATGTTTATGTTATTAACCGCTTGTGTGGATTGATATTCACCTGTGTTGACACTGTGTGGACTAGCGTGATCCTGGACTAGTGCATTATACACATAGGGTCCAGAATTGTATTTTTGGGTCCCGACAGATAAAGAGGATGCGGTGCGGTGAACTCAAGACGGCGGTGCGGTGAGGGAAGGACGCCTTCGTCTCTGTCTCTTCCTCGTGCGCTGTCTTTGCCTCCCCTTCCTTCCCTGACGCCGCCACTTCTCCTCCAAAGTACCGCCGCCTCCTCTCCCCTTCCCTCCTGGTGCCTTCTCCTATCCATGACGCCACCTCCCCTCCCTGCTACCTCCTCCTGTCACCGGTGCTACTTCTCTGCGTCGCCGCCTCCTATGCTGTCGGATCCCCTCATCTTCGTGTATGCCGCCGTTGCAACCCATGGACTAGAGGGGGTCGGGATATCTAAGACACGAAGTGAATGCCGGACGGTCGCAGGTGACGAGTCGTGACACGGGACGTGAAGGAGTGGGACAACGATGAATTTTGATGTGTGCATGTGAAGAAGAAGTGGCGTGGCGATGGTTTGGGTGGTTGCGGAAGAAGTGAGGGTATGGATGCGTTCACGAGTTGGTGCGCATGTAAGCACAAGCACCCACTGCCCTCCACTGCCCTCGGACCGTCACCGAACCCCCGGACCACGCCATCCGACAGGACACAGAGGGACCAAAGGAAGCACCAGGAAGCATCAACACCATCATCACACAACTGGCCACCATCATTGCCGGTCTCAAACCGAACCCACAAGATAAACCCACCATTTTCTCCAATTCCCTTTTACCCAAACCAAACCCACTATATGAACTCCAAATGCACAAAATGCACATACACCGAAAGCCCTCATCCTCCATCCATTCCACATCACAGAGCAGGGGTAGAGGGAGTGAGGGAGTAGTAGATGGAAAGTATACTAGTGCAACGCAACAACCGCAGTAGTAACTCACCTTCATCAAACCATCACAGGGCCTCCACTGAAAGCATATCCAGAACCACACCCACTGCATCATCATTCACCATGCCTAAGCATCACCAAACCCACATCAATAAAGAAGCAAACAAACCTGAACAACCAAAATCAATAAAAAAGAGAAGAAAGGTAATACATTGTCCCTGATAGGTTGGGTCCATATGGTGATATGCCTCAACGAGGAATTTAGGAGGGGTGGGAAAGGCCAATCGCGCGTATGGAAGAAAGGATATCGTTTCGCTGTACGGGATAAACTCCTTTTATTAGTTAAGAAATAATAATTTGCCACCAGAGATTTGGAGGTCAGGTAAATAGGAAGGATTTGCAAATCCTGGACCAGTAAGACGTCTGGCCGTTCTGGGCCGTGGCCTATGGAACGGATGGATGTGCTTTGAGATTGGCGCGTGTCGGGTTCTGGCCACAAGCAGCAGCAGGATAAAGATAAGCAGCGGTTTAGCACGTGAACTTCGTCAGTCTTATCCTCTTCCGTTACACGCCGCTGCACTGCATCCCGCCCCGCCTCCTCGCCGCCTCGGTCCGGAGCAAGAACAAGGTGAGTGTTTCTCTCCGTCAAACCTTACCTTCTGCATCACGATTTCGGTTCTGTGCGCGAGTTTCGTCGCCTTTGCAACCCTAATCTCGCCGCCGTTCTTGCTCATAGCGGTTGACTTGCTTGTGCGTAAATGTTTGGTAGTGCCGTAGTGGTATGGTGTAGTGACCAAACAATTCAGACAAGAATGTCTTGTGAACTCGAATAGCACATCAACATAAGCGTACGAACGCACTGTATCTTCTTGTTTTTGTTGGTCGCCTCCTGCGCTATTGGTGTTTGACGATTTGCCTCGCTGAGGTTATGGTGCTCCGTTGCGTCTGAATTGAACAGGGAGGAGTGCAATGGCCGGTGGTGGCGGCAATGCCAAGAGCCTGACGCAGTGGCTGAGGGAGAAAGGGTTCGACGAGGAGGCCATCGGGCGCATGTCGAAGAGGTGCAAGAATCTGCAGAGTCTTGACGCCGGCGAGGCCTCCGGCGTCTGGGACTACCTCCTCAACAATGTCAAGATCGAGCGGCGGAAGCTGCGGCACGTGGTCACCAAGTGCCCCAAGGTGCTCACCGTGTCTGTCGACGATAAGCTCGTCCCCACGGTCCAGTGCCTCACCACGCTGCAGGCCAAGCCCGGGGAGGTTGCGCAGGCCGTCGTCAAGTTCCCCCAGATACTGTTCCACAGCGTGGAGGAGAAGCTCTGCCCTCTCCTCGCCTTCTTCCAGACGCTGGGCATCTCCGAGAAGCAGCTCGCCAAGCTGCTCATGGTCAACCCACGCCTCATCAGCTACAGCATCGAGGCCAAGTTCTCCCAAACGGTCGACTTCCTTGTCGGCCTTGGCATTGACAAGGAGGGCATGATCGGCAAGATCCTCGCAAAGGAGCCGTACATCATGGGGTACAGCGTCGACAAACGGCTGCGTCCTACCGCCGAGTTCCTCAAGTCGGCAGTCGGGTTGCAGGGGTCAAATCTTCAGAGGGTGATCATGAGTTTCCCTGATATTTTGTCACGAGATGTCAACAAGATTCTGTGGCCCAATCTAGCGTTCCTACGGAGCTGCGGGTTCAGCAAGGATCAGGTGATGGCATTGGTGGCTGGATACCCTCCCGTTCTCATCAAGAGTATCAAGCATTGCTTGGAGCCCAGGATGAAGTTCCTGGTCGAAGAAATGGGGCGGGACAAGGGCGAGGTGGTAGATTATCCCCAGTTCTTTCGCCATGGCCTCAAGAGGAGCCTGGAGTACCGTCACAAGGTGCTAAAGCAGACGAACTCGAGGTGCAGCCTCAGTGAGATGCTTGACTGTAATCAGAAGAAGTTTGTTATGAAGTTTGGTTTGGTTGCAGCAGTTTAGGCACTCATCATGTCTTCAGTTCCCATGTAGCATGTGTTTATCTTCAGGTGAATATTTTCTTTTGTACCATTAGCTGTGTTGCTTCGTGAACATTTTGGGCGTTGAGAATCCAAAGCATTTTGCTTTAACTGGATGTTTCGTGGAAAGTTCAGTGCAATTCCTCCTTGCAGTAAGTGTCTTGAGTATGCAATTTCATATTCCTTCCGAGGGGAGAAAGCAAATGCAAACCATATGGATTTTCTTATTGTCAACTTGTCATGCTCTATTAAATTGAAATGGACAAGTGAGTTGTACAACACAAAGGGGAGGATTTTGAGCTACAACTTGTTAAGGATATAAGGGTATTTATGGTATTTCCTATTGTATTAGGGTTTAGACTTGTGTCCCTTTGTACCATATATATATTGCCCATTAGGCCTTTTCAATATACACACGATATTCATAACATGGTATCAGAGCCGAGTTAGGTTTAGGGCTTACTCTAGCCGCCGCCGCCTCTAGACTCTCGTTGTTCTCTGTTGCGTGCCCCGGAGACCCATCTTTGCTCCTAGGGGTGGCCTGCTTGACGGCGCCTCGTTGCGGGTCTCGCATGGCCGGCGCTACGGCCTACCTCGACCCACTCTGCCTCGACAGACGCGACGCTTGGCCGCCTTGTCGCCGTCACTCCCGGACGCCGCCGTCGCTCAACCATCTTCTGCTGCTGCCCCCGGGATAGTGCTCTCTACTCCCGGGGGCAGCCACGTCGCCGACCATCACGCGCGCCAACTTGTTTCATCCACCGCTGGCCGGATCGCTCCTCTCGATGACGCAGCGCCATCGCGCGCCTCCCCGGCTGCATTGCGCCGTGGCCGCCGCCGCCGGGCGCCAAGCGCGCCGCCGCCGGATCAATTGTCTCATCGGCAAGAAGTCCGGATCCGCCTCTCCACTGGATCCGCTTCCCGCCTCGAATCCGGCGCTGATGGTTTCCTAGGCATTGCTGCCAGATCTCAGGCCAGATCTCGGTGCCGCCTGCGCTCCGACGCCTCTCCAAGGCTCGCTAGCATCGGGGAGGAGCAGATTCGCTCGCATCCTTCGGCTTTGGGAGCCTTCGACTCCCGCCGTTGCTGGGCCTCTCAAGCAGCCGCCTCCCTCCTCTTGCTTCGGCTGCTTTGTGTGGCTGCCGCGGAGCCACTCGCCGCTCGTCGTCTTCATCACCACTGGTCCCCGGAGCCCCGGGCCTCTCCTGCTCTACCGCTGCCCCAAGCTCCTCTGCTTCTTGGACTGCCACCGCCTCCCTCCTTTGCTTCTTGGGGAGAGGTCTATGGAGATTGGGAAGGGAGGAGCTGCTGGTGGATGTTTGGCATAACGCTGCCACTCGGTTGCTTCGCCTACAACGTGTGCATGCTGTTTTGCCTCTGCTCCCCAGGACGTGTGTGTGATGCTGCGTTTATGGGTGTCTTTCACCGGCATGGGAGTTGGTGTGGCAATAAAGGGGCTCAGGCTAGTGGTTGAAGGCATGAACATGCGGGTGCTTTGTGCTGAAGCTATCGGTGGAGATTGGAAGTGGGATGGAGTTTGGTCATCTCTGTTGCGCCTCTTGCCGGTAGAACGAGGAGATGGGTCTTCTGCTACTAGTTAGCTTTAATCTTTTTATTTATTTGTGTCGTTTCTTCCGTTGTGTACATCTAAGTCCGTAACTCTCTATCTTTTAGTTTTGTCTAAGCCATGCAAGTCCACAAATTTGTTGTCAGTCATAGAAGCATAGGAATTTGTTTGCATGACAGCAGCCGCTGCTCTTTTCTTCGAGCCGTTGCAGATCCGTCGCCCCAAGCTTTTAAGGCCGCCATGCTTCTTATGCACTGTGTCTTTATTGCGCTTTCTGTGCACCGCGTCTCTATTACGCTTACTGTACACCGCGTCTCTATTGCGCTTCTTATGTACTGCGCTGCCGCCGTCTTGGGCTTCGATCTGTGCCGCCATGCTTCTATCTATTCCTATTCGGCTTGGTTTGACAAGTTTTATCTATTTTTGTCGGTTTCATCATCTTCTTCGTCATGTTGCCACGGTCGACTTTGCTCCCGCACTTTATGCTTTATGGGCAGTCGCACGATCCCGGATGGGAGAAGATCTTTTATCGGCATATTTTCCAAGAGCTGCATGCTAGACAACATTATAAAGACTCGGATTTTGGATTTTCTCTATTTTAGTGTCAACCCTTTCCAGCTGCAATGCTATTGTATACGCCTTGCATTTGGGGAGGGGAGGGGGTGTTAAGGATATAAGAGTATTTATAGTATTTCCTATTGTATTAGGGTTTAGACTTGTGTTCTTTTGTACCCTATATATATTGCCTATTAGGCCTCTTCAATATACACACAATATTCATAACACAACTTTTCTCTCCTAGGAAACTATCACAATCACCTATTTACACAACTATACATACACACCAATCAATTATTCTTAGTTCGTTACTTACAAGCACAATTGGGAAAAGAAAAAACAGTGTCTACTCAGCCAAATTCCTATGTACAGTGTATCTGAAAGATGATTTGTAGGGCAAAAACTCAACACACTTGTCTATCCTTCTCCTAAGACATTGTCTGATTTCTTTTTGTTGTGCTGCAGACATGCTCTCACATACCATCTCAACCAGGTCAGGCAACTCTAGATTAGCATCCTTTGCATAGTAGTGGAGGACTTTGGGTAGAAAGATGATCTGCTTCCTGACCATAACGTTAGCTCGAATGAACTCAGACCTGGCTTGATTCAGTTGATGATATGTTTTCTTGGCTGTGTACAACCTCACCTGCAGAGATTTTTTACAGTAAGAATAATGCGATCACCTTGCAGTTAAAATTTTACTGACAGCCGTAGAACTTACAGGTGGATCTGAAAATGCTCCGGTGGAAAGTGCAAAGTGAGCAAGTGGCTCTGGATGATGAAGAGCATATGGATGTGGGGAGCTCCCTGATGTTGATTTTTTCATTGGCGTAAATAGCGTCCGAACCCACTGCATGCCCATTTGTTTGTTAGTGCTTTTCCTTTTGAAATGTGAATGTGTCTGTGTTGTTGATGGAAATTGCTAAGTAGTTGTAAGCCATACCAGTGAAGGACGATGGGATTGACATCCAAGAATTGAGTTCTGGATAATTTCGGAGTTTACTGAATGGCCACCCACATTATATGCAGCCTGACAACAAATTGTTCAAGAATCAATTGCAAGAGAAATTCTAATATGACAAGTGATAACAGTATAATTGTTAAAAGTTTGATAACTGTATACCTTCAGAATCATGTCTGTATTTTTCATGCGTTTGTCCTGAAGTCCATAAGCCATAAAAGCCTGTTATATTTCAGAAGGCACTGCAGGTTAGGCATGCATACATTCTGAGGTTAACAGTAAACATAGCTAAGGTGACAGTTGTTATCAATTCTGAACATACATGCATCACTAAAGCATTGTGGATGTTGATCCAAAAACAGAGCTGCTCCTCATGTGCCATCTTTGTAGGATCAATTTTCTCAAGCCGTTTTATCAGCGCTCTGAGACACAAAAATGAACATCGGTAAATCAAGAGTTCTTTTTTGTGTTTTTTTTCCGGCACAGTTGCTCACCTGATAGTCTCTAGCATTTTAGAGGCATAATCGAACTTGTCGGCATCTATATGTATCCTTGGGAAAATTATCATTCCACTATATTGTTCATTATTCTCGTTCAATGAGCCATATCTGTCAGAGCTTGTGTTGACATTGTAATGGAATCGGGGGCTCCAACTATCAACACGGTGATTTAGAGAAAAGGTACTTGATGAAGAGGAGAACGAAGGAGTGGACGAAGTCTCAACATCTGCATCTTTTGATGGGCGGCTTGCAAGTTTGCAGTAGACCGCAGAAATGCATCTTATAATGTCCTCTGAAAGCTTGCATGAAATCTTGGGTACATATTCAACGATAGAAGCACTCAAGAAATTTGCAAGACTAGATTGCCCTGAAGATGATCTTGACAGCCCCTGTGAATGCTGCAATAATATGAATGCTGTATCAGATATTCTCACTTTGGAAGATTTTTTTTACCTAAGGAGAGCTAAAGCTCATATTCTCGGGAAAAATGTAGAGCTAAAACTGGCATTAGTTGTGGGATTTATCTGACTAGCTTGATGGTAAATTCTGAAAGGATGAAGAAGAGATATGCACATACACGTTTAGAATCTGATACTGTTGGCAAGTTGTAGGATGCAGATCCTTGATTTCTCTCAATCGGAGGGCACCTTCATCAGCTTTCTTTATGCTGTGTTGACGGTGTATTTCTTGATCCACCTGACCATGACTTCAGCCTCAGCACACTGTCTGCTTACTGAATTTATTGCAGTATAAAATCTGAACATTGATCCATCCAAGGTAGCAAGGTGTGTACCTGACCAGAAACACGAGGGGAGACACCTAGGTATTGATCAAATGCTGCCCTGTAGAGGGAAAGCAAATGCAGTTCCTTGCGAACAACTTCCTCCTCAAGGGCTGCTATCTCCCAAACTAAGTCTGCAACAGGCTGCAGGCACCACAAGATCAATCAGAACTCGATGATTAAAATGCTCAAACAGCAATATGAAGAAATGATTTTTTTTCACTTCGTATTATTTAAAGTTTGAAGCTGAAACACTGTTCCTGAGTATAGCAGATACACCCTTTTAAAAAAGGGGCGTAATCATGGCTCATGGCCTTAGTTACAACTCCCTAGATATGGCAAACATCATTTTGTTGACAAAAGTTTAAGCTGTTGAGAAAAAGTAAGATGATAAGAGCATTACAAAGTATGGATATAAGACTTGCATTGAACAGCTTTACTTCAGCTTTTGGAAACAAATAGGCCCTTGAGATCGTGGAATAATTTATTAGGATCTGGAACAAACCTTTGAAATAGCTTTTTCAGTTTGTTCTGCAGTAATAATCATGTGATGGTCAGGCAAATGCTCTGGCAGGTTAAGCGAATATCTTCTACGGAGCATCTTATCTTGATTGGTTGTCTGCTCATCATGACATGGCATGACAGGAGAAAAATCCAGTAAGAAAGTAACAATTGAAGAGTAGTTGCATTGCTTATTTGATGAACAAGACAGAGAGAAAAAGTATTGATAAGAGTAAAAACGAAAAGGAAATTTAGATTACCCACAGGTTTGTGATAGGAGAATCGTGGTGATATGTCCAATACATTTCCATGTGTGCTTATAACACTGAAAATACAAGAAATAAAGTTAGACCAATACTTAATCAGATATATCATGCAATGACCAAAGTAACTGAAAACTAGGTAGCTCAGAATACTGATACTGAATATTTGTGTAGTCAAAGATAAAATGCTTTTTGGTCAAAGGAGACCAGAAAGAGTAATAGGAAACAGATACGGTTCTGGAAAATGATTTGCAAGTACAAATGTCTACATTGCTATTCCCCTTCACTTCACATTCAGAAAAAGGGGAAACCTTTCTGTTGCTAGAACAGCAACCTTCAACATCATTTACAGTACATATCACCTGAGAGTTTTTTCAAGTGAGCTGCAGGACACAATGACAGAGCACAGTGACATAAAGATATATGTATGCAGTAAAATTCTGCTGATGCAACCAAATACGGATGAATGATATATTGAAAAGAAAGGTTGTAAATATTGATCAAAACGGTTAGAATTGTCCTGCATATCTATATGCTCACTGCTGCTCTTTCTTTCTTATAGCAGCTATTATCTCACTAACTTTTTTGGAGCTTACCCTGAAGACTTGGTAGAAGAACAAAATTTATCGTCATCATGCAGCAAGATTGCTGAGTGCTAACCTTCGTGAGTGTCGGTGTAGTAGATGAGAAGACGAGAGACCAGCCTTTGGTGTCTCTGCACAATAAAAGGTTGTTTCCATGAGCACTTCTGATGCTGAGTTCTCCATGTGTGCTTCAATCACCACGAACCTACCAACCATCAAGAGCAAGCATGTACTACAATCAGCATTCCTTTCTCCATAACTAGCTGAAGAGAAGGAGAAAGTCATGTAATCACTCACAGTAATGAACTTACCAAGCTCATATATCATGAGTTCTCGCTGTGTAGTATAAGCTACCAATGAGGAGAGCAGAAGGAGGCCATGATTCAGCTTGGTCCGGGTGATGAGAAATCTTCTCTATCTTTCCCAACACCAACTTCTACTCAACTAAGCAGAGCTTGTCTGCTTGCCCACGCGAAGGAAAGGAAAGAAAAATGGAAGGAAATTCAAGGTTTTCCTGGATACTAAAGACAAGAACAATGGAACACACAACAGAAACGATGAGCAGCCGAGCAGGGGTGTACTAACGCCAGTCCTATATAGAAAGATATCCAATAATCGCTTCAAGGCATAAGAGCTTATATTTAATATTGAGTTAGAGGAGTAGGATTAGTAACAGGCAGAGGTGACCCACAAGGCCAAAGAAGCGAAAGAACGCAAATGCTACCTGCAGGAAGATATAGTCAGTAAAAGGATAACCCAAAAAAAGCAGAGCTTAAAGAGAGCAAAAGAAAAGAAAATCCGAGCAATGGCATCAGTATGTCCCTCTGTCCCTCCTTGCCAAATCCTCCATTAAAAGAACAGAGAAAGGCGAACGGCTCCAAACAATGATCAATAATGGCGAGGTGGAGGCAATGATAAGATAGGGGTTAGTGGCGGCACAACTAGAGGACGGAGCGCGACTAGTAAATCTCAGTAATGATCTCTCTTATATTTACAGAAAAAGGATGAGAGAGCAAGTAGTAGTAGAGAGAGATCATTAGGTGGCATGGCAGTGGCCGGGCCACGACGGGCAGATGGGAATTAGGTTGCGAGTTGCTGCCACCTTCGCCTCCCCCTTGGTCCATCGAGCAAATAAAGCCGCAACCACCGCAACAACTGTGCGTGCCTTCGTCAGTCGTCTCGTCTGTGTGTGCTTCAGCTTCATTATGCATGCATGCGTGCGTAATGCGATCCATTTGCAATTTACATGAACTGTTTGGTGTACCGAAAGTGAGTTTAGTCCAATTAACATTGGACATATGGCAAACGTTGGTTTCTGCAACCCTAGAGACGACTGACGAAGGTACAGTTGTTGCACATATGCCAAACCGGCTAGACTAAACATCCACTACCTTAAAATAACACACCATATGGGATTATGGGTAACCGGATAGCATCTTTAGTGTATTGAACCGATGTCGATTTAAAGTCATGCCACATAGGTATTCTAGAAACTGAACTTGTTTTTCCTCTAATGTATTGAACCGATTCCTACTAATAACTGGGACCCACGTTACATTAAAAAATCACAAAATAATAATATCATCTCTCAAACGCACTCTCTTCTATGTAGTTGTTTAATGCTTTGAATTGATTCTTAAGTAGAGTTCGGTTTCATGCATTTTTTTTGTTGGAATCGACCCCTTAAATGTATTGAATCAATTCAATGTCTTCTCTCTCCTCATTTGAACCGGCTAAAACACAACATTGGAGATAGTCTTAAAATGACACACGGTGGAATTTTTTTGATTGAAAGAACTACAAAGGGGTAGTCAAATTAAGACCTCGTTTGAAACGCGAGATTTTTTTTTCCGATCCATGCGGAAATTGAAATGTACCATATGAAAATTCTGCGAAATTAATGTGAAAATGCGTTCCAAATGGCCCTAACTAGACTATTGGTATATCAATAACTTGATGCTAGTGTAGACGCTAGTCCAATCCATGGTTTGTTTACCAGCGTAGCTAACACATATATTAAGCGAGGTCTGACAATAGCCCAACCTCGCTGGCTACAGTAATTGCAGAGCAGCTGAAATGAGTGACACTGTGACAGGGATGGGTCCCAAAAGACAACGAGCGAAAGAAGAAAGCTCGCTCTTAACATGGCAGGCAGGTAAAATAAAAGCCGAGATGAGAGCACGTTCGACGAGTCCAAGAAAGGGAGAATCGCCGAGCCAGCCGTGGCTTCTGGAACGGCGCAGCGACGATGAAAAATCAAGATTTTACGGTGCCACGGGCTGCGGCCCAGAGGCTGTGAGCACGCCAAATTGGCCGGCGTTTATCTGCCGCCGCTGCACGCCTGCCTGGACCTGCCGACACTTCACAGCTCACAGCACAGACGGCAGAGCCTAGCTTGCTTCGCCACGTGTTATCTCTGCATTTAACATCTCACTCCATTGCTCCTGCTTCCCACGCAGTGAAGAACGAAGCAGCAACAAAATGATTCGAGAATTTGTTAACCGTTAATGCATTTTGTAGTTGAGAAAAAAGCGAGAGAAGAAAATCGATGTAGCTAATGTGTGTGCACTGAGGTACACGGCAATACGTGCACAAAGATACGTGGGAGTGTTGCAATCATCGCGGAAGTCACGGGGGCACTAGATGGCGAGACAGGCACCCGGCACCGACCCGAATGGCCGTCCGTCCATCGGTTTCTCGAAGTGGTTAAGAGCGGACGAACGATTCGTTCTGGATACACGCAGGCCTCCAAAAAGAAACCGGCGCCACATGAAAAATGCAAGTAACTTCTTGGGTTACAACAATGTCACATCGCCGTGCATGCATTCCTTCACTACAGCCCGTGATCGAACCTAACGCTGGCGTGTTTATTTTTATTTTTCTTAATTGAAACTAATAGGAGGGATGCCCGTTATATTAAGAGAGAAATGGTGGAGCCAGAGCCACAATTTACATATTAAAAGAGAGTCTTAATTACAAAGAATTGAAATGCTCCAGTCACTTGACCCTCGCTAGGAATTAAGTTTTACCCTCCTCCTTGATCTTCTCTAGTAGGTACAGCGGTGCGGTGGCTTTGTTGTTAAAAATATATTCTTGCGTTTTGTTCCTTCGAGATCTCCCAAATAATTAGGATCAGGGTCGTGATCGTAGCTTTCGTGGGGGAGTCATTCATCTCAGCTACCTTGGACCATCAGTCCGAGACATACGTGCTAGAGGACCATAGGGATGGCTGTAGACTATCGGTTCCTATCCAATTCGCCATATACTTCCAGATTCTTACCAAAAATGACACCGGACGAAAAGATGGGTGTCTAATTCCAGAGTGTGTCCGCATAAGAGGCAAAAACTTTGGTTTGGCCACCCCTAACTACCCGTCTGTCTGAGATCCAGGACTTGTTTTGAATTGTCAACTATACGAATAATTTGCACTTGGGGGTGTGGGTTTTCCAAATTAGTGTTTTAAAATTTGTCACAATTGCAGTTTTGTTTACTCGCGAGTGTGTTCGTGGTATAGTTAAATGAAATTATTTGTCCAACGATCGACCAAGTCTCCAATAAGAAAATTGATAATTGTACGTGGGCACCGATGCATGATTGTGTTCGTTGCATTGCATTATGGTGACTAGAAACTGTGCGGAGTTGAACAAATGTAATTGTAAAATGATGGGGATGGAATGTACGGAGAAACGCAAGAGTTGACGATTACGTCGTATCTATGGATGTTAATGTTGATGAGGAAAGAATGAATACGCGGAGTCATTATGAAGATATGAAAGTGCAATATAGTATAAGTCTAATACATACAACTGAGGCTAATAAGTACTATGTCTGAAATGGACATAACTGTTACATTAAAAACCTCTGATCTATTCTAGTAAACCCTATTATGTCTATTAATGTCATGCAATTCCTCTTTGCAAAAACTTGCATGCAAAACTATAATTGGCAGCAATATCCTGAAATGATGTAGGTTAAGAACTAAAATAAGAAAGCATACTAAATCAAGGCGAGATTTAATTACTCCAATGACAGCATGGCTACCTGGCTAGGCATGAACATCCAAAATAAGTATTTGCATATAGACGAAAAGACTTCAATTCCTAAAAACACCAATGGAATGCTAAGGGATTAGTGCCTTCTTCGTAAGAACAAAGCAACATCATAAAGGCTTCGACATACATCTGTACTTCTAGTAGGAGCGACACTGATCTAATTGTTTTGTGCAAGCTCACTGATTCGGTTAACATGCGCACATGGTGAAACATAAATACTACATCAACTACTAGGTTAACAAAGTATCATGAGTGCTATACTCCGTACATATAAGCAAGTTTAACCACAAAACCACAAGACCGAAAAGAAAACCTTTTTAAAAAAGCAAAATCTTAACCACAAAACCACAAGACTGAAAAGAAAACCTTTTAAAAAGGGGAAATTAGCTCAGTGACATCGTGTTAGAGCGTAATCAGAGGAATGACACTCTGTTCATGACGCACTGAAAAATAACATCGCGAACACCAAAAAAATTAGACGAATGACTTCGCCGCTAGTTACTTCCATTTCCAGAATTTTTAAAATATAGAAACTGAGCTAAAAAAATTATTAATTTTTTTGTGGAGCCTCCTGATATAGTTTAATTGCTTGTGTATTTTTTTCAAAACTTTATACGTTCAGATTTTGTCTCTAAAATTCATTTAATTATACTATTTGTAGGAATTTTCTAATATAGAAAATGAGGTCCAAACATTATGACTTATTTTTTCAGACTCCTTACATAGTGGACTTAATTGTGTAATTTTTTTATATAAATTTTACAAAATTAAGTACTGCAATTTCATGGTGTCCACTGTGTGAGGAGTCAAATATTTCATAATGTAAGGACATTATGAAATTGCATTATTTAATTTTTTACAAAATCTAGAAAAATTACACAATCAAGTCCACTATGTAAAGAGCCTAAAAGAAAATTTTCATAATGTTTGGACCTTATTTTATATATTAGAAAATTTCTACAAACAAGTATATTTAAATAAATTTTAGAGACAAAATCAGAACGTATAAAGTTTTGAAAAAAATACACAAGCAATTAAACTATATCGGGAGGCTCCACCATGTAAGGGGGAGGGAAGCCGAGCCACCGGGGACGCGAGACGCAAGGGACGGGAGGAAGAGGAAGCGGCGGAGGAACGAAAGCTGGTAGGTATGGAAGCGAATAGAATCTTAATCGAATAGTCTCGAATACTGAATACGAATCCATATTTTTAAAGCGAATCTGAATCTGAATTCAAACATTCTCGAATCTGAATCTTAATCGAATGTCGTAACAAATACGAATTCGAATCAAATATGTACTCAATTCGGTCGAATGAGAATATCTTATAACTTTTGCGATAAATCTCGATAGAACAAATTTATGTAACACTAACGTGACTATTGGGTATTGACAGCATGGGTCATGGGGACTTAGTCACTTAATTGGGCACTTGGGCTTGGCCGCTTGGACTTGGGAGTCTGATGTCTGAACCACTGAAGTGATTAGCGGCAGCAAACAAACAAAGCCCAGTCCATTTTTGAGCTGCACGTGGGAACAACTGAAGACTTAAGGGGAAGGGAGGAGTGACTTGGGCTAGCCCTGCCCAGCCAGCTTGCCTCGCGTGCCCAAAGGAGCAGCCTGCGAGCGTCCGAGCGTGTGGTGTAACTGAACTGGGCTCCTGCTGTGCGCTGCCCCGTTGGACTTGGGCTGATATTATTGTGAATACGGATACTATTCGTATTTGTATTTTGCATATTACATTCGGATTTGTATATGAAAAAAAACGGATAGTATTTGTATTCATTTTTCATTCGAATACAGATTTTACTTACTACATTTGCGTTTTCTTGGATACGAACATCGGATAAAAACGAATTATTCTTTACCAGTTTTCATCCCTAGGCCTGGAGCTATCCGGAAGGTTGAAGGTTCCCTTTCGTATGTACGCGCGACGACATGCAGAAGATGGAGGAGTAGGGTCATGCATGTGCGCGACCAGCAGTCCGGCTGCGTGTGCGTGCGGGCGTTTGTCGGTGGCTGTCGAGAAGGCAACGGCAACACAAGAGGGACTGAGCGAGGATGTGCTGATGTGCATATTCATTAGCCCAGCCAGTGGTTGCATCGCATCGTATGAAAGACCACCTCCTGAAGGAAACGGATACTCTGCCGTTGTTCACACCGGCATTACTCACTCCACCGTTAGATTAAGAATCAAAGACCACGGATACACACGGGCTTTGAAGAAAACACTGTATGTGTACTGTAGCATCGGTGTTTGGTTAGTGTGCCAATCGACAGCCGTAAGATCTGGATCTGGCGACGCCGTAGCCTAAGCCCGAGAGTTGGCCGCCCAACGACAGGCGGGAGGTCGAGATACCCAGGCCCAGCCAGCTGCTCGATTATTATTCACGTTGGGCTAAAGTTTAACCGTATCGGCTCAGACGCGTCGGCCGTTGCCGCCCAAGTCCCTCTCAAATTATCTGCAATTTTCGCCGCCCCACGCCAGACTCTCCCGTGCCGCGCACCGGACGTACGTGTATCGTCGCCTCGCCACTTCGCCGGCCATTAGCCCATTACACAGGCGGCAGCGGCAGATTTCATAATCACCAATTTCGTAGTTGTTTTGGGCGTCGGCAAAACATATGCTTGATTTTTGTATAAAAATACGGTGCTCGCGATGCACGCGTGCTATTCAATACTCGAAGCACTGCTGGTAGAGCTTTGTTTTTAGATACGTACGTCAATATGTGGCCCGATTAGACGTTTCTTAATTGAATAGATAGTAAGATTAGTTGTCTTTGGTATTAATACCCACCCACGGGCCTCGATCTTCCCACACCCAATCACCCACACACTAAGGATTTGTTTGGTTGGTGCTCTGGATTCCATACTTGAAAAAAAAATAGTGTCTAGAGGTAGCCTGGAAAGTAGATAATTTTTGCCTGATTAAGCAAATCTGAAGATGAGTTGTTTGGTTGAAAGCCTGTGCCTGAAACTAGTGAATAAACAATATACGTTGGATCAAATATTTGAACGGTGCATCAAAGCCCCTGGCTCCTAGGCGTAGCTTTTAAACGCCTGGCTTAGCAGCTGCCTGGCAGGCGAGCTTGCGCAGGACTGTAAACAAACAAGCAGCAGGCAGTCAACAGGTTATGTCCAGGCCAGGCAAAAGACTATCAGGTATCCAAGCAAACAAGCCCTAAGAGCCGGCTCCCCTGCCTCGCCAATTCGCCATGGCTCAAGCTCAATGCGAGAGCAATGATAATGGCGCAGCGGAAAGAGAGAGCCTTGTTTCCACGCTTCCAACGAGGCAAGGATGGTGGAAACCGTTCGTTCTCTACCGGAGCTGTTGGCTGACACCCCAAGTCGTGAAGAGCGCCATGCTCGTGCAAGCCCAGTTCGAGCCGCGCCCCGACGACATCATCCTCGCCACGTTCCCCAAGTGCGGCACCACCTGGCTGAAGGCCCTCGCCTTCACCATCATCAGCCGCTCCCGCCACGCCGTAACCGGCGATTGCCACCCGCTGCTCACCAACCATCCTCAGGACCTCGTGCCGTTCCTCGAGCTGCCTCACCGTGAGCTCCACCCTCTCGCCGATCTCGAGACGATCACCTCACCGAGGCTCCTCTCAACCCACATGCCGCTCGCGCTGCTGCCCCCACGCGTGTCCACCCTCGGCTGCCGAGTCGTGTACCTATGCCGAGAGCCCAAGGACGTGCTTGTGTCGGGATGGCACTACGCGAACAAGGTACGCAAGGACTTCTGCATAGAGTTGGATAGATCCTTTGAGTTGTTCTGCGAGGGGGTTTCGCTTTTCGGGCCTATCTGGGAACACTATCTTGGGTACTGGAAGGAAAGCATGGCAGATCCCGATAGGGTTCTTTTCTTGAAGTACGATGAGATGATGGCAGACCCTATCAAGCATGTCAAGATGCTCGCCGAGTTCTTCCGTGTTCCGTTCACCGATGCGGAGGAGAGCGGCGGAGTCGTGGAGGAGGTAGTGCGGCTGTGTAGCTTCGAGAAGCTAAAGAGCCTTCCGGTCAACTCCTCAGGAGTATCTGATCGAATTGGCGGGCTGCCGATGGAGAATTCTTCGTTTTTCAGGGCCGGAAAGGTGGGGGATTGGGCGAGCCACTTGACTGAAGAGATGGCAAAGAAGCTGGATTGCATTGTTGAGGAGAAGATGAAAGGATCTGGCCTCACTTTTTGACATGTGATTGTCATGTTTATTAATAATGATCTTCAACAGTAAGTTGTGTCCAACTACATGCATGCTTGTGCAAGCAGGTTGGATATCTTGTATTCATGGAGTAATGTGAAGGACAACATGGTTTTAAGCCTCATTTCGAACGCAATATTATTTTCTAAACATGTGATTTAGGTCCTATTTGTTTAGACTTTTTCTTTGGCTTAAAGGCAAAAAAAGCCTAAGCATAAACAAAGAGGTGGTTTTTTTTTTATGCAGCTGATAAAAAGCTTAAACCATTTTAAGCCTAAAAACCATAAGCCAGGAGAGAAGTATTTTTTTGTTGGCTTTTGCGGAATGAAATATCTCTTTGCCACTGTACTTCTTTAATGGCTACAAGAGGATAAATAGATTACATTAATATAATATATATACATGTTGCAGTGACAAGATAATTGCATCATATGATCAAATATTATTTTTTTACTGTGTTATTTTGTTTGGTTGGCTGATATTTGCCTTTCTATATTAATTTCTTTCGTTACACAATGTCCAAAATAAATACATGCATACACGTACGAGCGATATCTTGCTATGAATAGGTTGTCTATTATACTTCAGTCTTCTTAGATATACATCTCCAATAGATGTCGAGATTTGCAATTTATTTGGATAGGCCATGGTACACGTACGCATGCACGTACAAGTGAAATCTTTTTTGTTTCATATGTACACTTGCACGTATCGTCATATTTTCAAATCCCATGCAAAAATAAGTTTAAATACATGCTTAACGAGGTCCTTTAAACCTGGCAATTCAGACCTTTTATAACCCAAGTTCTTGTGATGGCAATGTTTGTATTATATTCAATTCAACCACTAAGTTGTCTAAGCACAACAATAGTAATTATTGATTAACTAAGGGCAATTTACTAATGTAATACTTAACCTAGGTTGACAAGGTATAAGGGGTTATCAACAATCAAGAAGAGGAATAGTAGTATTCAACATTTGACATAGCTAGGTATCAACCTTTAACGTGGCATTTCATAAATAGTAATAAGCATGCAAGTGATACTTGGAAACAAAATAATTAATTTGCATTTGAAAAGTAGGTTCAACATGATCAATTGTAAGGACTTGCCTTGCTCTACTGTGGATATTACTGGGTCTTGACCTTGTCCTGAAGTAGTGGCAAAGTCTTCAACAACATTAGAATCTATTTAAGCGCAAAACGACGACTTCGAATAAATGCACATAACTCCAATAAATTGGACTGAACTAAAAAATTATGATTTTTAGACTAATGGAAATATCTTGAATTTATATGAATTTACAAATAAAAATCAAATTATTTGGATTTAAAACGAGGAGGAACGAGGTTTCCAAAGTTTGATCCGAGAGAAATTCCAGAAATTCTAAAATTGGCAGGCTGATCCGATTGGATTTTTATTTTATTTTTATTAATAAAATCCTTGTGGCTGACAGGTGGGGTCCAATGGATTTTTAATTTCTTTTCTATTTATTTTTATTGGAAAAACCCAAGTGACTGATAGGTGAGACCGCGGTCCATATGGACTCGGTCCACCCAACGGTGCACAGGGCCAAGGGCCCACATGTCAGTTAGCTTGGTCTACAGACTAAATCTATGCACGGATAAAGTAGGGGTGGGCCTTCATGTCATAGACTCAAACTTTAACTTACGCCTTAATTAGTTTTCCGAATTACCGAGGGTCCACATGTCATACAAACAATACCTAATTTACTAAAGTTAACTAATCTAATTACTTGTCCACATGTCATCACCACCATCGTCATCTTCCGCAAGAGAGAATAGAACAGAGGCGCCATGGCTAGCTGGCGGGCGAGCTCGGTGGCGACGGAGGGGGCTCTGACGACCACCTGCGAGTAGCAAAATGGAACGCGGGGTCTACGACGACTCTAACGGTTTTGATGACGTGGCGGGAGATGGGTCGAGGCGGTGGCATGACGGCGAGGTCATCGGCGGTGGTACTGTCGTTGGGGGCAACTACCCAACACGGCTAAAAACTAGAGATTGAAGCCTAGACTACCAACTACATGCTATAACCATGCTAAACGTGTGCTCGGTGCTCAAAATCTGGTGACACAACTAGTTCTTCCACGACGGCTTGCGGCGACGTGGCGAGGTCATCGGTGCAGCTACGCTATGGCCATCTACGAGCTTCATTGGCTAGCCTAGAGGTTTTGCGAGATGATGAAGGCTACGGGAACGAAAGGGCTCATCAGAAAACTAAACGAGGAAGGAGATCGGTTGCGGTGGCAGCGTTGCATACTTTGGACATGCGACAGGGACGAAGGGCTTATCGGCGTCTCTGTTGCACAAAACGGAAAAACGAGGCATGCATTAGAGAGAGGAGGTCAAGGCGATCAAAATGCACAAGATGATGAAGGCAAAATCTCATCGAACAAGGCGGGAGGCGGCGGCGACAGTGCAGTGTACTTTGGCTAGTTCTGCGGACGGCGACGGCTCCCTGCTTCTCTGTGAGGAAATAAGCACAGGGGAGGCGAGCGTGAGGAAGAGGGAGTCAAGACAACCACAATGCGCACCAAGATGAAGATGAAGACGAAGACTCACCCTGACGGCCGGAATCCAACGGTGAAACCGGCGATCGGAATTGGGGGAACAATGTGAGTTCTTCTCCATTCGAGGCAGAGAAGAGGGAAAAGTTGGGGAAGATGATGCGGAGACGTTGGCGAGCACGTTGACGCACTCGGTCAGGGCTTAAATATCCAGAAGAGGTGGTGAGAGAACCAGGAATTTTTATTATTATTTAATCCTTTTTTTAATTATATTTTAAAATTAACCCCTCGCGAACTTTATTTCTAAATCTGACCCTTTTGACCACGCCACCTCCCGTGGCGTGACCAAATTGAACTGTCACGCCACCAGTGACGACGTGGCCAAAGGTGCCAGGTAAGCCCTCGCCCGCGCGCCGCGCTAGCGTGGAGGGCTTGCGTGGCAGCTGTCACGCCTTCTTTCTTGGCGTGACAGAGACCGATTGTCACGCCTTATTTCTTGGCGTGACAGATGCAGTTGTCACGCCATGTATCACGGCGTGACAGGGGCTATTCCAATTTGTTTGAATTCTATTTGTATGAAAAACAGTTGAAGATACGGTGGTACATAATGCCATGTACATATAACATGTCTCTATTCACAACTTGAAAATAGAATATATAGACCTCTCTACATAAGCAAATATAACACCATCCTTTGTAGCTGAGAGTAAATAGAATATATAGACCTGTAATCTTTTTGTGCTTTGAAAACCTTAGACACTTTACAATATTTTTAGGGTGTGTCCCAGAAGTGATACATAATGCATCACGGAAAAAAATGAGTTTACATCCTAGTGGAAAGATCGCGAGCGGTATGCTAGACAAGATCACCGATGAAAGATGCATAGACATCCTAGTGGAATGATAGGTGGTGCAGACATCCCTCTTGGAATCATAGGTTTGTGGTCGTAGACCAAACCGTAAACTTCCGGAACTCGTTTTTGTCATGTTGTTGGATGCCTTACTACGCGAAGAATTGAAAGCGAAAAGACGACGAGATTTAAAGTTGCGAATTAAAATAGACTTCATAACAAAGCTTGGAATAACATGGCGCACAGGGTTTGGTTACATGCATAAGAAACAACATCATGCACGATGCAATAAACCGAAGTTCTCTTACGATACATATGCGCCTTTTTTGAATGGAAATAAATTAGACCTTCCGGGAACTAGTACGGAAAGGTGCCTCGTACAACCCACATGGAGTGTTCTCCAGCTGGGCGCCTCGAACGTGGCTGGCCGTCATTGTAGTGGCACGCACATATGCAGGTAGGGTTGGCGCAGCAGCATGTGGGATCATAGGAACTTCCTATGTTCACGACCTCCTCGTTGCCCCTCTCGCGCTGCATCTGTTGGCGGAGATCATCATTTTGCTCCTTGAGATCTTCAATTTGCGCCTCCAAATCAAATATTCGATTCCACAATACCTCCACGTACCTCACAACATAGTAAGCGTGGGGAGGATCGATCTAGCGGGTAAAGTTACATTTCGCCATCTGCTGTAAGGGACGGTTAGTATGGAGGATGTATTAGCAGTAAGTAACCTGAACAAAACTATTTACCCCAGAGTATGAGCATCGGAAGAAACGTCGTCCGCCATCGAAAGGGCCGTCTATGACCTGCACGATAGCGTCCTCCCCGTGTCCGCATTTCGGCCACTTAGGTTAGGCACGCTTGTTCGGCACCAACCGGTAGTTAGGGCCGAAGTCCTCCCTCCTTTGCAGGCGAAGGTCTTGCTTCGGCGACCCCGGTTGGACTGGTCCCTGGCGTCTGCCATGGTATGTTAGTGTATGACGGAGAATGTTCTTCTTTCTACGGTTTGAAGGATCGAGTGGTCCTTCCAGAGCATGGGGTGCACAATTTATAGCCCGCGGGGGGAGGCCAAGACCTGACGGGGTAATGTGTTAGGTTGTAGATGACAAGACCTAACGGGGCTGTCTGCTTTGCGCAGAGATAAGACCAAAAGGGTGCAAGCCCTCTGCCATGCCAAAATGCTTCATGTGCCAGAGGGCTTGCATTTTGGGCCATCGCTGCCGGGGCTTAGTCCTGCCACGCCACTTACACTGGCATGACAGGACTGTATTGTCATGCCACCCTTAACGATGTGGCAACAACGTGCTGCCACGCCAAAATGCTACATGTGCCAGAGGGCTTGCATTTTGGTCCATCGCTGCCGAAGCTAAGTCCTGCCACGCCACTTACACTGGCGTGACAGGACTGTATTGTCACGCCACCCTTAACGGCGTGGCAACAACGTGCTGCCACGCCAAAATGCTACATGTGCCAGAGGGCTTGCATTTTGGTCCATCGCTGCCGGGGCTAAGTCCTGTCACGCCAGTGTAAGTGGCGTGGCAAGACCGACTTGTCACGCCACCAATAATGGCGTAACAGTATCACTCACCTGCATTGAATCAACAAACACTGATTTCATTCAAACAGCAATAAGAAGCAACCATCATCCATATGAGCAGTAATATTTTTTCTCATGCAAACAGGAAAAGGTAAGTAATGCTAAATAAGGCCATCCGAAGTTCATTACAATGATTTCATTCAAACAGCAATAAGATGCAACCATCATCCATCTCATTTCATTCAACTTTCAAAATGGCCATAGAAAGTTCCATAAGATATGAACTGTACAAAATGCAAGCACACAGTCATTCATCCCATCAGTTGCGCTTTCGGCGCGCACCCGACCCCGGCGTGAACCTCGCTACTGGGTGTTGGCCTCGCGTGCCCTCGATGACATTTACGGAACTAATGTCCGCGCGATCACGCCGTTTACGGCGGCGTGGTGGGGTGTCCTGAGTCGGCTGTGTCGGGGGCGGTGCATCAACCAGGTCCTTGAGGAGCATCTCGTCGGGAATCCTAGCAGCGACGTCCTCCTCATCCTCCCCGGCCTCCTCCTCGGCCTCCTCGGCCTCGTCTGCGCCACCCTCCTCTTCGTCCTCGCCGGCCTCCTCCTCATCCTCCTCAGCCTCGTCTGAGCCACTCCGAGTCGGGCCAGGTTGCACGACCTCTCCCGATGCCGCACCCCCTTTTGCACCTCACAGTGTGCCTTTTGTTCACATCGGAGTGTTGCACTATGAACGGACGATGGTGCCGCACTGAGTATTCTTGCAGCCAAACCTTCATGTCCTCCATGGTTGAAAACAACAAGTTCTTCTGTATTATGTCATTCTCCGGGTCCGCAATGCCATCCCTACTCCTCAACCCATTAGCACAAACTGCCTTATCAACCATACTGACATCATCGAAAGAATGCACCGATGGGACCTCACCCATTACACTGCGAAGAACCCTGCCTTCCTCTGCGGAGAACTCTTCGGAAGGTCGCTCTTCCATGGGGGCTCGCGAATGATGGGCAGCGGGGTCTTGTTCCTCCGTGTTGCCATTCACCACATCCAAATTATCTGGCAAATCCTCAACAACGATTGTCCTTTCCACCGCCACCTCCAACACCCGGACCTGAGATGCGAGCACAATTTCCTTGTACATGTCCCAATCATCGGCGGACACAATTGGCACCAAAAAGACGTGCATCTTAGAACCCAGCTCTGCGTCATGTCGTCCTTGCATTCCGACAACAACCCCGGGGTCATCCCATCCAAATTTCCACTTAATCCTATTCACAAGAGTTGTCAAGTCCGGTGATTCACGAAATAAAAGGACGGTCGCTTCCATGCCGCCGAAGTCGACAGAACTTCCAGTTTGGCTAATGGCCCCACCAGTAAATACACGTACAACCACGACCATCTACATCCAACAAAATATTGCAAAGTCAGTATTGCATGCCATATGAACGAAATACGGCAAGTACGAAACATCACAATAAACATCGGACATAACAAAAGCTCAGTTTCCTGAGACGTGCTAGCAGTTTAACGGCACAAACATATGCATAATTGACGGGTTATTTCACAACGACTTCAGGTGTGTTAGGCCATACACAGTGGACGAATAACACCAAGAAACAAGGAGATGCAAAAAGATCCAAAACCTACACTACCTGAGTCTCTCGTGCTCAGTCACGCTCGAGATCCCGTTCTCGAGACCGCCCAAACCACGTGTTTGGGACCGCTCAGAGCTTGCCTCTGAGTGCGACCTACACTACCCTAGATCCACGTGCCCAGGTACGCTCGAGATCCCGTTCTCGAGACCGCCCAAACCACGTGTTTGGGACCGCTCAGGGCTCATTCCTGAGTACGCCCAGGACTTCGCTGCTAGGTACGCCAAAGCTACACGCTCGGAGTGCCACGAACCATTCGTTCGGGAAATCTTATATGCAGAAAGGAGGTAAGTCAACCTTTATTTTCTGGTTTGGAAACATATTTCTGGTTGTGCTCAATTAGATTCCAATTATTTTTGCTCTTGATTTTCCGGTTTCATTTTTATTACGAGACTTGATTAGCAAAAGCCGACACAACATTCTTCAATTTTCAACAATTGCCAATTTGGGATGCTACACAATGTCAAGTATTTGCCAACTTATCATTGTTACAATCCAGGTTCCAGGAGTACAGGTATTCTCGACAAAACAATCTAGAAATGTAGGCTTCGACTAAATCTCTGTGTTCTCATAAACTAAGCCGGTAAATCAAATAAAAGGAGGTATAAAAATAAGCCATGTAACTCAACGACCAGGATTAATAGATTCTTACATTTCATATCCAGTGAAATAGTACATTGATTAAAGCTAGATATATACATTGCATTGTGGAGGCTGTACTCTCTCACTCCAATTAATAAGTAATTGGAAAAGAAAAGGAAAAGCTGTACTACATATTCTCCTCCTCTCTCAAATTCTCTTATGATAATAAACAATTAGTTCTCTATCCTCTCAAATTCTTTTAGGATAATAGATAATACCGCCATGGTCCCCATGGCAGATGCATCTGCGTGCACAACCATACCTTAATACCTCCAAAAAATTCTCTTTTCTTTTGTCCCAAAGAAAGATAAAAAGATCATAATCTTTCGTTATAGTACACTACCAAATATGTATACAACTTCGTTGGTCCCATAGTCATGAAACATACATAAAAGTTAGGGAAGGGGGGGCATGTACAGAGATATCTGAAGTTCAATTCATCTATGCCACTTTTGTTTAATCCAATCAACTGGTTTGTAGATAATTTAATTTCATCTCACAGTATATTGGACTAAACAGTGTACAAAAGCAAAAAAAGAAAGAGCAAGCAATTTAATATGACCACATTAATTGACTATTCATGTTTCTCACCTTATCCCTATACCATCTTCCCTTTCTTAGCAAGTACAGTAGTGAATACTAAATCAATTACATGGTGCTATCTGTCCATTTGAGAAACAATACAAACCACTAGTGATTTGATTCCAAAGAATGTTGTCATGAGAAAGTGACTTGTCATAGCCATGAGTGGTCATCAAGGACTTTACAATGCTAAGCTGGTAGCTTTGCATTGAGCCATGTGCGATGACAACCACACCAAAAAATAAAAATCTTGGCACCATTTTTTTTCTTCATCTAACTTATGAGACGACACGAGAACTTGCACAAGAACACGACATGAGCTCACTGAACTGAAGGCTAGCTCTTTAGGTGTCAAGGCGATGCGGCGAGAGAAAAAGGCAGTGCTTACCACTGTACTTCGTGTTTCCTACGAGCATGCATCACAGTGTGAGTCACTCTATGACTGGCTCATCTCAAGCAGTTGTCTGCCCTTCCACAACATCGGCGTTGCCTTCCTAACTACTACCATGGCTGATTTGTTCAAATTGCTCACAGGATTCTCCTAAGTGCTACCACTAACATTCAACAAGCAATGTCCAGATCCGGCAACATCATCACTGATTATCCTAAGCACAAACGACTCGTGGCATACCTTCTCTACTGGTGGACGAAGGGAGGACTCACAAGCCGACTGCCAAACCCAGTACGACGTCCGATCGCTTACCTTATGAGGAGTTGGCGGCGTCAGACGGGGCGGCGTCGGTAGCAGGCCGCCGTGGAGGACGCCGGCGTGGATGCGGCGGCGTGGAGGACGCGTGGAGGAGCTGGCGTGGAGGATGCCGCCGGCGTGGAGGAGGCGCGGCGGCGTGGGACGCTGGCGGCGTCGAGGAAACGCGGCTGGCGTGGACGGCCGGCGTCGAGGAGGCCGTGGCTAGCATGGAGGAGGACAGCGGAGGAGGACGGCGTGGAGGAGAAGTGGAGGACGCGGCGGCGTGGAGGAGAAGTGGAGGACGCGGCGGCGTGGAGGAGGACGCGGCGGCGTGGCGAGGCGTGGAGGAGGACGGCGCGGAGGAGGGCGGCGGCGGAGCGAAGCCGACGCGAATCCGGTGGCGGCGATTTAATCGAGAGGAAGAGGACCGGGAGGAAGAAAGGCGTCGGGGGAAAGAAGAAATGAATCGGCGGCCGTGAGCCCACAACTAAGTCACCACTGTCACGCCATTAGAGTTGGCGTGACAGCGCGTATTGTCACGCCCTTACTCATGGCATGACATGGGCCACGCAAGCCTCCACGCTGGTACGACGCGCGGACGAGGGCTTACGTGGCGCCTTTGGCCACGCCACCAGTGGTAGCATGACAGTTTGATTTTGTCACGCCACAGGAGGTGGCGTGACCAAAAGGATCAGATTTAGAAATAAAGTTCGTCAGGGGTTAATTTTAAAATATAATTAAATAAAGGATTAAATAAAAAAATTCGAGAACCAGGGGGCGCTCGTGAGGTGACAAGGTCGCGACGGTGTGAGAGAGAGCAAGAGGCTCGAGGTGCGGGGCCTGACAAGGTAGCATGGATATGTAAGCATCAACTATATTTACAAATCGACCAGATTCTAATGGAACCATGACATATGTAACCTCTATGCATGTAATTTCTTTGCTACAATATTGTATGCTCTTCCATTTTATGTATGAGATGTATAAACGCTATTAGGTGGACATCGGATTAATGGACATCGGATTAAGGACACAATTGTTCGCTCATTCAAATATTTGGAGCTTGATTTTCATTCATGCAGTAGACTTTACTTCTACCCTTTACTATTTATAATAGCTTGAGGACATCAAATATAATGGTGGATGGTTCAGCGGCAGTTATAGTTTTGTTAGCATGTTGAGGTCAGCAGGCTGCTCTCGCATGACCACCTGATAATTGGTAACTGGATGCTAACTCTGTGTGTTCTACCATGTGGTCTCCCATCTAAGAGTGATTCACTACTACAAAAAGACTAATATTAGACGTCTCATCACAGACGGTTCACCAAAACTATCTGTATTAAATACAATTACAGATGATTTTGGCTTAGCGACCGTCTGTGTTACTAGCTGCGCTAAAAACCGTCTGTGAAGAAGTAATATCACAAACGGTTTGTGTTGAAAACCGTCTGTGATACTTCACAGACGGTTTTCAACATGAACCGTCTGTGACTTACCGTCCTTATTTTGTATTAAAAACCGTCTGTGAAACGTATTTCTGATTTTACCATGACTTGAAATCATTAACTCTCTGATTTTATCATGGCTTGAAATCACTAACTCTATTATTTTACCATGACTTGAAATACCAATCCTCCGTGACGCCCTTACCGTGGCACCAAATTCTCTGCCGCGGTAGGGTTTGGCAGGGCGACGGCTTGCCACGGCAGGGCTTGGCAGGGACGCGGCAAATGATTGGCTGCCCAAACCCTACCATGGCACCCAATCCTCTGACGCGGTAGGGTTTGGCAGGGCGACGGCTTGCCGCGGTAGGGCTTGGTAGGAGTGCGGCATAGGATTGCCTGCCCAAACCCTACCGCAGCAGAGGATTGGTGCCATGGCAGGGGCGCGGCGAAGGGTTGGGTGCCATGGCAGGGGTGCGGCAGAGGATTGGCTGCCACGACATGAGCGCGGTAGAGGATTGACATTTCAAGCCATGGTAAAATCTGAGAGTAAGGAAAATTCCAAATCACAGATAAAAATCGTCTGTGGTGAGATACTTATCACAGACGGATCGTATTAAGAACCGTCTGTGGTGAGATACTTATCACAGACGGTTCGTGATACGAACCGTCTGTGATATATTGTCATAGACGGTTTTTGTATGAAACCATTTGTGATTCGCAGCGCGGGATTTCAAAAAAATTTGAACACGTGCGCAGGAGGCAAAATATTTTGGTCCTGTCCTTATATATTATAGCCACCCCAGCTTTGTATTCCATCCGTCTCTCCCTCTCCCCTCCCCCTACTGAGCTCTGGCGACCATCCTCAATTCCCCGTCGCGGTTCGGCGAGGAGACACAGCCGACGACGACGAGGAGGGATGCGGAGGAGCTACTTGTCTGCTGTAGGAGGTAGACTGCCAGAAGGTACGTGTACATTCCCAAAACATACACAATTTGTTGGCTGTTTGTTGGGAAAAAAAAGGTCTTAATTTTGTGTTACCTAAGATCGGAGCGCCGCCGGAGGTTTTCAGTCATCTCTCCTTGCCGATGAGCTTGAGTCAAACTCGGACGACATGCAAGAATAGCTTGTGATATGCTGATGAGGTACAGAGAGAAGCAGTGTTGAACCAATCCAAGAAGCCGATGAGTTCTTTAGGAGCTTGGAGGCACAAATGGTTTCTAGCTATTTTAACTTTGTAACTTTATTCTTTTTTTCCCATTCGGAGGGGACATTGTGAAACCTTTTGGTTTCCCTTTCCTATATGTGTTTGCTATCAGAATTTTAATTAGATTTTAGTTGTCTTGCTAGAGGTTGCATATGAAAACTACTGTCCAACAATTGATTGGTTTGGCTCAAAATTCGATTTTTTTTTTTGCAATTGAAAAAACTATCACAGACGGTTCTTGTTCAGAACCGTCTGTGATAGCTTTTTTCATAGACGGTTCAAAAATCGTCTATGATGACCTCATGTCATTACTGACTCATAAACTCAGACAGCTTAAGAAACCGTCTGTGATGATGTTTTTGAACCGTCTATGAAGACCTTTTCTGTAGTAGTGATTGTTGATTGTAAATTTGGCATGTTGTAGTAGTAGTGTTGTATTGGTGCAATTGTTTGTCCATACCTGTTGCTGAAACCGTCGTAGGTTAGCAATTAAAACCATGGTAGGTTAGCAACTAAAATCACGGTAGGTACGTCGCATATTGTTAATAGTTGTAAATAGTGTAGTCGTAGAACTAACGCGAATTTAGTTGTTAATAGTCGTAATACGGCTGTGGATATATCCTGATCCGAACCGTAACATCTTAACCCCATACTCTAACCCTAACCCCTAAACCCTAAAACAGTAAACCCTAAAACCCTAAAACCGACATGCAGCTATGGCTATATATGCTGAGGAATATGCGGTTTATGGAAGAATACAACTAAATTTTCGGAATTTTCGGAGCTACGCTTTAAATAATTAAACCACTAATTGTGTCGTAATTGCTAACTTAAAATTGATTTGCAGGTATGGCTCGTGACCTAGGTAGTTCGGATTGGCCTTACGGCCTACTGGACTGGCGTGTCAACACACATCACTACGCCAGCCGTCGTGCCCCGCATCCTCAGGGCGGGGACGAGGCGACTGACTTGGCCGTGGTCCGTACGCGGACATCCCTATGGGCATGGAGACGAGACTCACGCTGGACAGACAGGTTTGTCTGCCAAATGTGGCACTTCTCCTTATCATATGTACGTACGTGCTATGTACCTACTTCTTTGTTTTTTGCAAGCTGAACGAGGCCGACCTTCTACCTCTCGCTCGGATGGTAGAGACATGTGTGAAAGTAATTAGTGAGGATGCAGAGAAGATCCCTGAGGCTGCACCTGCTCCTCCTGCTTCAGCTCAGAAGGACGTTACTAAGAAGTCTTATGCATCAGTTGTGAGTTTTATCTTGTTTTCCTGCACTTTTTCCACTACTTGGTAGTGCCTGTGTTCTGAATATGCAATAATAATTTCCTTGTGGTGTCCATGCTTACTTTCTGCCTTCTATGACTTGTATTATAGGTTAACGTCATGGAGGGTGCATCTCCTGCACCGGTTGCCAAGCCCAAACCCAAACCAAAGCAGACGGTAAAGGGAGCTGAAAATGTGGACAGATCTGCGTTCCTTACCTGCAAAACCTGTTCGCAGCTGATTCTACACCTCCAAGTGACAAGTGTGTTTCTGATGGTTGGTTCTTTCTCCACTTCAATAAACACATTTTTTTTGTACTGGACTGTAACACTATCTTGTTCTGTAGGGCAGGGGTATTCAGTTTTTGTGAAGAATTTACCTTTCAATGCAACTGTTGAAATGGTTGAGGAAGAGTTTAGGAAATATGGTGCTATCAAGCCTGGTGGTATACAAGTTAGAAACCGTCAGGTTAGTTAATCTTGTAGGTTTGGCTTCCACATATCATATTCTTGTTGACATTTTCATCATGGTCCTGCAGCCTGATCGGTTCTGCTTTGGCTTCCTTGAATTTGAGTCTCAACAATCCATGCAAGCAGCAATTGAGGTTTGTTTTATATTATGGTTGTCATAGTTCCTTTACTATTATAAAAGGACTTAGTGATGGTGCTGTCTCTGTTATCTACCCCTTTTGAGTTGGTAAAATTTTCCGTGGATAAATATATGCACACATGTACAAAGATACTTGAATGATCTTCTGTGGATAATTAGATTATCTGTGTTGGCGGTTTGTGATAAGATTCTATATGATAATTATGTATGAAACTTTTATTTATAGGATAATTACTTTATGTATATTGGTTTTCTAAGTTTATAACTTATTTTATGTTTTATTTGAAATATGTTGCAACCATGAGCACTCGGCTAATACTGTACTAAATTACTGTACAGCACGGAGTACGGAGTACGATTAAGGTAAAACATGATCCTCGTGCTGTTCACTTCCTTCCCCTGTCAGGTCTTCGTTACACCGCAAGTCGCAACCTTTATATATACATGTTCTCTTGCCTTTCTTCCATTCTGTTGCAACAGCGGTAGAAATGTAGAACGACGGCAGCAATCACGAGTTCATGGCAACTCATGGGTGACTAGATCGACTAGTACAGTGGAGCTCGGCGTGGCGCACTCTTGCGCCTGGATGCCCGGTGCGCGCTGCAGATGGGAGGCGTAGCTGGAGAAATGTTGCAGTCTCTGTCATCCTCTGCCGTCCATGCTGCCGCTGCGCCTCCCTCTCTCACCCATCCGCTCACCGCCGACGTCCTCCGAACCTTGCTGGCTACCGACGACTCGTCGGGCGTCATCTCGGAGGCTCGACGCGATTCCATGTCCAGCTTAGGGTGGAGCGCGAACGTGAGCTCCGGGTCTCTCTTCACGCCTGCAAGCTAAACGCAACAACAGAAAAGGGGTGGAAAAGGCATGCACATTATTTTCGTACAATCGTATAGCTGATTTTTTATTTATAGAATGGAAGTAACAACAACTCCTGGCCTTTGCATCAACTAGAGATGTACACAGCCAAATAGGCACCCAAATTCGTCTAGAAGATGACTAAACCTGGATGGTGAGAGTATACATCCACACCTTCCCACCAACTGAGTTAGGCATAGTAAGATTGGCATTTCAAAACTTGGTATAGTACTAGTACAGAAGTAAGGTTGAGTATATACTTTGCCTTCACGTATTTCTTTGTTTGTTTACGAGCTCTTTTACGGTATACTCAATTTAATACGAGTTGTTTATTCTCTTTGATCTAATGGTTCAGATTAGTTATGATTTAGTTATACTCTTTGATTTAATGGTTCAAATTAGTTATGATTTAGTTATACTACACCTGATAGTATGATTAGTAGAATTCCAAGGGGATAGAATTGTAATTGCCTATAGGGGATCACATGCTACAAGAGTAATATTTTCAATCCTAGTTAGAAAAGTTCATAATACCCTCACTAAAAAAAGATTGTCTATTTGTAAGGTGACTAATTTTTTTTAGCACAAGTCACATTTTTTATCCATTGGATCAACATCCAATCACATAGCACATCAATCTCTATACAAATTCAATGGTCAAAAAAATTGACTTAAACTTTAAAAAAATTCAAGCGACTTAGAAATAACAAATCCTCACTAAAAATTATAAATATAAAGAAAATTCTATTATATTCTTAACAAATCAATGATCAGATTTGATTTATACTATCACCGTATATTACTAGTAGAATATATCTTAAAATTTCTCTTGTTTATAGCTACATGTGTTTCTTCCGGTGCAATCATGCAAATGCGACGAAAGAAAAGCCAAGTCGGCGAAAGTTGTTTGCAACTAAAGAATCACTAAAATTAAGCAAGCGCATGAACCAACGAATCATCATGGCCCGTAGACCAATTAAAATACCAAAACGAAAGAGCTGGCATTGCCAATGTCCCCCTGGAAAAGCAATGGCGAAACACAAGAGTTGCCGGGTAACGTTAGGTGTGGCTCGTTCACAATCATAGAATACCTTGCACCCCAGGGAGCAGAAGCGGAAGGAGTCGAGCAGGCCGCGGCCGCACACCTCGCAGCAGACGGCGGCCGCCTTGTTCCCCGGCGGCCGCGGCTGCGGCCTCACGTTGAGGAACACGATCTTGGCGCTGTTGATCACGTACGTCTGGACGCACGAGACGTCGATGAGCCTGGACACCTCGGACACCCTCACCACGTTGTGGTACGACGACCTCCGAATCTGGACGCACGCACAGAGTGCAGCAAATTAGAGAGACGAAGCATTGAACATGGACAGCTCTGGTGATCGACAAACAACTGAACAAGTACCTGGACGACATGGTGGCCCTTGTGGAGCGGGAGGCAGTAGGAGCAGAGAGCGTTGCTACCGGCGCAGTCCAAGCAATACATGTTGCATTCGCTCCTGGTGGAGCCCCCGTGCTCGGTGCACTGCGCGAAGTACCTGGCCGTCAGCAGAGGCCTCAGCCACCGCGGCTCCGTGATGCCATCCTTCCCTTGAAGCGCTGGACCAACCTGCACCACAAGAACAGCATCTCATGAATGATTCATGGAACGTACACGAATTCTGAGTTTCCGCTGCAAAAGACGAACCGATGAAGTCATCAATTGGCGACTTACCATGGCTTCCTCCACGTTGCAATAACGGCCCGTCGATAGAGGGTTCAGAGAGCGATTTGCAGAGAAGAGAGAGGGGGCTTTGTTTATGTGAGAGAAGCCGGTGCAGAGAAGTACAGTACAGAACTACAGATGCTTGTGCTAGGTTTGTGTGGGTGTGTGGGCATTACAGAGAAGTGGAAATGGAGGCAAGAGAGGAAGCTGATGAATGGATGTCCAACCAAATCTTGTCATTATGACTTGGCCGCGCGGATATGCTAGCCGAAGACGTGAGCCCCCGGACCCCTCCCTTTTTCGTTGTTCTCGCGGTACTTTTGCCCCCTTTTCGGTGGCAGGAGGCGTCTCATTCGGTCGTTCGTTCTGGCGGCCACTGAATGACATCGGCTTTTATACTTCTCCGTGTGCGGCATGATATCACAATTTGCTCTCCTGCTGCTTCGTTTGGTAGCTCTGCTCTGCTCTTGCAGTTTTGCTTCCTTGCTTCGGCAACTGCCGTACGTACGTGTTCACTCCATTTCTTAGCGTTCTATTACTGCGATCAATACCATTTCAATTTTCAGCGATTGAGCTGACCACATTACATTGCTATCCCATTGATTGGATGTTTCTATTGTTAATTAGTGGTTACTTAGTGCAAGATAAATCAATTAATTAAGCATCCCTATGAAATGCTAGACAAAACACCACCAAACCTTCCAACCAAGCAACAGCATCGGCTGGCACAGAAGGTGGAATATGAAAATCCTCACGAAGCTAGAAAAAAGTGTTTGTATTCGCTAAAATGTTAAAATCATACAGGCGGCACTGATCAATCATATGGCAGGAGAATCATATAAGGTCATGGTTTGGTCAACCAACTAACTAGAAACAATGCATTTTCAAATACATTTTTAGTCACGGGTGTTTGTATGCGTTTGGTCATAGCCTCACAGGCGTGAAATTCATTTCCTTTTTTATAAAAAGGGGGGCAACGAATGGTCCCTTGGGTTAGTTGAAGCCAAGGAGCTGCGCAAGGCGGAAGCATACATTCGGAGGACGGTGAAGCGGCCGACAGGATAGGACTTGCCCCGGGTCGGCCGGCACGCATGACAACCCCGATCGCGGCGCACAAAGCGACTGCAGGACACCCGGGCGATCTTCTGCTGCCACCCATGCCGCTTGCTGTGCCAAGTGCGAGCGGCGCCGCGCATGGTGTCGTCGGAGCCACCCTTAGGGCCACCGCGGCAGTCCTGATCAAGGACACAAATCTCGGAACCAAAGAAAAACCCATCTGACGGCTGGTAACCAGAAAAATCGGTTAAAATCCAAATATAAAAAATTGAATTGGGGATGTTTTAAACCCGGTAACCGGAACCGTCCAAAAACCGAAAAAACCGCTACCAAAACCGGAAAAAATAGAGAAAACCGATTATGGGTAATTAGTAATTGGAATAATGCAAATATTAATTAGAAAGTGTTTAATAAAGTAACAAGCCTGATATATAAGGAATTTGATGTCTAGTTAAAAATTTGTAAGGAGTCTGATGTTGTACATAAAAAGTCCCCACTGCTAGCTTGACTATCTAGGGAAGTCATCTCCTTCAAGTGTTCTAAAACAACTAAAATAATAAAACCATAAGTTAATAGTAACAAATAATAACTTGACTAGCATACTAAAAACTCTGCAATTCATACCTACCAAACATCCTTGGAGTGCATTATGGAGTACAATAATTAAAACATATTTAGCTCATACAATAGATAATCTAGTAAAAAAAAGGTTTAAACTAATCTAGGAAGTGTATTATGCAGTTATAAATTTGAATTTAAATTTGAAAAAATTCAGACGTTTTTTTTTCGCCCGGTTCCCACCGGTTTTTCCCGTAACCACCGGTTTTTTCCCTATTCCTGGTTGTGCTATGCACTGACCAACAACTGCCAAACAACAAGACACCGCCAGTCGCACCACCTCACCTGCTGGGCCTCCATGAGGCCACGACGCATGATGACCTCGACCACGACGTGCTCGTCAATCTTGACCATGTCACAATTGACCTCGGCCATGATGCACAGGTTGGTCTCAAGCCAATGCAGCCCACCAACTAAGAAGGAAACTGCGGCCACGATCTAGAGCACGAGCTATTCTCCAGCCCACCGGTGTCGATCCTTGTACGCCTGCACCCACTCCAGCCAAGAATAGGCGCATGACCCAGCACTTCGACCTCTCCAACGTACGACGTAGCTCGCGCTTGGCGCACAAAAGGCGGATGGGCACCATGATGCAAAGGTCGCAAGAGACACTCACCCACAAAATGGGAACGTTGCCGCAAGACCAAAGCCTCATAGATGACACTCGCAAGGCAGGGGTAGACCCAGCTGGGGGTTCAAGGGCGTTTAGCTGAACACCCAATTTTTTTGGGCAAAAAATTCAATGTATATGAGGTATAATATATGTATATACTAGAAATTGGGTTAAATCAATATGTAATATCATCAAAAGCCTATTCTATCGGCATCTCACTCGCAGCCTTCTCGACACTCGCTCAGCCCACCAAAACCAAGGCATTTCATATTTGGCCACTATTCCAGCCTTCCCTTACAGTGACTCAGCTCAATATCTCAAGGCTTATTTATTGGCAAACCTTAACTCGATCTCTCTTTCTCTCAATCTCACATCTCTCTCTCTCTCAAAGAAACACACACGCACAGCGTTCTTTGTTCGCCTTGCGTGTTTCTTGAGGGGCGGTGGCGGGCCATGGCGCATGAGTGGGAGTGATGGCGGTGAGCTGTGGTGGCGATTCAGTGCTGCAACGGCTTGGGAGAAGGGGAGGCTAGGAGAAGGAGAGGAGCGCTGCGGTACTGCGGCGGCATGCTTGCCTGCTACAAGCGCAGCGGCCAGTGGGGCGCGCCGCACGTTGCTTCGAGGAACGAGGCTCCAACTTCGAGCGGGTGGCGCGACGGAGGCAGTCTGGCGATGGACCAGAGCTAGCGACTAGGGTGAGCCATGAGCAGGGCTAGCCGGCGACGGCGGTGGGGCAAAGCGTGTGGGTGTGGCCATATGGGCGACCGAGCCAGCAAGCCCCAACACCCCGAGCACAGGTCCTAAGGAGTGAGGACTGGGCCACTGAGGTGAGGTACCCAATCCCAAATCCCTAATTCCCAAACAGTCAAATCGGTTTGAAAAATGAATTGTGGTTGATGAATATTGTATTTATGTGAATTGTAGATCTTAGAGTTTTGAAAAATGCACAGGTTAGTTTAGATTATTACATTATTGGCTGACACCAAAATGAAGCATTAGATTGCCCTCGTAAAATTTAATCTTGTATAAACATATTATACTTTGAAAACTTCTAAGTATCCATGTGGAGTTCTCATTTGATAGGAAGATTCTAAGCAATAATAAGCTAATTGTAGCAAGTAATGGAATATCTAGACCATTTTCGGCCAAAGCAACTAAGTTTTCAGCTCAGCTGAGAGCATGAGACTAATAGATAACTCTAGATTTAAGTTAGATTATCAGGCTGTAGGAAAGGATGGTGGCATACTTCAGTAATATGAATATAAATTCATCCAGACATGACTATATAATTTATTGATGATCTTAACTTCTCAAGTTATACAAATTTATGTGACCAATCAAACATGCAAGCTACAAATTCATAGGCCGGCGAGTTAGGCTGCATACGTCAATAGCAGTACAAGTACATCCCTAATTCTCCATTCCTTAATTTCTCGGTCCCAAATCCCAAATGCCCAATTTAACATTTTTTTCTTAATTATTTTGTAATTTCTCTCAATTATTTGTGGTGTTATTTCTAGTACAGAAACATGGACCTTTAATTTTTTTCATTGAACAATATTTCGTTAACTCTGAACACCTATCCAATAAATCCAGTATGCACTGTCTCAAGGACTACCTTGCCATGCACAAGGGCCTCTACTGCAGGATGTCATTGCCGCACTAACAGCACAGGTTGACGATGCCCTCATCGAACTTGGCAGCCAGGGCGTGCTGGATCTAAGATGGGATGGGCGACACGCGTACCCTAACGGCAATGGCGCCATTGGTTGCAAGCACTGCACCAGCCCTCATGACCATTCACGCCAATGGCCCCCTCGCTTTTGCTGCAACGTCGTCCCCCTGCTATTACATTTCCTGCATTATGTATGTCGTCTACTGTCGAAGAACCTCTGAGATCAGCTTTGTTTGCTCCAAGTCTACTATGCGACTCCCTCCCCAATTGCTTTTGTCTCGCTCCCCCGTAGATCGTGCATGCTATTAGATTAATCTTGTTTTTGGTTAGTTTAGTTTCCTTGTTGGAGGCTTAACGTGGCCGAGTCCGTTTCGTAGTTGAGTCTGTCAACTAGTCGGTTGAGTTTCAGACTATATAATCAAGTGCCCTGTACTCGATTTGGAACAACAAAATAGAAAGAGAAAGCAAGCAATGTAAGAGAGGCAATAGAAGGAAAAGAAAACGCTGCGTAGTGTAGCAAAAGAAATATCGTCTTTCTTGATTACGTGAGTTCCCTGCCGAGCGTACATGGGCTTCTAGCGAGCGTCTGCTGAGACGTGAGCAACGACGATTGGTTTCCGAACGTGTGCGTGTGTGTTCAAGCATGCGTCTCAATTCTACCGAGCGCCAGGTTCCATCGAGCGATTGTTTTTCTTTGGTTTGGTTCCAACAAGTGGTATCAGAGCCTATTGATCTTGATGCTATCTGAAGATCATGGGTGACAATGCGAAGACCCGGGATGGGCCGTTTTCTCTCCTATATCTTGTCCTGACGACCGACAATTATCTAGTGTGGGCTATGAAGATGAAGGCGAACATGCGCGCCCAGGGAGTCTGGGGTGTAGTCGATCCGAAGGCGAAGGACAAGGAGGTGGACAACAAGGTAGACCATACGGCTTTGGCCATCATCTACCAGGCGGTGCCAGACTCCATGATGCGGCAGCTCATCAGCAAGGAGACAGCACGTGAGGTGTGGGTGACGCTTCAAAAGATGCACGAGGGAGTTGATCGTGTGAAGGAGGTGCGGCTCCAGAATTTGCATACCGAGTTCGAGAATCTCCAGATGGGAGAAACCCAGTCGGTGGACGAGTTCGTCGGTAAGTTATCTTCATTGTACAATCAGATTGTCTCTCTCGGCGACAAGATAGAGGAATCTGTGGCAGTAAAGAAGTACCTGCGCGTGCTACTAGAAAATTTTGTACCTGTCGTCACCACGCTCATATACTCCCCGGATCTGGAGGAAAAGAAGATCGAGGAGATCACCGGTTCCCTCAAGGCGCATGAGGAGCTCTTGAAGGGTATCAATCCGTAACGAGCAAAGGTATCGATCCCATAACGAGCGGCGTTCTTTGTTAAAGGAGATACAAGAAATGATGGCGAGCGGTTTCACGAGGATCATCGGAAGAGGACGACCGTGGCTCATCAAGAAGCCGCAAGCGTGAGTGCGGGCGCGGGCGAGGCGACCAACAAGAATAGGGGTGCAGGGTGGAGTTGCAGGATGAGTTCTTGCGTGTCTACGACAAGAACAAAGATCTATTGATGAAGGTAAAAAGATCCCCAAACTGGTTGTACAAAATTTCTCTAAAAACTTGTAAGTCAGTTTGTGTAAAGAACAGTCTGGAGGAGCCAGAGTGGAACTTAGATATCAGCCAAGGACATGGCGGAACCCAGAAGTGTCACACAGTTGGCGTAGGAGGCGTAGCAAGCGGAGTCTCGGGAGGAGATCCAGACGGTGTGCAGCAAGGCGTATAGAGAGCTGCAGGGGGTGGTGAGTCCCACGCGCATAAAGGGCGCAGTGTACGCAAAGTTGACGCAGGAGGAAGAGACGGTGTAGCCTTAGCTAAGATGTACGCGGGGATGTAGGCAGACTTGGTCCAAGAGAGAGGAGCGGGAGGCTCAGGTAATGATGAAACCAAGGTGGTCGTGGGAGCAGGTGCTCCAGCCCAGGTGGGCGTGCAAGGAAGGACAAGTTCAGTCCAGGTGCGAGACGCGGCAAGCGTTGGTTTTTGCATGGCTCAGGATAGAGCAAGCACATGTGGTAGGGCGGTATCGACCCAGGAAAGAACGGCGCACAGGAGTGCAAGTAAAAGAGGAAGACTTGGAAATTCAAATGCGTGAGAAGATCGGGATGATCAAGATAAGGAAACAAGATTAAGGGGGTGATTGTTAGATTAATCTTGTTTTTGGTTAGTTTAATTTCCTTGTTGGAGGCTTAACGTGGCCGAGTCCGTTTCGTAGTTGAGTCTGTCAACTAGTCGGTTGAGTTTCAAACTATATAATCAAGTGCCCTGTACTCGATTTGGAACAACAAAATAGAAAGAGAAAGCAAGCAATGTAAGAGAGGCAATAGAAGGAAAAGAAAACGCTGCGCAGTGTAGCAAAAGAAATATCGTCTTTCTTGATTACGTGAGTTCCCTGCCGAGCGTACATGGGCTTCCAGCGAGCGTCTGCTGAGACATGAGCAACGACGATTAGTTTCCGAACGTGTGCGTGTGTGTTCAAGCATACGTCTCAATTCTACCGAGCGCCAGGTTCCATCGAGCGATTGTTTTTCTTTGGTTTGGTTCCAACACATGCCTTCCCTTCACACGGCACCACCACCCCTACCCCATGCGACAAAGGCAGCACAACCCCTACCGGATGCATCCACCCCTACCCTCCCCAACAGGGTCCAGTTGTTGGATTAATTTCTCATTTTTTGGACCTACATGAGTTTAATACATATTAGCGTGGATTGGCTCAAAAGTATAAAGTGATCAAATAAACTATTTATTAAGAGCCGAGTATCTTTTAAGAATAAATATGGACTTGGATTTTAAATCTGTGTAGAGACCTATTTAGAATCTATCTCTAATTATGGGACGGGATAGGATTCCATACCAAAAGCTATAAATAAGGGTCAGCTCCTCCCAGCAGGGTAACTCATGCCATACCACCTATCCCCATCTGTAGTTGGAGTTTGTGGCTTACCTCTTGCTGGGAAAGACTAAACCCTAGGTAGATTGAGTATCTGTTCATCTACTACTTCAGATCAATCCTACGACGAACAATGGCATCGTCATCAGGTATGCTTCCGCGTTTACATATTATTTGGGTGTTGCAATTACCACATATGTGATCCTGATAGTTTTGATCATCAGATTTAGATCAGAATTAAAGTTCTAACAATTGGTATCAGAGCGATTATATGTGTTTTGCAACCCATCTGGTGTTTTGGATCTGTTATTTGTTTTTTCCCCTTTGGATCTGTCCGGCGAGCCGCCCCCGCGCCACCCTCCGGATCTCGCTGCCTACGCGAGCCCCCGCTCCCTCCGGCTTCGCGCAGCTTTTGGATCCCACCGAGCGCCACATCTTCTGCCCTCCAGATCGCGCCACCTCCGCGCGTGGCTTCCGTCGCTTCCGGCGCACGCCCTCTGGCTTCGTCTGGTTTCCACGTGCACTGCCGAGTGCCCCTCGGCTCTCGCTGCGGAGAGCCTCTGTGCTTCCACCGCCTCTAACGCCTTTTGGTCGCCGTCGCCGCTAACGCCGCGCACCCTCAAGATTCCGCTACTGGCCGCGTCTCCTCTGGTTTTGCCAGTCTCCGTGACGCTGCGTCGTCGAGCGCCCTTCTGGCTTGTCGCCGCCTCTGCGTCGCCGAGCGACTTCCGGATTCTGCCACCTCCAGGTGCGGCTGAGCACCCTCTAGCTTTGGCCACCACCTCGTGCTGCGCGTAGCCTCCGGTCTCCAGTCGCCGCGCGCCCTTCATTTTTTTTTGGTCGCTGCCGTCGCACCTGTTCGCGCCGCCGCCGCTCCAGTCCGCGCAAGCGTCGAGCGCGGCATCAGGTTCCCGCCGCCTCCCCACTGCTGCGAGCCGCCTCCGGTTGCCTCGTCGGCCCTCCGAGCTTTGCGGCGCCTGTAGCCCCGTGATTCTGTGCGCTGAGCCCCTCTGGCTTTCGCCGCCTCCTTGTGCCGCCGCACTGCTTTTTCCGCTGCTGGTGGCCGAGGCTGCCCAAGATGCAGTGCTGCTTTCTTGACAAAGATGTCGTTCTGCAAACAAGAAAATAGATCTACTGCTGCACGCGTGTATTGCTTCTAGGTAGCTGATGGGCTTGCATTAGTACAGATTGTTCATTGCATCTATGGTTCATATGCCGGTTCTGGCTTGTTGTTTCTAATAGAATCAGTCAATTGCATATGGTGAAATCTTGCCTTTGGTTATGTTTCTCTGATCAGATTATGAGATGCATCTATGAGATTACAGATTCAGATATTTCAGTTAATCAAGTTTCCATCTGGTATAATCTGTCAAATATGATAATGTAAAAATTGATTATGCACTCTTATGAGTTATTCATGCATCATCAGATCATCTAAGTTCTGGTTAATTTGTTTCCCTTACTGTTTATGGCATTATCAGTTGGGTCATTAGATTAGCCAGTATGCTGTTTCTGATATTATCAATCTTGAGCAAATCTGTTATGCACAAATTGGTTATTATGCAAGACTGGTTATGTTATCTAATTAGCTATTCTAATTAATCTAAACATACTATTGTGTTTGGTTTGATCCTCTATTAGGCTGAGGTTTGATCCTCTATTAGGCTAAGGTTTAAACTTATAGTTTAAGATTAGTCTTGGCATATTAGTTTAATCAGTCAAATGTAATTTTGTGCAAATTAGACATGTTCTCTGATTAGCATTATTTCATATGATGCTTCTGAGAATTATTTTTTGCATTATGGTGATAAATTGTGTAATCTCAGGATATATCCTCTTTTCATGAATGATGGATTGATTCAAATTTGGCTAGCTAGTGTTCTGTATAGGTTAATCGAAGTACTATGTTGCCAAAGCAACCTCTGTTATGTAGGTTAATTTATTCAGAACAACTAGACATTTTTTTTGTATTTATAATTCATGCATCTATTGACTGGCCCAAAAGAAAGTCAATATTTGACCGAATTATATATGCAACTGTGGCAACAAATATGTAATAATTATCAAGTTTCCATGTAAACAATAAGTCGGACCAAAGTAAGGCATATTGTTTGATAGGATTTACTATTAGTATTTGATTGCCACATCAAGGTTACCACTTGCAAGTTAATATTTCTGTCCAAAGACTAAATATTAATGGAGCGCTAGGTATCTTGCGTGATGTTATATACCAAATTTTGAATCAAGCTTTAAGTTTACCATTCATGTCTTCATGTGAGCATTTATTCTTTTATTTCAGCTGCAAATCCTGCTTCCAATATTTCTGCTAGCATCAATTCTATACTATGCTTACTGGTGCAAACTTTAAAGAATAGAAATAGAACATTTTAATTGTTCTTGGGGTAATGGATCTAGACCTTGCACCGTAAAGAACAACCCATTGCTCTTGTGGCTACTGACTCCATTGAGGAAAAAAAGGAGTATGAGAAGTGGGATCGTTCAAATCGCATGAGTCTAATGATCATGAGGTGTGCTGTTCCAAAAGTTTTTCGGGATAGCACATCAGAATAAGCCACTACAGCTAAGGTTTTCCTCGACAGTCTTGAGCAAAGGTTTGCTAAAAATGAAAAGGGTGAATCAAGTACGCTTTTGGCAAAACTTATCTCAATAAAGTATAAAGGTAAAGGAAACATAAGGGAGTACATTATGGAAATGTCTCATCTTATTTCAAAATTAAAGGCACTCAAGTTAGAGCTATCTGAGGATTTGCTAGTGCATTTAATTTTGATACACCTTCCTGCACACTTTAATCAGTTCAAGGTGAGCTATAACTGTCAAAAGGACAATCGGTCCCTTAATAAGCTCATCCCCTATTGTGTGCAAGAGGAGAATAGATGGTAACAAGATAGAAGAAAAGGTGCTTATTTGGCTATGACCCCTAAAGTCAAAAATAACAAGAGGAAGAGCAAAGAAGCTGCAGGTGTGCCATCCATAATGAAGAAACAATAGCCTGAATTGGCTTGTTTCTTTTGTAAGAAGGATGGTCACGTAAAGAAGTATTGTACCAAATATCATACTTGGCGTGCAAAGAAAGGTACAATTTTTTGCTATGGACAGCTCTGAGGTTAATTTAACTTCTGTACCTGAATGCACTTGTTAGTTAGATTCTGGTGCAACTTCTAACATTAGTGTGTCAATAAAGGGTTGCCTGAACTGCCGAAAGCCAAGTGATGCTGAAAGATTCATTTATGTGGGCGATGGCAAGAAGGTGGAAGTTAAGCGCTAATAGAGTTTCAGATGTCTTAGAACTGATACATACGGATATCTGCGGCCCATTCCCTACGGCTTCCTGGAATGGCCAAAGGTATTTTATCACATTCATAGACGACTTCTCGCAATATAGTTATATTTATCTTATTCATGAGAAGTCACAGTTCCTGGATGTGTTCAAAATTTTTAAGGCTGAGGTGGAAAACCAACTTGGCAAAAGAATTAAGGCCGTTCGATTTGACCGTGGTGGAGAATAATGTGGCAGAAATGATGGATCGGGTGAACAACGTCCAGGACCTTTTGCTAAATTCCTAGAGGAATGCAGGATTGTCCCTCAGTACACCATGCCGGGATCTCCTAGCATGAACGGTGTTGTTGAGAGGCGAAATAGGACTCTTAAGGATATGGTGAGGAGTATGATTAGTCATTCTACCTTACCAGAGTCTCTCTGGGGAGAGGCATTGAAAACTGCAGCTTATTTACTCAACAGAGTACCAACTAAGACGACTAACAAAACTCCGTACGAAAAATAGATAGGCAAAAAGCCTAGCATCAGACATGTACGTACGTGGGGATGTCCATCTGAGGCAAGGCCGTACAGGCCTAACGAAAGAAAATTGGACTCAAGAACTGTTAGTAGCTATTTTGTTGGATATTCTGAAAGATCAAGGGGTTACAAATTCTATGATCACACTACTAAAACATTTTTTGAGACAGGAAATGCCTGTTTTTTTGAGGATGTTGAGTTTGAAGGGGAGGATATGGTTAGGAACATTATTTTTGAAGAAGTTTCTGAAGGGGATTTATTTCCTCTTCCTTTGGTTATTCCCAATAACGATTGGGATCAGGTTATTTTACCAGGTATTATTGAGGAAAATACAATTCAAAATAATTTCCATGAGGTTCCTCCATAAAATGATGTTCCCACAGAAGAACAAACTCATCAACCTCAAGAACCAGTGCTATTAAGGAGATCCACTAGAGAAAGAAGAAGTGCAATATCTGATGATTACATTATCTTTCTTTAGAAGAATGAGGCTTGTAGTGAAATTCTAGGAGAAGATCCTATCAATCTCCAAAAAGCCCTACAAAGCCCAAATTCAGTTAATTGGATCAATGCCATGAATGAAGACTTAAAATCCATGAAAGACAATGACGTTTGGGATCTTGTCCCATTGCCGGAAGGAAAGAAACCCATTGGTTGCAAATAGATATTTAAGACCAAACAGGATTCGAAAGGCAATGTGGAAAGATATATGCTCGTCTTGTTGCTAAAGGATACACTCAAAAGGAAGGCATAGACTATAAAGAGACTTTCTCTCCGGTTTCTTCAAAAGACTCTTTTAGGGTCATTATGGCACTTGTGGCACTTTTTGATCTTGAGCTTCATCAAATGGATGTAAAAACATCGTTTCTAAATGGAAACATTAATGAGACGATTTATATGGTGCAACCAGAAAACTTTGTGGTCGGTGACCCAAAGCAAATGGTATGCAAATCAAAGAAATCCATCTATGGGCTCAAACAGGCTTCCCGACAATGGTACCACAAATTTCATGAGGTTATTATCTCTTTTGGTTTTGAGGTAAATCTGATTCAGATTGTATGTATCATAAATTCGATTGGGAGTCAATTCATATTTTTGGTTACAGATGATGATGACATATTGCTTGCTTGTAACGATATAGGCTTGTTGCATGAAACCAAGAAATTTCTCGCTAAAAATTTCGAGATGAAGGATCTTGGTGATGCTTCTTTTGTATTAGGGATTCAAATATGCCGAGATCGCTCTCAAGGTGTACTTGGATTATCACAAAAGAACTATATCGATAAGGCATTGCAAAGATTTGGCATGCAGAACTGTAAACCTTTAGATACCCTTGTGGCCAAAGGTGAAAAATTCAGTCTTAGCCAATGTCCTAAGAATGATTTTGAGGCTAAGAAAATACAAAACATCTCCTATTCATCTTTGATAGGGAACTTGATGTATGCTCAAGTTTGCACTAGACCAGATATAGCATATATTGTTGGAATGCTAAGCAGGTATTTAAGAAATCCAGGATTGGATCATTGGGTCGCAGCAAAACGGGTGTTGCGGTATTTGCAAAAGACGAAGGATTTCATGCTCACATATAGGAATTCAGATCAGTTGGAGATCATTGGGTATTCTGATTCTGATTTTGCTGGTTGCCAAGATACTCGCAAATCCACTTCATGTTACATCTATCTACTTGGTGGAGGTGCGGTTTCTTGGAAAAGTGCTAAGCAGTTACTCGTTGCCCCGTTCACAATGGTAGCTGAGTATGTTGCTTGCTATAAGGCTTCAAATCATGGGATATGGTTGCAGAACTTTGTCACAAGGCTGCGAATTTTGGATCAGGTCGATAGACCACTAAAGTTGTATTGTGACAACAAGTCTGCAGTTATGTATTCTAATAACAACAGGAGTTCGTCTAAATCTAAGCATATAGACATCAAGTTCCTAGTTGTGAAAGAAAGAATTCAGAGTCGTAAATTGTCTATTGAACATTGTAAGACCAAGAGGTTTTTGGTCATGTTATTTGATGATGAACTCATTGACAATAAGTTAGACTTAGTCTCAGTACTTAATGTTGAATACTTTGTCCTTAAGACTTGCTGTGGTGACTTGGTTGAACCTTTGTTAAGTTTTGGTTAAATCAGCTTTTGTCAGGATTATCAGTAGTATCAGCTTTGTTTGTGCGAAACTCTTTGGAGTGCTTGGTATGACCACGGGTGTCTTGCGGTAGTACCGCAAGTCACCGAAGTCTGAACGGTATTTTGCTCGAACCGTTAGATCTTGATCGACGGTGATATTGAAGTGAGCGTTCGGACCGTCCGGCGCTCAAGGACTATGAGCCGTTAGATTGAAATCGGCGGATGAAATCAAGTGGGCCGTTCGGACTTGCTCGATGTTTTCTAGATCTCGACGGCCGTGAAGCACGGTCCGATCGGCCAACACATCTGGGCCGTTCGTGCTTCTTTGAGGTTAAATAAATTGTTTTGTCAAACATTCGCATCGAGGATGAACCTTGATAGTACCGTGTGGTCCATTAGTACCGCTTGTTAACGGCGGTAGTACCGCTGATTGTTTTCTTTCAAAGAGAGAGAAAGAGAGTTTCGACATGTCTTGTTAAGTGAAAATTGGTAGTACTGCTTATTGTGAAATGGTACTCTGATGGGGAATGATAATACCGCAGATTTGAGCGGCGGTAGTACCTCTCAAAAATATGACCGTAAGGTTGCGGTATGGAAATTCAGAGAGCATGTTTTGGAAGATCTTGAGATTTCCAAATGAGCGTAGTTCCTTGATGTTTTGAGCAGTCTGACACAGCGTATCGTGTAGTACCACCAGTATAATGGCGGTAGTTCGATTATGCTCAGGAAGTTGTCGTTTTGGGGATTTGGTGAGGATATGTTAAATTCGTGAGCTATATCTTGTTGCATGATGCATGATAGTGTTTATGGGTGTGAGTGAGCTAATGGATGGTCAAGTTGGAGAACTTGTGCCAAGAATTGGTTTCCTTGATCTGTGCATGTGCAAAGTTAGGTGTTGAGGGCGAATCACGGTCGGTGGTGGGATTGACTTCGGACTAGGATGGGGAATCTGAGGTCTTGGAAGTCGTGGATGTCAAGAGGTGGTTTGGATCGTATTTGGAGCACGTGGAGATCATAGGGTGCCTATTTGGAAGCTACGGGATGGAGTCACGGAGGCTTCTGGCGTGGAGTTTGAAAGAGCAGATTTGGAAGGAGTTCCAAATCTGGTTGTCTTAAGATAGGGTCCGTATTGGTGTCGTGTTGGACATGGATAGGACTCTAGGCTATAAGAAGAGGTAGAGGGTGCACTTTGAAAAAGGGGGATTTTTGGGTTTTTTTTTTACTGTAGCTTGTTTTGCTGTGGTTTAGAGGTCCTTCGTTTTGGGGCTTTAAGGGGTGCTCGCTGAGAGCCTTGTAGACACAAATCAAGTTTGATATATAAAGTTCAGATTCGTTCAACTTTGGTTCTTGATTTGTCGATCTTGCTGTGCGCCTAAGGTGATACTCGCTGTGAAATTTTTCAAGTCATCCAAAGAGTTTGCCAGAGTTCTTGATAACAAGAAGAAGTTAGAATTCGAGGTCAATTCGCTGCAATGATTCAACCCCCCCTTCTGATTGCCATTACGATCCTACAAGTGGTATCAGAGCAAGGTTGCAATGGCATCGGATCGAGATCGCTTCTCGGGTAAGCCTCCATACTTCGATGGATCAGACTACATCTATTGGAAGACTCGTATGAAAGTTTTTCTTCAAGCTTAAGGTAATGTCATCTGGCAAAAGGTTGAGAATCCTTATGAAGTCCCTGCTGTTATCACCAACAATAACACTGCTGATATTGAAGCTAATGCTAAGGCTAAAAATATCTTGTTGCAAGGTTTAAGTAGAAACGAATTTGTTAGAATTGCCAACATTAAATCTGCAAATAAAATTTGGACAACACTTGCTGACTATCATGAAGGTTCAAAATCTGTTAAAGGTGTTCATCAAAATCAATTCAAAAAGGAGTATTCTAAGTTTGAGATGAAACCGGGAGAATCTGTAGATGCACTTTTTGATCGCTTCAATAAAATCATTAGTGATTTGCAATCTGTTGATGTGATTTATTACGATTCGACAATGCTAGATGATTTTGAATGCTTTGGATATGTACATTTGGGAGGTCCTAGTCACTACAATCAATCACTCTGTTAATATGGAAACACTCACATTAAATGATCTTTATTCCAAGATAAAAACACATGATATTGATATTTTGGCCAGAATAAATAAGCCAAATTCTTTGGGTTTAGTGACTAACCAAACTGACAGTTCATCAAGTCCTTCTAGTTTCTCCTTGAGTGCTATTTCAAATGAACAATTGGAGGAGATCCCAGAAGAACAGCTTATACTCTTCTCAAATAGGGTGACTAAAGCAATCAATAATGCCAGAGCAAGGAGAAGAGGAGGTCCAATCAGATGCTTTGAATGTGGTGAGCCAAACCACATAAAAGTAAATTGTCCCAAGCTGAGAGGAAAAGAAGCCAAGGAGGACAAAGCACCAGCTCGGCGTTCAAAATTCAAATTTGATTCAAGCAAAAAGCAAAATTATCGTAAAGCTGTCAACAAGGTGCTTTCAGCTCTTGAGGAGATTGGGCTAAGTGATGTTGATTTAGATAGCGACAACGAGAATGATCACAAGAAGGCAAAAGAGGCTGATTTCACAGGGATGTGCTTTATGGCAAGTTGTAAAGAAACTAATGATGATGATGATCTCTGCAGTGACCCTGATGAGGTAAAGCTCTCTTATCTTTGATTTATCACGTCTTTGTCTTTGAAATTGACAAATGAGCTTAAAAATACAAAAGAAAGCAAAGAAACATGACCTTGTTGTTGATAGCTTGAATTCTGAAATTGATAGACTTAAAGGTCATTATATTCGATGATGAATCATGTGAATCATGCCAAGTTTTGCATTCGAATTAAAACTTGCTAGATCAATTCATCTTTGAATTTAAAGAGTTAAAAATGGCGCATAACTCATGTGATGATAAGTGAAACTTGCTTCTATTGAGATTGAAAAACTGAAGTCTAGTTCATCTTGTTTAGAGACAAGTACTGTGAATGCTCAAATTAAGACTTGCTCTAATTATGAACTGCTAGAAGCTAGATTAAAGTTATCCCAGGATTCTATACAACAAATGCTTTACCATGAGACACTTTCTTGCACAAATTGTCCGAAACTCACAACTGAAATTGATGCTTTGACTAGACAATTAAGTGAGTTTGCTGAAAAAGAAAAAATGGCTCAATCTGTTGCTTCTAAGAAAATCGTGAATGGTTTTGTTAAGTGCACAACTTGTCCTGAATTGGCTAAAGAGAATGAATATCTTAAAGACACTTTGGAGAGGTTTTCTTTTGACAAGAAAAATCTAAACATGATTCTAGACAAATCAAGAGTGAGTTCTAAAAAACAAGGTCTAGGTTTTAATTCTGCTGTTCATGCAAAGAATCATCCTCCCAAAGTTCTTAAGCTTCTTGAACTTGAAAATTTTGAAATTGAATCTGAACCTAAAAATGTTGTGTTCAAATCTGCTAGTTTTGCAAAGGATCTTATTACCAAAGTAAGCATTGTAAAGAGAAAAACTGAAATTTCTTATCAAGAAAAGTATCAGTGCACTTACTGTGGTAAAGAAGGTCATTTGGTTTAGTTTTGCTTTCGAAAAGCAAAGAAAGAAAAGAGAGATAAATTTGAGAAAGAATTTTCATGTTCCTTTTGTTTTCACTAAACAAGGCGATCTTGTGATTGATCGAATGACACCTAAACAATGCTTTGGCAATGACATGCGAGAATTGAAGTGCCTTTATTGCTCCTACTTGTCGTGTGTCACAAGATTGGGTTCCTAAATCATGTCTTACTAACTTGATCTTGTGAGACCGACATTCTCTTGAATTGTAGGTGCAATTTGTTGAGGAAGGGAACTTTTGGCTAGTTGATTCAAGATGTTCAAGGCACATGACAGTGATTCAAAATGGTTCTCCTCCTCACCGAGGCATCTGATGATGAATTGATTACTTTTGGGGATGCTTCAAGCTGGAATTGTGATGGCAAAAGGTCTTGTCTTGGCGTTAATAACAAATTTGTTCTTAAAGATGTTGCCTTGGTAAGCAAATTGAAGTACAACACGCTTTACGTGTCTGGCTGTTGGAAGAAAATCTTGAGGTAAGTTTTAAGAAACATGCTTGCGGGGTTTTAGATGCCTCTGGAGATCTTGTCTTTAATATCACTTTCGATTAGGGAGAGTTTTTAAAGCTGATTTTAATCATTCCTTCTCACCTAATGTTAGATGTTTGGTAACCACGAATTTAGAGATCTTTTCTTTTGGCATCGTAGACTAGGCCATATTGATTTTGATCATCTTGTTGAATTAGTGGAACCGATCTCATTAGAAATTTGCGAAATTGAAAAGTGAGAAAGATTTGGTTTGTTCTCCCTGTCGACATAGTAAGATGGTTGCAGCTCCACATTTTCCTATTTCTGTAATCATCACAGATGGCCCTGGACAATTGTTGCATATGGACATTGTAGGTCTCTCAAGAGTTCAATCTGTTGGTGGTAAGTGGTATATTCTTGTGATTGTTGATGATTACTCTAGGTACTCTTGGGTGTATTTTATGGTGTCTAAGGATGAAGCTTTTAGTTATTTCAAGGATCTATTTCTCAGATTGAATAATGAATTAAATGGTGCTGTGAAAGTAATAAGAAGTGATAATAGTACTGAGTTTAAGAATTCCTTATTTGCTTCCTTTTGCTCTGAACAAGGTTTGGAACATCAATTTTTCTCTCCACGTGTTCCTCAACAGAATGGTGTAGTTGAGAGGAAAAATAGAACCTTGGTTGAGATGGCAAGAACCATGCTTGATGAACATGCCACTCCTATGAAGTATTGGGCAAAGGCTATTTCAACTGCTTGTCATGTTTCTAATAGAGTATTTTTGAGAGCCTCTTTGCACAAGACTTCTTATGAGTGAGATTTGGCAAAAGGCCAGTGTCTCTCACTTGAGTTTTTGGTTGCAAATGTTTTATTCTTAAGCATGGTAATCTGGATAAATTTGAAGCTAGATCAACTGATGGTATATTTCTTGTATATTCTCTTCACTCTCGTGGCTATCGAGTGCTTAATCTTGAAACTAACAAAATTGTTGAAACTTGTGAAGTTACTTTTGATGAGGTCAGTACTTGTTCTAGAACTGACATTTCGTACACTAAGTTCGGGAAGTCTGAAAGCATATTCCTTAATGAAGAAGTTGATCTTGATCTTGGTAATGACTTTTCTCCCATGCCATCAACTACTGAAGATCAAGATCCTACTACTGCTGTTGCGCCACAACAAGTGAATGTTCAAAATATTGAAGATAGTTCAGAATCTTCTGCACCTTTGAGGATTCAGCGACTTCATCCTCCAGAACTGATGATTGGTGATATTCATGAAAGGGTAACACGTTCTAAGTTTACTTCTCCTGACTCACATGCTCATTCTGCTTTTGTTGCCTCCTTTGAGCCTAATGATGTAAGTCACGCTTTATCTGATGATTCTTGGATCAATGCCATGCATGAAGAATTAGAAAACTTTGAGCGTAATAAAGTCTGGACCTTAGTTGAACCTCCTCATGGACATAATGTAATTGGAACTAAATGGGTTTTCAAAAATAAACAAAGTGAGGATGGTGTTGTTGTGAGAAATAAGGCTAGACTTGTTGCTCAAGGATTTTCTCAGGTGGAGGGTCTTGATTTTGGTGAAACTTTTGCCCCTATAGCCAGACTTGAAGCAATTAGAATTATTTTAGCCTTTGCTACATCTAAATGATTCAAATGGATGTTAAAAGTGCTTTTCTAAATGGCTACATTGAGGAAGAAGTTTATGTTAAGCAACCACCTGGTTTTGAAAATCCTAAGTTTCCTAATCATGTCTACAAACTCTCCAAAGCTTTGTATGGTTTGAAGCAAGCTCCTCGAGCTTGGTATGAGAGGCTTAAGCTGTTTTTGCTAAAAAATGATTTTCAAATGGGTAAGGTAGACAAAACTCTTTTCACTTTTAAACATGGCAATGATCTATTACTTGTTCAGATTTATGTGGATGATATCATCTTTGGGGGCTCCTCTCATGCTTTGGTTTCCAAGTTTTCAGATACTATGAGCAGGGAGTTTGAGATGAGTATGATGGGGGAGTTAACTTACTTCTTAGGGCTGCAAGTAAAATAGACCAAGCAAGGCAATTTCGTTCATCAAACCAAGTATACTAAAGACTTGCTTAGGCGTTTTGACATGGCAACTTGCAAACCCATCTCTACACCAATGGGGTCTACAAGCTGTTCTTGACCGGATGAAGAAGGTGAGGTAGTGGATCAAAAGAATCTGAGTATGATTGGTTCTCTACTCTACTTGGCGCTTCAAGGCCGGATATACACTTTGCTGTATGCTTATGCGCTCGATTTCAAGCTTCACCTCGTGCTTCTCATCGACAGGCTGTAAAAAGAATTCTCAGGTATCTTCAATCCACTTTAGAATTTGGACTTTTCTATTCATCTTCATCCTGTCTTACTTTGAGTGCATACTCCGATAGTGATTTTGCGGGGTGTAGGATTGATAGAAAAAAGCACATCTGGCACATGTCACTTTTTAGGCACTTCTTTAGTGTCTTGGTCCTCTCGAAAACAATCTTCTGTTGCTCAATCAACTGCTGAAGCTGAGTATGTTGCTGCTGCTGCTAGTTGCTCTCAAGTTCTTTGGATTTCTGCTACTCTCAAAGATTTTGGTTTAGATTTGGGCACTGTTCCTCTTTTTTGTGATAACACTAATGCTATTAACATTGCTAAAAATCCAGTGCAACATTCTCAAACAAAACACATTGATATCAGATTTCACTTTCTCAGAGATCATATAGAAAAAGGTGATATTGTTCTCCACTTTGTTGAAACTGATTTCCAATTTGCTGATATTCAGTTCAAGTGGGACTTTATAATTTTTCCTTATGCTCATGTGACAATATCAGTTTAGTATAAAGACCTTCAATTATATTCTCTAGAGAAATAAAGTTTATGTTCTTTTACTCTGAATTCATATAATCTCATTTGGTTCTGAGAAGATGTTTTGATCTCATAAGGTATAAAGTTGGACCAGTTGGAAATAGGCATGTTATGATCGCATCCCATGTAATTTTCATGCTACACATCCATATTTGATCCATATCATTCTTTTATGTTGACATATGTGATCATTGATGGGTTTAGTTACGCTTTAAAGTGACGAAGACCGCTTTTATCCTATGTTGATATAATTGATGGACCGGATTGGTTTAAAGATGCTCATGACATAGATAGCATTTTTGGAGCTCATAAAGTTTTGATATGTATTTACTCATTTGGTCCATGTGGGAGATTGTTGGATTAATTTCCCGTTATGTGGACCTACATGAGTTTAATACATATTAGCTATCTATTTTGGATTGGCTCAAAAGTATAAAGTGATCAAATAAAGTATTTATTAAGAGCCGAGTATCTTTTAAGGATAAATATAGACTTGGATTTTAAATCTGTGTAGAGACCTATTTGGAATCTATCTCTAATTATGGGACGGGATAGGATTCCATACCAAAGGCTATAAATAAGGGTCAGGTCCTCCCAGCAGGGTAACTCATGCCATACCACCTATCCCCATCTGTAATTGGAGTTTGTGGCTTACCTCTTGCTGGGAAAGGCCAAACCCTATGTAGATTGAGTATCTGTTCATCTACTACTTCAGATCAATCCTACGACGAACAATGGCATCGTCATCAGGTATGCTTCCGCGTTTACATATTATTTGGGTGTTGCAATTACCACATATACGATTTTGTTAGTTTTGATCATCAGATTTAGATCAGAATTAAAGTTCTAACACCAGTAGCTTCAAAATCCGATGACCGAACCCAACCTTAACGTTATCTACTAGAATGTGAGAGAGCTAAACATGCCCGGCTAGAAGAGTGACTGTGCATGAGACTTTAGCATCCACAACCTGCCAACTTGCTTGCCTGCAGGAAACCAAGCTAGAGAATGTTGACCAAGTGCTCGCCTTGTATTTAGGAGGATACAGAATGCACAAGTTCGAACAAAGACCGGCCTCCAACACGCGGGGTGGCATCCTACTCCTATGGAACGACAACTACATCAACGTTGAGGCCATTCAGCTGGAGGCAAGTAGCTTGTCGGCGACCATCACAGTAAAAGAATGCAGCACGGTCTTCCACCTGACGACGGTTTATGGCCCATCTCGAGATAGGGATAAATCAACCTTCCTGGAAGAACTAAAGTAGCTTAAACCCCTATCGGACAGCAAATGGCTAGTCCTGGATGATTTCAACCTGATCTACCGAGTGCGTGACAAAAACAATGGCAATCTCAACCGTAGACGGATGGGCCAATTCCGAAGCACCCTAAATGACTGCGAACTCAAAGAGATCCACCTCCAAAATAGAAAGTACACGTGGAGCAACGAGCGAGAAAACCCAATGCTTGTCAAGCTAGACGGGGTTTTCTGCAATGAGGCATGGAACATCCACTTCGACAACCATGTTCTATATGCTCTTTCCACATCGCTCTCAGACCACTACCATCTTCTTCTTTCAAACAGCAGTGGCCTGAGAAAACCGAGAACTTTTTTATTTGGAAATTTCTGGATAAAAATACCGAGTTTCAAGAAGGTGATACTAAACGTCTGGCCAACCAACAACCACCACACGGAACCAATCCATCGACTAAACCACATGGCTATTGAAAGTGATTCTACGTTTAGACATAGCCCAGGAAAGCAGACATTTATCACCGCAGGAGTTCGGCTTTAGGGTCGGGCTAAAGAAAAGAGTGACGGGGCTTGTAGTGCTTGAACGATCTAGAAAGAGGCAGAACTACCGCATCACAAACCTGAGATAGGGCGACACCAACACAAATTTCCACCTCAAAGTTAATTCTAGAAGGCGTAAGAACCACATTCAAAGACTTCAGAAGGACCAGGGCTGGGTAATCTCGCATGATGAGAAACAAGAGGCAGTACAACCGCACTTTCAGGACATGATGTCCCCGCCAAACACCACAATCCTCGACCTAATATGGGAGGCGCTGGACTTCACCCTGCAAACCTACAAAGCCTAGATGAGACTAAGCCTAGATGAGACTTTCACCGAGCAGGAAGTGGTGGAAACTCTAGCGTAGTTGACAGGGGATAGAATCCCAGGCCCGGATGGGTTCACGGTTAACTTCTACAAATCATGTTGGGTTGTCATAAAACCCGACATCATGGCGGTTTTTCAAAATTTCCACAATCTCTGCACGGCAAACCTACATCTAGTAAACACAGCAATCATTGTCCTGATTCCAAAAAAGGACGGTGCAGATAGGATTGTCGACTACAGACTGATCAGTCTGATTCACAAGGTGGAAAATTGGATCTATAAGAGACTAAGACTTGCGTTGTGACTAGCGTTGCACCTAGACAGCCTAGTAACAATGAACCAAAGTGCTTTCGTCAAAACAAGAAGCATCCAAGACAATTTCCTATATGTGCGCAACTTGACGAGAAGACTATATAAGTCCAAAATCCCGACACTCTTCCTCAAGCTAGACATAACAAAGGTTTTCGACATGGTCCATTGGGATTATTTATTGGATTTACTTCAAAGAATAGGCTTCCCAACCAGATGGAGGGATTGGCTTTCGGCTCTCTTATCGACTGCTTCCTCTAGAGTTCTACTTAATGGACTCCCTTGCACTAGCCTCAGCAACGGAAGGGGCCTACGGCAAGGAGACCCGCTATCCCCATTGGTGCATTCCTCTTCATACTGGCAATTTACCCCCTCCAACGACTGCTATAAGTGGGAACATATCTGGGTCACCTGGATCGCAACTATGGGCTTTTCGCCAGGCTCAGGACATCCTTGTATGCCGACGATGCGGCGATCTTCATCTCGCTAACAGAGGGCGACATCAGAACACTAACCTAAATACTCCAAAGTTTTGGGAACGTCTCAAGACTACAAACCTATAAGCTACGACCATATTGACCTTGATGCAGTCCTGCTTGTTTTACCTGCAATACAGTCAAGTTTCCCTCTCAAATACCTGGGACTCCCACTTACTTACAAAAGATTAAGAATGGTGGACTTCCAGCCCCTCCTGGATAAAGCAGGGAATAGGATGGCAGGCCGGCAAGGCAGACTACTAACACCAGCTAGAATGACCATCCTGGTGAAATCGGTGCTCATCTCTATCCTAATTTATTACCACACGGTTCTAAAAGCCCCAAAATGCATCATTCGATGAAAAATTTACAGAATCTATTATATATTAAAAGTTAATGACAGACCTTTTACAACGGCCGAGAAAAAAAAGAAATATGCTAGAAAGGCTTAGATTCAATAGTTATCTTAGAGATATATTAATTTGAAAAACATGTAAAGAACATCTAACCCTGAATTTGGTGGACCCTAATTTTAAAGGCTGTGATTTAATAGTTGGAGATAATTTACACTACGTTTAATTCAAAAAACAAGAATGTAAATTTGCTCCATAGGTCCACCTCTCAATCCTCTCTTCCACGCATAAGGAGATAGATCTCAAAATAAAATTTGCTAATTAAATATGAAATCAAATATCCCAATTCAAATTTAGATTGCAAAGTATAAAATCTAAAACATTGGAATTGCATAAAGTTATACTATACTACACCAAATCGTGCAATTGAGTAGGCCGGCTAGTTAATCAAAATTCACATTACCTTTTAAAAAAGGTGTATGGACGGATGGTTCTACCGTTTTAATTAAGTTCCTTTCTTGCTCATCTGGATTCCGTTGGTAGCCGTAGGACCAAATATCTTGGATATTATTGGAAAATGAACATTACGGTGTGTCTTACGTTAAGAAAGCGGGCCCAGGCCTCACAAGTCTAACCCACGCTTCTTATACATCCAGTAACCTATATAAAGGAGGGGGGCCCCAACCACTGTACTATAGTTTACAGAAGAGCAATAAAGAGCAGCCAGAACTCCCCCTCATATCTCTGTGTTCAATCTATTATTTTGTTATTGTGTGTTGCATTGTTTTAAGCGTTTCTACGCTTATCTACGAGGTAATCGATCGGACTAGACTAGCCAGCGATGGTTAGTCAACACGTTATCAGCACGACTACGCTCCGACTTGTACAGATTGAAAAGGTAATCGTTGAAGCGTCTCTCGTAGATTGAATTGAATTTTCTAGTTCACGTTCTAGTTTTTACTCGACAATGCAAATTCACCCTAATCTAGCGCGAACAGATTTGAAGTCATAGCCAAGCCGATCGATAGATTGCACGAAAGGGTGGATGTCAATTGCATCGTAGATTGCATGAACAGTAAATATGCATGAACAGTTCTTGCGCATGAATAGTAACACAAAGAAAAAACATCATGGCCGTGAAGCGGACTATGCGCCGCCGGCCACCCGCACGTGGCCGTGCCACAACACGTCGATGGCCTTGCACAGCCACCGAACCACCGGCCGCTGCATGGCCACGACGTCCCCATCGCGCCGACCTGCGCGCCGCCCGGAGTAGCATCGCTGCTGGCCCTGCATGACCACGCCGCCGCCTCGGCCTCACATGGCCGTGCCGTCGTGACCCCGACGGCTACGACGCCCCTAACACCACCGCAGCGCGCGTTAAGGCTCACCGTCGATCGCCCGACACGCCTGCAAAGCGATGCCCGCGCCTACACACACCGACCGCCTCCTAGCGGTACCCCTGGAAGCCGGCTCTTGGAGCCGACACCATCGCTGCATGCATGGCAGGCTATCTTGAAGCCGGCTGAAGCATGCGCGCCAAGCGCGCCAACGCATCGCCTAAAGCGCCACCAACCCTCCCGGGCCACTCGAATCCGAGCCGCTGGTGGCTCCATGTCCGCAAGCTTGAAGTGCCACCACCACTCCCGGCCGGCCGCGTCGCTCCAGCGCCACCACGCATGCGCGCCTTGAGCCACCCGCACGCACCGTCGGTGCCACCGCCGCCTTCCCGCTCCGGCCGCCTCGCATGGCGCATCCATGCCCACACGCGGCGCCTAGATCCCACACGGCCGTCGCCATCGATCGTCGTCGCTCCCCACAGCGGTGCCACTGAAGCCGCCGCCGCAACCCTCTCCGGCCGCTCGCACACACGGCTCCCACAACACCTACGCATCGGCCATGAAGTGAATGGTGTCGCTGCCTTTGGGTACTCGGTGTTAGTGGAAACCCTAGCACCAATTTCAGTGGCCACCGGTTGGGCCCTAATAGGCCAAACAAAAAGGCCGGCCTGAGAAAACCAAATCCGGGCCGAAAAGGATGGCCTGGCCGAAAATAAAGCCGGAAAAGAAGAAAAAAAAAAAGGGGGAGCACGATGGAAAATCCTGAAAAATTTTGCAAATTAACCCTTGGAATTCTGAAAATTATGAGGAAGTTTCGCAAATAAGGAAATTTTGCGCAAAACCCCCTGAAAATTGGAAAATTACGCGAAATTTTTTCTCAGAACTGAAATTTCACGATTTAACCCCTGGAAATTGCAAAATTCGCCGAAAATTCATTTTCCAGCAGAAAATGGGCCTCGGGAATTCAATTTTAGCATTTGAAGCATGTTTAACTTTATTATTGTTATTTCTATGCAATTTATTTATTGTATGTACTGTTTTTATTATATGTGATTGTTTATATTGCTTTTAATAACTAAAAGTAGTAGTAAATCATAAAAATACATAGAAAAATACGGGAACATTATGAGAATCTTTGCAACCATTTTATGCAAATTACCAGTAGTAATATTATGAACTCTTTATATGAATATGCAGATGACTAGCGTTACGAACCGGGACTTCGAAGAGCTGGCCCAGCTTGGCCAGAATTACTTGACTTGGGCATCAGATGTCGAGATCGTACTGGGAGCCAAGAAGCTCCACGTTGCAATCGAACTTTGCACCTCGAAGGATGTCACTCCAACTGCTGAGGAAAATGATCAGTCATTTTATTTCCTCTGACACCATCTCTGCCTAACGCTCAAGAATGAGTATATGGTGGAGAAGAATGCACTAGCTTTATGGACCGCACTGAAGAAGCAGTTCGAGAAGCTGAAGTACACCATTCTTCCTCAGATAGAGCAGGAATAGAACCGATTACGTTTTCTTGACTACAAGGCCAGTGGGGAGTACAACTCGCTTTGCACGAAATTTGTACCGATCTTGACTACGTGGTAAGGCAATCACGGATGAGGAGAAGATTGAGAAAACTCTCTCTACCTTTCACCCGAATGAGATGCAATCTGCACACAACTATCTTCAAGATGGCTACAAGGAGCACGCCGAACTGATTGACATCATGCAAGTTGTGGAAGCTCAAGATGAGGTTATAAGGAAGAACTACATCTCACAGTCGTCTAGTAGCAAAGTTGTCCATGAAGTCAATGCTAGTAGCTACAGGGTGAGGAAGCCTCACTCAAAGGAAAGAGATAAGAAAGATAAGGTCATGGGTCGCAAGACCAAGCAGAATGCTCAAGCCAAGAATGGAGGAAAAAAGAAGCGCGATGAGAAGCCCTATGGTCAGCAGGACCAAAGTTGCTACAAATGTGGCACATAGGGACATTAGTCACGAGTTTGCCATTAGCCACAGCACGTGATTGATGCCTTCAAGTCTAAGAAGAAGGGCAAAGGATAGCATGAGGCACACCTCACCATTGCAGGCACAGAGGATCCACAGTCATTGGTTGCACCCATGGATGTGGAGCGATAACAATGACCTCCATCACACCTTCTTTGGACATCATGGTGGCGGTGTGAATTGGTGTTTAGAAGAAGAGAAGATGGACATGGAGCAAATTTAGGCAAAAGTTTCTTCATACTTCGCTGATTCGATCTAGTGCATGCATTGCACTTAGATTTTTATAGTCGTTTGCAGTTTATGGTTGTGATAGAACATTGAATTATTGAATAATGGTTGTAAGCTCTAGGAGAGCAAAGCATTAAATTCTTATGATGAGTCCTGCAAGACTTTTTTCGTATTAATAATAGCAAGTTATGTTTTGTTTTGGAGTATTTTATTTATGTGTGGATTGTTTCCTACCCTATATTAATAAATATTTTATATATCAGAACGCGTGTGGCGCCCTATGGAGGAAGTGTGCTTAGCTGATAGCAGCACAACGAATACCATCTTGAGAGAGACAAAAAAAATTTCTAGTCGATCAGCAAGAATGCTAGTAATCTTACAACAATCGCAGGCAGCGATACTTGTATAATAGGCTTAGGGAGTGCCACAATTATACTCTCGATGGGCACATCATTAGTCATTGAAGAAGTCTTGTTGTACCCAGAATCGACTAGAACTCTCTTAAGCTTTTAAAGATATTCACGCTAACAGTCTCCACGTAGAGACTGAAGAAGTGTATGATAAATAATACCTGCTCATTACAAAGTGTGAACAAAATAGAAAAAGGGTATTAGAACAACTTCCTTCATATGAATCTAGGCTATACTACACTAACATTAAGACACCTGCGGTCTATACTGTCCTGAAAACTACATTTAGAAGCTCTGAACTTTTCTATCTCTAGCATGATAGATTAGGCCACCCAGGTCTTAGAATGATGAGAAATATAATTAACAATGCTCATGGACATAATATCAATGTAAAGAATTTCCCGAATCAAGAAGATTTCGTGTGCCCTGCATGTGCCACCGGGAAATTAATTACTAGACCTTCTGCTCTGAAAGTGAATGATGAAATCCCTGCATTCCTAGAGCACATCTAGGGAGACATTTGCGGTCCTATACAACCCCTATCAGGGCCATTTAGGTACTTTATGGTGCTCATCGATGCTTCCTCGAAATGGTTGCATGTATGCTTATTGTCTACGAGAAACCATGCTTTTGCAAAGCTGATCTCGTAGATAATTTAAAATTAAGAATAATTTCCCTGATCATCATGTGAAGTCCATCAGAATGGACAACGCCGAAGAATTTACTTCAAAGGTATTTGATGATTATTGAATAGTAATGGGAATTATCGTTGAGCATTCCGTACCACATGTCCACACCCAGAACGGACTAGCAAAGGCATTAATTAAACGAATAAATTTATTGCCCGACTGCTTTTGGAGAATTGTAATTTACCAACTACATGTTGGGGACACGCCGTCTTGCACGCAGCAACTCTCATTAATTTTAAACCATCAGCATATAACATCAATTCATCTATGCAACTAGCGCAAGGGTCAGTACCGAAAATCTCTCAACTTCGCAGGTTTGGTTGCAAGGTTTATGTACCTATACCACCACTGTAGCGAACTGCAATAAGACCTCTACAAAAGTCTGGGATATACATTGGTTATGAGACAACATCCATAATCAAGTATCTGGACCCTATGACTGGAGATTTACATACAGCCCGCTTCGCTGATAGCATATTTGATGAGAATAGTTTTTCGTCATTAGGGGGAGGAAATCAACCCCTTGATGAAAAATATTGGGAAATAAGGGAATCCATGCACATGACACGTGCACTAGTGAAGCAAATAGAGAAGTCCAAAAGATAAGTGATTTGCAAGCATTAGCGAATCAAAAGCTTAACCACTTTAGTGATTTGAAGAGCATGACCAATTCACATGTGCATGCACGCAGTGCACCGGAAATGGTTGAAATACCAAAGAAAATTGAAGGTATCCCTAATGCCGTCCAGGGGCCTCAGAATAAAAAGACAAGAACTCTGGCCCTTCAAATCCCAAGTAACCGGGGACGCCTGGCGAAAAAAGGATAAGAAAGACTTGACACAACCGATCACTGAAGTTCTCTAGAAACAGAAAGGGAGCCAGTTGAGACCTGTCACAAGTATAGAACCTTTAATAAAAGGCATACCGGATTTGAACATCTCCACGGAGGGAGACATCAGCATGGATGCGTGCGCACGCATCGAAGCTGAAAAACTAAAGGGACTTGCCCCCGCAATTGGAAGCAGTGGTGAGCGAGTAGAAGCATTAGAAGAATCACCTCACAAAGAAATAGTTATAAATTATGTGACTACGGGAGAATCTATGAATAAAACAACAATCAATGTCGCTATTTATTTTGCAAAGAAAATTACCACAATCATCGATCTTGATCCAAAGCCTGTATTGCTCGCTGAATGTAAGAAAAGATCAGATTGGGAAGATTGAAAGAATGCAATAGAATCAAAATTATTATTTCTGAATAAAAGAGAGGTGTTTGGGCCTATAAATCGCACGCCACCCCATGTGCACCCTGTAGGGTATAATTGGGTATTTGTTCGAAAGAGAAATGAAAACAATGAAGTTGTAAGATATAAAGCAAGACTTGTTGCACAAGGTTTCACTCAACGACACGGAGTTGATTATGAAGAAACCTATTCCCCGGTCATGGACGGAACTACCTTTAGATATTTAATCTCAATGGCAGTAAATTTGAATTTAGAAATAAAATTGATGGATATGGTAACTGCATACATTTATGGAAACTTGGATTCAAACATTTATATGAAGGTACCTGAAGGTATCTCTGTCTCGAACCAAGACAGAGCAAATAGAAATATGTACAATGTGCAACTCAGAAAGTCATTGTATGGACTGAAGCAATCAGGCAGAATGTGGTATAATCACTTAAGCGATTTTCTCTGCAAGAAAGGCTACACGAACAATGAAGATTGTCCCTGTGTATTTATACGACGATCCTATGATGGATTTTGTATAGTCTCAGTATATGTAGATGATCTGAATATCATCGGGACCCTGGAATATATTAAGAAAGCACTCATGTATTTAGCAAACTGTACTAGACCGGATATTGTATTTGTCGTGAACCTACTAGCAAAGTACAGTACAGAACCTACCAAAAGACATTGGCAGGGGATAAAGGACATCTTCCGATACCTCCACGGAAGCAAAGATCTTGATCTGTTCTATAGAAAGAACCAAGACCTAACTATAACTGGCTATGCAAATGCTGGATATCTATCAGACCCGCATACAATCAAGTCGTAAACATGCTATGTATTCCTATGTGGTGGAACTACAATTTCATGGAAATCATCTAAGCAAAGTTTTGTATCAACTTCGACGAACCACTCGAAAATCATAGCACTGTACGAGACCTTGCGAGCATGTTCTTGGCTTCGGCGTATGATTCACCACATCCAATAGTCATGTGAATTGAATACCACACATACTCCCACTATTATTTATGAAGATAATGCAGCTTGTGTTGCACAAGTGCAGATAGATTATGTGAAAAGTCAACTCACAAAGCATATCAACCCCAAATTATTTTATACTCATGAATTGCAAAAGATGGACGAAATTAAAATACTGCATACTAAGTCATGTGAAAATCTTATAGATTTATTCACTAAATCACTTCTAGCATCTAGCTTTGAAAGGTGTATACGTGGAATTGGAATGATGAGACTTAGAGAGATGCAAAATTCAGGGGAAGAACTTTCACGAACTCGTTATTGAAAACATGATTATGAAGATCGAGTACCCAAAGAACAAATCTTAGAGATTAAATGAAATTTGGTGGATTGTACTTTTTTTCCCTTGACTAGTTTTCCTGAAGTTTCTCGGCTAAGGTTTTTAATAAGGCAATTCGCGCAGCACATCAGAACATGTTTAATGTACTCTTTCTCTAAATTTTTCCCACTGGATTTTTATGAAGTTTTGATGAGACATGAACATGATGGATAAGTGCCCAAAGGGGAGTGTTAAGAAACCAGGCCCAGGCCTCACAGGTCTGGCCCACGATGGGCTCCTCAGCCATCCAGAAGCCTATATAAAAGAGGAAGGATCCTAATCATTCTTATGACTGAGTTCTGAAGAAGAGCAATAAAGAGAAGGTAGAAGTTCTCTTATATCTCTGTGTTAAATCTATTATTTTATTCTTGTGTTCTTGTATATCTTAAACTACAAAAAATTTACCAGTATCAAGGTAGCGAGAAGCGTGTGAACTCTGTGAGCTGTTGGATTTGGGGGATAGCCGGAAGGATGATTCTACTAAAATAAATGTAGGCCGGTTGGCCCAACAATGTGTCGTTGGAAAACTGACCCTAGAATCTTCTTTGGGCTGTCTACTCTGCTGATGCAGGCCATCCCATTATTAAGCCATCGATCCTAAGCTGCACGACCATAGAACTGTGAAGCAAGCACGCACCCTGATAAGCTTTGCATCCTTCACTGATTTTTAGTTACAAAATAACGCGCTACTTAGGTAATTTGACATTATGTACGCGCGTGCACCAAGATACGCACTTGCTTAATGCATTACAATTTACACACACTGCAAACGATGAACTGGAACGTTGGATTATATTCACCCGAAGCAAAATGTGGCTTGCGAAGTCACTCCTCTGCACAAAATCAAGTGAAAGGCCAAAAGACTACTGAAATTTGAACCTTCATTTGCATGTAATAGCAGCAGGAATCTAGAAAAGGTAATTACAGAGAGAAGAATTCAACAAAGCAAAAAAGAAAAGGAGAAACAAAGCATAAAAAGGGAAATTATTTCCACACGAATAAATGAATTACTTTATTCTTGTCATTTCTCGCCTTTCTTCCATCTTGGTCTTGTTGCCATTATTCGTGGAGATCACACTGCTTTAGACAATTAGACTCCACGGCGACAACGATAATCCGACGTGTCAAACAGCGCGCGTATGAAGATGAAACTGAAATTGATCGGTCACACCAAGGAGTCGGAAGCGTCTTGCTCGGGCGGCGCGAGGCTCTGGCTGCCCCTCATGAAGTTGCCGCTCCACGTGGACGTCGACGTCATGATGGTGCTGACCTGGCTCGACGTCGTCCCCGCCGTGGTGGTCATCGTGTCGAAGCCCCCGTCGGTGGCCGGCCACACGAAGGACGGCTTTAACGGCGGCACCACCGGCGGCGTCATGGAGCGCAGCAGGATCTGCGAGATGGCCAGCGACTTGGGGCGCTCGGCAGGGGTCGGGTGGCTGCACGCGAGGCCCAGCAGGAGCAGCCGCTCGGCGTCGTCCCCGTCGAACGCGCCCTCGAGCCGGGGGTCGACGGCCTCGAGGAGGCGGCCGTCGCGGTGGAGGCGCCACACCCAGTCCACCAGGGAGTGGAAGCCGTCGATGTCGCAGCGCGGGCGCCGGCCGCACACCACCTCCAGGATGACGGCGCCGAAGGCGTAGACGTCGGACTCGCGCGTGGCCTTCTCGGTGTGGAAGCACTCCGGCGCGATGTAGCCGACGGTGCCGTGGACGCCGCCGCCGACCTCCTCCATGTAGGAGGTCTTGTCGGTCTCGATGGCGCGCGCGAGGCCGAAGTCGCCGAGGCGCGCGCTGAAGGCCGCGTCGAGCATGATGTTGGAGGCCTTGAGGTCGCGGTGCACCACCCGCTGGTCGTACTCGTCGTGCAGGTAGTGCAGCGCTGACGCCACGCCCTTGACGATGTTGTACCGGAGCTCCCACACTAGCAGCTGCCGCCCCGGCGCCGCGCTGAACAAGTGCTGGTCCAGGCTGCCGTTCGGCATGAACTCGTACACCAGCAGCAGCTCGCCGTTGTCGTGGCTCCACCCTGCAGCGTCCATGCAGGCATTGACCCCCAAGCATGTCAAAATTTCGCATTTCTCACTTAGTCACATTGAAGGTTCTGTAATTTCCTAATTCTATCACAAGCACACAAAATGTTACATGTGATGTAATCACCATCGTCGGTCCTCCGTTTCGGTACACCTTAACACGTTCATTATGATGGGTGTAGCCGCAATGTCAGATAATAGTATGGCTTACAAGTTACAACATATGGACTTGATTGTTGCATGCTCCCTCCGGGCATAAAAAAAATATTGTTTTGGGTGGTGCAGTCAAATTTTGTAAAATTTGATTATTAATATCCTTTTCAATATTTAGATTGAACATCTGAAAATGGTAGACATAGATTTGTCTTGAAAAGAACTTTCATGAAAGTATAATTGTGTTAGGTTTTATAAATTTATTATGATTCAAATTAGTAGTCAAAATTGTGTTTTGAGGACCTATGTCCAAAACGGCAGTCTTTTATGACTGAATGGAGTATTAATCATCCTCATGTGCCGACTCTTGATTTTAGTTCTGTGTCCGCCACCGGGTTTGCTACATAAAAAAAAGTGTTACTCTTTCTAAAAGAAAGGATAATGAATCATGATGGTTGCTATGTGCTTGATTGTAGTGAGGTGTATGTAACTACGTATTGGAAATGCGTGTTATTAATTAGCGAATGGTACTGTTCTGGCTAGTTAAGTGCAGAGTACAGACTGGGACAGCTAACAGCTTGTGGTCTAAAGTTTGAAAGCATGAACGCATTGGAGCTGTAAAGTCTAACCAAAGTGAAGGTTCAATGGAAAGATATTGCTATGTACGTGCACATGCATCTCCTGGGAAGCAGAGCGAATCGCGTTCAGATTATCCATTGTTAATGGACACCCCATGTGCAAGTATCACATGACGAAAACCATAAGCGAATAAAGAAACAAGTACTAAATCAAGAAGTGATTAAGCGCATGGTGGCGGCGGCCGTCGGAGGGGAGCTTACCGACGAGGCGAACGAGGTGCTTGTGACGGAGCCGGTTGATGATGCTGAGCTCGGCGAGGAAATCGTTCTGCCCCTGCGTGCTCGCCCGCGAGAACTTCTTGACGGCCACCTCCACCGTGCTCCCGGCGCCGCCGGGGCTGGTGTGGTCACCGACCACCACGCCGCGGTACACCACCCCGTACCCGCCCTGCCCCAGCTTCATCCTCTCGTCGAAGTTGTTCGTCGCATTCCGCAGCTCCCGGTAGTCGAACTCGCGCGGCCCGCCGGCGAGGCTCCGGATCATCGTCCCGGTGATGGCGCTGCCGTCGTCACCGTTCACGTTCCGCCGCTTCATCACGTACAGGTACCCCAATGCGGCCGCGGCGACCAGCGCGAACACCCCCACGGGCACTCCGATGGCCAGCCATAGCGTGAGGCTCTTACTGGGCTCGTCATCGCACGGGAGTTTCTCCACCGTCATGTTCCACGCCAGGACGCAGTTGAGCTGGTACTTGCGCCCCGTCGACGCCGAGAACCCGAAGTAGGACCACTCGGCCACGATGGATCCGAGGTCCAGCGGCGCCGCGAGCACCTGTGACCGGGGCTTCTCCTCCCCGGCCACGGCCATGTACACCGCAATGCGGCGGGCGGCGCCGTCGTAGTCGACCCAGACGTTGTACTTCACGGACTTGACGGGCGAGATCTCGATGCCGCGGGGCTTGAGCGAGGTGTTGGCAACGGAGATGACGCTGTTCACGTTGAGGCCGATGTGGTTGTCGTCCGGGTCGTACGGCTGCTTCTCGGTGTCGAGCTCGACGGCGACGATCTGGTTGGTGGCATTGCCGTCGGTGGCCGCATTGGTGAGGCCGAGGAACCCGCCGTAGCTCCCGTTGGGCGGCCCGTCCGCGTTGGGCACGATGACGAATGCGAACCCCTCCGCCGGCTCCGTGCCTGGGGGCCGGAAGACGTTGATGGTGAAGACAGTGCTAAAGGACGCGACTTTCTTGCCGCCGGTGGCGTTGCCGTACTTGCCATTGTCTTGGTGCCAGAGCCTGAACGAGCTGGAGTAGAGGACGCGGCCGGACTTGTTGGTGAGGTAGTAGGAGGCGTCGTTGAGCGAGTCCGGCGTGATCTGGAGCGCGCCCTTGTAGATGTTGGCGTCGCCGAGCACGGTCACGTTGACGCCGCTGAACTCGGGGTAGAAGCCCGAGAAGCTGAAGGTAGTGACGTTCCCGGGAGACTCCGGCGCCCGCGAGCCATCGGTGATGTTGGTGGCGAGTGAAGTGAAGGTGGAGGAAGCAGAGGTGGCTAAGAGGAGGAGGAACAGTACTAGGAAACGGACGGCCATTAATGGCGCCCGAGCAAACCCACCAAGAGGCCGACACAACCTCCACTGTTCGCGTCCGTGTGTGGAGAGTGGAGACTGGACTGGACGACCGCCGCCGCCTCCGCCTTATTTCTGCCCGCTTTCCTGTGAGATTCGCTCGCCCACCGATAAAGATGAAAGAAAAGAAAAACAGAGGGAAAGAGAGAAACTTTTGTTGAGTCGGTGCCAAAGCCGCGTTCAAACCAGAGTTGTCTTGCGTGCAAAACAGAGCAGAGAAACAGGGGTGCGCGGTGGTTGGATTTTTTAAAAAAAACAACTATTTTACACAAATAAACCACACCTTTTTTTTTTACAAAAATAACTCTACGTCGCTGACCCACCAGGAGACTAGACCCTATCGCGCGACGGTCTGCCACGTGCCTCGGTTGTGTTCTGGCCTGTGATGGTAGGCTAATTTTTTTAAGAAATAAACTTAGATTTAATTTTACAAAATTAAATAGTTGGAAGAGTTGTTTGTAAATAATTATTAGCGATAAAAAGCTAGAGTTTGCTGACTGCAATTATTTGTAAATTGTTTTACGTGCATGCTTACCATTCTCTAAGTTTTTACACAAAATACGATATTGCACCTAAATTTGGCAAAATATTTTGTATGCTTCGGTTTGAATGAGACGGGAATAGAGCAATGAAGATGAGATTGCAAGCTTGACATAACACTTGACAATGAATGTCTGAATTATATGGCGTGTAGGGTCTGATTATGTGCATATGTTTGCATGGCTATTCCTACGGTACAAATGGCTACAAGCACGAGCCTTCGACCCGAACTGCAACTACGATACAAACACACTTTTTGGAACGGAAAATACTTGACAGATGGAAATCAACTCAAGCTTGTGAACATACGTCCTACTCCCCTCGCGGGCGCATGCCTTCACGCGGGCCTTGCAACACTCGCCCCAAAGGTTTTTTTTTTTTTTGGTTTGTCCTCGTCTAGAATAATCTTCGGTGCAATATGGGCATCAGGGATCATCGGCGCGTTCCCTTGTCTTCCCTGCTCCCGGTTGAGTAAGGTTTCCAATGTGTAAAGGCCTCGGGCGCAACTGCGTAGTTCAACATATACTTCCATTGAATGAATGACTTGTCGTACTTCTCCGGGCCGTCGATCTATTAGAAGAAGTAGCAACGCTCCAACAGTTGCCATGCACAGATAAAGGATGCGATATTTAAAATGCAACATACAATGTGAAATATAGATGTATGACATTCACTTACGCGTCAATCCCCGCACATGTAGTAAGCTTGTACGGCGGTACTAGGATGTGTAAATTGAATGATCTATGTCGGGTTGCCATAGTCGCACTGCGGACATGGAAACTCAAGTGATATAGCAGCATCCTTGCAAGAACTATCAAGGTATGTCTATGCTTTCTTGGCAACCCATTTCCACTTCTGAAGCATGTCCCCATAGTCCTCCATCCCCAAACCAGGCGGAGTGACCTCCCGTACCTTTTTTCCCTACCTCTCTTCTCCCTCTCTCTCCTTGTTTTCCAAACTAGCTCGAATGTAATCTTGTCTGTAGTGGTGGAGTATGCTACAGTTTTATAGGCGGTTAGGGTGTAGCATTGAGGGAGTAAATTTTGGTGAATAGAAGTCACTCGCGTCCACCGGAAGAAATCTTTTGGTACATGATAGCTTAGCGAGTTGTCAATTCACAGGGAAAAGCTGGAACCAAGGTCTGGAAAGCAGATGGCAGAGTGTTTTCACTTCGGTCCAAAAAGCACAGGTGAGAGTGTTGTCTATTCGGCGTGAAACAGAGACGACATGTTGTTGTCAATTCTCACCGAGTAGGGGAGGATGTCTCGTAGTAATAATGAGATTCATATAGCAAGCCCCTTATGTTGTGGTGCCTACGCAACATCAAAGGAGCTGGTAATAACTCGAGAAATAAATATGCAATAAATTAGCATAAAGAGAACACAACAAACACATGATTACTACTTAGCATACAAATTGGGTTTACAACATATCGAAACAAGTAGCAACATGTCTAAAGTAAAGGTAGCTCGCAGTACACAGGATGCAACCACGAAATGGATTACAAAAATTGACCACGACGATATGAACAAAGCACTACTAACATGGACAAGTATTGTAGGTAAGCACGGATCATGCAGCAACTCCAACTTCGTGATCTGCAACATGTCGCCCTCCACGACCTCCTCGGCAGCCTCTCCCACAACTGCCACTAGCCGTGCTGTCATGATCTTCACCTGACCCGTTATGCTTCGTGCACTTGTTCTTCGTATGCTCATAATCTCCGCAAAGGATACACATCTTCACAGAGCCTCTGGCTTCAGACTTGTCCATGTCATTTTGGATACGACAAGTGTGCCAATGGCCCTTGCCACACTTTAACAAGTCCAAAACAGGGACCCATATCCTATTTTGCACATCGTCCTTTGTGTAGTTACCAACAACACGGAATCCACGAATCTCCCCTCTCCAAGTCATCCACTATGAATTCAATGTCCTCCCCTTCGTCCGCCTGTCCACAAGGATCGACATGCCTATCTACCGCCACAACTGCATCTACACTAAAATCCTCAGTCCTACCATCCTCAACTTCTACCTGCACACCCGTACTACTCTTCCCCACTTCAGGGGGCACTACCAAGTGTACTCAGACACGCCTGCACCAACAACACACATTCATAGCCATGACGTCTGCACGCTTCCAACCATGTCTGCCATGACTTTGTTCGCTCCATGGGCCTCAATTCCTAACTGATTACTTCCGGCGAACGGCTCCACAAGCATTTAATGGTGACACCGTACAACATTGGGTCCAACGAGAAGCTGCATGTTAGCCAATGCAATACTTCCCATATTTTAAGATTATCCGAGTTTGGGTGATACAGTGTGGTCTGTGAAAAATTGCTCAAATCAACCCTACATGGCCCCTCACGAACTTCTCTCTGTCCGTAAAACACTCTGAAAAAATGTTGACTTGACATATATATCACATGACTCAAGATATTTAAAACGGGTGCTAATTAAGCATGATATCGTGCATATCAAAATACTCTCTCTGTTTCAATTAAATTAAAAAATTACGCCCGCAAATGTTCAATTAAATTTCAAAATTATAAATACTCTAGAACTAGGATCCCTAGGTCATACGATCTAAACCTAAGCAGGCTAGATCCTCCACTGATCGATCTACTAATGGGAGTGGCCTAGCGTTTTGATGCTAAAACATGTAAATAAATAACCTATATTCTAACACTACACGCGACATAAAGCCTAATAATGTCAATCTACAACTACAAAGCCTGCGTCTACCACTAATCTATGTTTATTGTCGCTAACCTACCGTGTATTTATCAAAATGAATAACAAACCGCATGAGGGAAGCAACGTCACCGCGCGTAGACGGAGGAATGCAGGCAGAGCCTCCTCCTCCTCCCCTCCCATCTCCTCTCCTCTCTTTTTTTCTCCTCTCCTCTCTTCTCTCCTCTTCTCCCCTCTCTTCTCTTTTCTGCGAATGGAGGGAGCTATCGATCGACTGGCCATATATGCAGCCTCATTCGCGAGCCTGCCGCGCGACTGAGGGCCAATCGCGAGCCAACCGCGGGACTGAGCCACGTGGACGTCCGCCATCCGCTCGTCGTGCGACACGGTTTGGCACAAGCCTCAATTGCGCCTTCATAGCGCGATTGAGCCTCGTGGCAAGCGACAGGCAAATTTGCTCTGCCGATGCACGATTGGGCCCAAAATCGCAGTTGAACCTTGCGACTGGGCCCACTCGCTCGGTGGAACTGCGATTGTGGGTTATTTCTATTAAAAAATGAATCTCGGTTTGTTTTCGTAAATTGAATAAAAAATAGTTTTTTTTGAACTCCAGTGGTTACCGGTGCAGTCTTTCTTGTCGTCTTTTATCTTCATTTTTGGGGTCTTTTTTAATCTGGCATGAACATAATCTTTTCTGATTTCGGCGTAACATTTAACTGCTGGTTAAAGATGCAACTGGTGTGGATAAAGTTCAAGCTTGGCCAAATGATGAAAAATAGCATGTGTATGAATGAACATGATGCTCTTATCTTATCAGGCTTCAGCACATGGTATAGTTCGTAGTAGTACATAGGTATACTAAAGCTGGACCTCTCTGGTATGATATGGAACTGGAATAAACGGAATCACTGTACGTGTTCAAACTTTAGTCCTCTAAAAAGCGCGTTTTGTTCTCTGACCAAAGGACAAATGTTGCTATTCCTATGGGCTGATATGTTACATACGGATTACGTGGCCGTCTTTATCAAGGTCAAGGTATATTTTCAGTTGGATGACCGACCTGTACCGCATTTTCTTGTACTGCATGGAATAAAACAAGGACATGACAGAATGTTTTCACGGGTGACAGCGAATGGTTAAGTCGGTCACTGGTCAACAACTGACTAGATCGTTTCTGCCTTCAAATGTTCAATAGCACATCTGCGCATGCTCCAAATCCTACTTGCTGCGCCATTTCCTCGCCAATTTCTCAGCATCTGTCTATGCTGGATTTCTGAAAGGTTAATGACACGAAAGTAACTTAGCTATGGAGTCTGGCACCTAGGGAGATCAAGGCATCGAACCAAAATGCTTTCTATGAATTCAACTTGGAGGGAGTGGCGATTTTGAGGGAAAATGTAGGTCAAGAAGCTCTTCGACTGCATTATTCGGAAATGTCTTAGAATTATATGGTCTGCACTCTGCACATGCCACAGCCTTCAGGTTCGTTCCAACTTGAGTTGTTCAGCCCATTGCACTTTCTTTTCCCCGAAAAAAGATCGATTCATGCATCCACTTTACAATGTGAACTATGCAAGACCGGGAGAATCGTTAGGTGGAAAAGATAAAAGCTGGAGGCACAATGACAAGCACTTTGTCAGACATGATAAGAGCATGAAGCTAGCACACACGCCAGCCTTTCGCTTTTCACAAATTAGGCGCAAAATGATACCATCATGAGCCATGAACACACATTCCATCAAGGCAAATGAGAGAAATAATTTGCCGAGATGGGGAAATTTTTAAGAACGATGATGAATTCAGGATCAATGGAGGAAAGGTAAAGAAAAGACTTCGTCGTGAGGTCATCTTCTTAGTTGTCGCTGTCACAACTGGATCAATCAGATCAACATGGTTGGGTGGGCGACACAGGAGGCAATACAGAGCAGCGCCGAGAGACCCACCCCCACCACTTCGCCCCCCTCGCCGCTGACGCCGCCGGCGGAGGGTAGAGGGCGGAGTCAGAATTAGACCATAAGGGCGGATAGCTCAAGAAGAGGTATGATTTTGTTATCGTCCAATTTAAACTACTTATAAAAGAAAAAATAGAGGATTTGTCACTCGTAAACTCCTTGATCTAGGATTTGTTACCTTTAAGTTTCTTTTTGATAATTTGTCACTCCTCAGTACCAAATACCTGTGATTTGACACTCCAGATATATTCCAGTATTTTTGTTTTTATTTTACATCAAAATCCACTATGAAAAGACACATTTACCCCTCTCTATTCAAGAAGAAACTTAAAGATGACAAATCCTCAATTTTCCCTTATAAAAATAGAAGTTTTCTTAGAACAAATTTTTATATATAAAAAAATCAATAGAAAACAAATACTGATCGTGATGGATGATAACTTGAGTTTGGTGGAGTTTGGTGCACATGCACACTTTACCAAGCCATGTAAGATGTGACAGAAGCCAGATACGAGGAAAAAGTGCGGGATCAAACTCTAAACATGCAGAAAGATGAAATATCGTGCACTTGTACGGTACAAATTAGACTCTATACTAACTTAAAAATTTGTGAACAATATAGAATCTAGATGCTACATAAGATGAGTTTATATGCCGCAAATTAACTCCTAGATTTTTTTAGTTTTATCCTAACTGTTACTTAATTACATAAATTGAATTAATGAAAGGCCGTAAAGTTCCAATGCTCCTGCATGTTACTGAAAGGCAATAAAAAAATCATGGAGGAGGGCAGGGCCCTGCTAGCCTCAGTCTCCGCCCATAGGGCCTTCTGTAGTTGTTCCCCCTCCCTCCATTTCTCTTTCCCTCTCCTCTCTATCAGCTCCGCGTCCCAGATCCGTTGTTCCCTGTCGTTGCGTCGTTGTTTCTTGTGCCACCGCTAACCTGGGCCACCGCCGCTCTATCCCTTTGTCTCCCTTTCCGGACCGCTGGCTCCTCACGCTCGGAGCTGGCCAAATCCGGGTGCCTCGCGCACTCGCCGCCGAGTCCCGGGGCGTGGCCCGTCAGGCATGGTGAACAGAGGTGGGGCATGGCAGCGTCGTTTCGGGAGAATAGAGGAGGGGCCGGTGTGGGTTGGCTGCATGCTGCCGTCGTCAAGGTAGCCGGTTGAGTCTTCAACGTGCATATCTGGTGGGATATGAGGTTGGTTGCGTCGGGGAGATCCAGATTCGGGGTCGTTTCGGCCCCGGTGGCGATAGCAGGCCTCTCAAGGACACCGACAACGGCGTTTCGAGGGTTGTGCCTTCTGTTGTTGCTCCCTATTCTCATCGTTGCTGCTGCTGCCTCCACGGTAGCAACAGCGATGGCGGAGGGGCCTCCTCTCTAAATGTTCAGGCGTTGTCCCTCCTCTGGTTCCAGCTGGGTAGCCTCCTCCATGCCGTTGGTTCAGCCGCTGGTGGTGTTACTTGTCGCTGTCGAGCGAGGGGGACACGCGAGTGTCACGATGGTGGCCAGGGTCGGCTTGCCCAGTGGGCAGAGCGGCGCTCTGCAAGAACAGCGCAACTTGCGGTGGTGTGCGTCTTCAGAAGGACTGGTCAATCTGACAGTGTATGGGGGAGCTCATTGTGTGTCGTGATCCTAAGGAGCAGGCGAGCCGTTGAGGAGCGAGCGCTCGTTGCTTGATCGTATCCTGGAGCAGGCCGATCGTGGTGGAGGTCCTGTGAGTGTAGTTGGTTCGAGTCCTTACTGTGAGGCAGGTCGTCTTTGCTTGGTGCGTCATGTGGGCGTGGTGCGGCGGGCGTCGCCACAGTTTTCGGCGGCCTGCACCGTCCTCTCGCTTTGCATCGTCCCTAGCATCGCGGAGTGTGTGGAGAAGTCGTCCCCTCTCCCTTCTTCCCGAAGCTATTTTGCCAGCATCCTGTTGTGGCATTGTGCTTGTAACGACCAAAACTAGGGATTGCTAGAATCTTTCTGTTGTCGGGGATGTCAACAGAAAGTTCGGCCGTGGTTTCAAGCAAGCAAACGTTACAATAAAAGATGACTTTTATTACGTGAGATGGAGAACGCTTAAAAGCCCGTTTAAAAGCGAGCGGCGTGCGAGCGAAAGTAATATAATACACTTGCAAAGAATTGCTAGAACCACGGGAAGCTTGGCGTGGCGAGACCCTAGTACCGTGGTCGTCGAAGTCTCTGGGTTCTTCTTGTTCGTGAGAACACGGATCTTCCCAAAACTCTTACATTGATTGATTTAAGCAAGAATGAGTACAACTACCGTACTCAACAAATCGCATAGGAAAAGCTATTTAACTATATCTTTGGAAATATCAAGGAAATGGTGCGGCTTTACCAAGCGGTATATGTGGAATGCAAAAGTTGACTTTAAAAGCTTTACAATAGTATGCAGACGGTAAAAGCAGTAATAAATATAGCCACGGGGGTTTAACAACTTCCGACATTACCAATTAACATCTTAAATTCTACTTATGCTTTGTATGTTGGAATCACCCATGAACAAACTTCATTAACTTAAGCCACGGTGTATTGATGAACATTGATTACACTCTGCGAGTTGCCCAACTTTACCCACGATATCACAGACTCATATTGCCCGCAACATGTTTGCGCTGGCCCGAGTAAGGATAACAAAGCCTTTTCACTTTGCTTATCCTTTTAGTCTCTACGGTAGATCTTAATCCATCTGACCCTCGGAGACCAACGGCCAATAGTGGACTCTGCACCCGGTGCCAGAATATCTGGTTGCAAGGATCGTGAGTGTCCTTAGGGGTCCACCTGACTTGCCTTTGATGCTATAGATATTCAATTGGATGAAGCGATTGTACTAAGCTAGGGAGTAATGACCACGCATGTGGTTGAAGCGGTTCTTGTATATGCATTACTTAGCACAAGGTTCTTGTCCTTACTTGTCATCGGTGAGGCGATGGCCCAACCTGCGATTGCCCGCCTCTTGATCTCACCGATGACCCATTTTACCAAGTATATTGGGTTGCCCAACTCAATGGACTGACCCTCAACTTACACCCAAAATCCTATTGGCCTAAAGCCAACATTCCTTATGATGTTTAGAACAGAGGTTTTCATGACTTAGCGAATATTTACTAATATTTTATGTGAACCAAGGTTGTCGAAGGTAAATATGGCTTACAAGAATAGGTGGTTTAATATGTGGGGTTAAGGACTTATATCTAATCAACATGGCATTCCAAAGTATTATTTCTTTGTTGAAATACTTGGCTAAAATATTTTAATGAAGATAATAATATGAATATATGACATGTGGGTTCAATATGTTCAAGGTATGCAACTTGCCTCTGGTTCGGCGTCCTCGAGTATCTGCGATGTCGGTGTCTGTCCGTGAAGTCTGAAATGGCTCGTCGACGTCGAAAAACCTAGCGCAAGACACAAAACCAATAAACCACTTTGGCTCGACAAGGATTGAGCCTAGCAAGCGAATCCAAGTACAACAAAAATACGAAAGAGAAAAAAATTAAATGAAGTGGATGCAATTTGAGCGGAGTTAGGATTAGACTTTACGGTTTGAGGCGGGGAAAAGGCTATACTAACTCAAGTTAGGGATTTTCGACAATTAATAATCATTTTCTTGTTTATATCTATTATTTAGACACAAACAATAAATAATCATTAATCTAGGCTTAGGAATAGGAATTTTGGCTTAAAAGCAATTTACGGAATTTTTGGAATAAAAACCAAATTTTCTTGTGCAAGGAACGGTGTTGGTAGGTTTAGGATGAGCGATCTTGGGCTTTTCTTGTGCGGCCTAAAAAAGCAGGCAGAAGTAGCCGAAGCCCACGGCGGCTCAGCTCAAGACAGCCGAGGGAGGACTAGGCTTCTTGACAAGCGCAAGGCTGTGCATGTGTGCGTGAGCGAGCGAGCGGCTCGGGCAGCGGCCTTGGCCTGGCAATGGCAGCCTGCCCAGCAACGACAGCATACACGCCAAGCCAGAGACAGGAAGGGCAGCCTGAGAGGCGCCGCCAGTAGGTCTCAAAACCCTAGGGTTTCTTGCGTGTGTGGGCTCGGGTTTTCTAGGTTAGGTTTTGGGGTCTTGAGGCAGGCGGCATAGATCCGGCGGTCTTGCGTGGCCGTGAGAATGAGGGCTCTGGGTTTGCCGGGTGGGGATTTGGGGTGGGGTGTTTTGCTCTTACTGGTGGAAGCAAGGGGTGGGGCTTCTTGAAAATTCGGGGAAGAAGGGGGAGGGTGTGGCAGTGGTGTGAGCAGGAGGGGGGCCAGGCTGACTATTTATACCATGGTGATGGGCAGCAGGAGGGCATGGGGAACGGCGTGGGTCGCCCTCTGCCGAGGGTGAGTGGTTGGCATGAGGTTTAGGCGGTCTTGCGTGGTCGGGCGGAGGGAGGCGTCTGGGGCGTCTGGGGCCTTAATGGCGCAAGGAGGTGTGGCGACCCTCGCTGGAGCAATCCGGAGGTGCGCTTGCTTGAAGCCTTGAGGGTGGCGAGGCATTGAAGGCGAGGGCGAGGTGGGGCGGCTTAGAGCAGCTCAAGACAAGTCGTGTGACCAAAAACGGAATGGAGACAGACCTTGATATGACCATGACCATGAGTGAAAGTGGGCCTTGGCGTGAAGCGGGAAGGAGGAGAGGAGGGTTAGGGTTAGGGTTTGGGATTTAGGCGAGATTTGACGAAATTTGATTTTTGATTTGAATTTTGAAATTCGATTTTGAATTCAAGCTGATTTTCAAACTTTGAAATTTTTCAGTGTTTCAACCTACCCCTTTAAAGGAATCTCGACCTCGAGATTCACTGGCCAGTCGGGAACGGAGTTGGGAAAATCTCATTGCATTTTCAATTCCTTTTCCATGTTGCTTCTTCCTCGGTATGATTCTTCGAGAGAACCTTGCAAAACTTAACATTCTTGCCTCTCAAGCTGCCTTTACGTAGTGTCAAGTACCATCGGGGTTCCTCTTCATAAGTCGAATCATTCTGCAGTTCTATCTCTTCAAGTGGTACACTATTGCATTTGCCTCAAACACTTTACGGTGAGAAACATGGAACCGTCATGTATGCAGATTGGGTTGGATGTCGAGATGTAACTTGTATGCCACTTCTCCAATTCTTTTCACAATTTTATAAGGACCAATATACCTTGGGGCCAATTTTCCTTTTACTTGAAATCTTGAACTGTTTTTGAATGGTGTAACCTTCAAATATACCAGATCTCAATTTCAAAACTTAAATCCTTCTGCGTTTATCCGCATACTCCTTCCGGCGGCTTTGAGCAATCTTCATCTTGTCTCTTATCGGTCTAACTTGATCTTACGAGTCTTGGGCTATCGAGGACCTAACAAGCGCCTTTCTCCGATGTCGAGTCAATTCAATGGTGTTGCACTCTACGCCATCTGAGGGCTTCAAAAGGTGCCATCTTGATACTAGCTTGATAACTATTATTGTAAGAGAACTCTGCAAAAGGCAAACACTTATCCCAAGTTGCTCCATAAGCTAAAGCACATGCTCTCAACATATCCTCCAATACGATTGACTCTCTCATGCGTCCCCCGTTTGTGGATGGTAAGCGTCAGTGCCGAAAGCTAAATCCGTTCCATGGCTTCTGTAGTTTCTTCCAAAACTTAGATGTAAGCTGTGCTCCTCTATCGATACTATTCTCTTTGGAATCCCATGTAAAGATATTATCTTGGTCATATACAATTACGCCAACTTATTCTTTCCATATGTTTCTTTGAATTGGTATGAAATAATGCCACCTTAGTTAATCATCTACTATCACCCATATTGCATCAAATCCTTTTGTGTCCTTGGTAATCTGTGTGAAATCCATGCTGATTTCTTCCCATTTCCCAATCGCTTTGGTAAGGGTTGTAACAACCCCTGAGGTTTACGATGGTTTATCTTGATCTTCCGACAAATGTCGCACTTGGCTATATATTGACTATCTCTCTTTTCATCTTTTTCCACCAAAACCTCTTCTTCAAGTCTTGATACATTTTTTTCCTGGATGTATTGAGAATTGAGATGAGTGAGACTTCTTGAGAATCAATCGCTTTGAGTTCTTCTTTGTTTGGTACACACAAGCGGTTTTTGAACTTTATCATTCCTTGATCATCTTTCTTGAATTCCTTTATTTTTCCACCTTGATTTTACTCGCCAAGAGTTCTTTGAATTTCTTGATCTTCTGTTGTGCTTGTTTGATTTGGTCGACCAACTCGATTTGTATCTCCAAAGTGATATTAACCCTTGTTCAACAATTTCCAAGTTTAGTTCTTTGCATTTCCAACACTAACTCGATTGACATTCTGCAATGCATTGGGACTATGATGTGCCTTCGCTAAGTGCATCTGCGACAACATTTGCTTTACGGGTGATCTTGAATATCCAAATCATAATCTTTTATTAATTCTAGCCATCTTCTCTTGCTGAGATTCAAATCTGGTTTGGTAAAATATATTTCAGACTCTTATGGTCAGAAAACACTTCACAATGATTCCTCCGGTAGATAGTGCCTCCAAATTTTAATGAGTGCACAAGCTCGCTAACTCCAAATCATGTGTGGGGTAATTCTCTTCATGAGTTCTTAGCGCTTTTGAGGCGTAAGCCACAACTTTGCCATCTTGCATTAGCACACAACCTAATCCTTGCTTTGAGCGTCCACATAAATCTGAAAGTCCTTCTCGGGGTTTGGTAGTATGAGCCTTTGGGGTAGTGGTTAATCGACCTTCAATTCTGAAAGTTTTCTTCGCACTTATCCGTCCATTTAAAAGGAATATCCTTTACGAGAAAGTTGAGTAAGTGGGCGGGCTATTCTCGAAATTTTCTATAAATCTGCGGTAATATCATGGACCTAAAACTTCTTATCTCGATCCGCCTTTGGTCGCTTCCACTCTTGCCTTTGCCTCGACTTTTCTCGGGTCAACTTTTACTCCTTCTTCCGTGATGATGTGCCCCAAAAATGACACTTCTTTCATCAAAATTCGCACTTGGAGAATTTTGCATACAATGATGCTCTCTCAACTTGGTTAGGGCCAAATGAAGATGCTCCTTATGCTCTTCTTCACTTTTTGAATAAATCAAAATATCATCCACAAATACTACCAAAGCCGATCCAAGAATTCCATATAGACTTGGTTCATCAAATTCATGAAATATCTTAGAGCATTGGTTAATCAAAAGGTACTCTTGTGAACTCATAAAGTCCATATCTTGTAGTAAATCAGATCTTCTCTCTATCTTGTTCTCTAATCTTGAAAGTTGGTGATATCGATCGAGAGATCAATTTTGAGAATACCTTAGCTCCTTTTAGTTGATCGAACAAATCATCTATTCTTGGCAAAGGATACTTGTTCTTAATAGTTCTTTGCATTCAAAGCTCTATAATCCACACACAATCTCAAAGTTCCATCCTTTTTCTTAACAAATAAAGGTAGTGCAACCCAAGGTGAGACACTAGGTCTTATGAAACCTTTTCTTCAACTCATCCAACCTTCTTAAGCTCCTTTAACTCATTTGGTTGCCATTACATCTTGTGCCTTGAATTCTGAGGCTTGGTCTCAGTACTAACTCTATAGTAAGCTCAATCATTCTATCTGGAGGTCTTAGGGTAGTTTCTCTGAGAACACATCTGGGTATTCATCAATTCTTGGCATCGTATAGTGACTTACGAGATGGTGCTATTGACCTTTCGTCTCTGTTTCCTTATCAAAGATCTGTCATATTGTCACTTCTTGCCCATACGCATTCTTCAAGGTTCTTGTCTTCTTCTCACGATCAAGCTGTGGCTTTATATTTTGATAACCAATCCATTCCCAAGATGACATCTATGCCTCTCATCTGGATCACCAATAACTACGTTACAAAGCAGACCCTTGAACTTCTAGGTTGAGTTCTTGCACTTATCTTGAGATTTCAATATAGTCCGGTGTTTGCAACACATAGGGATTTAGCAAAACAATAAAAGGCAAACAACTCTCCACAAGCAAAATCCAAGGAAATAACAAGATGTGTAGCTCTGAATCAAAAAGCACTAAAGCGATCTTGCATTGGTAGGAACATAGGCGATGATATCGGTGGCCTCCATTGCATCTGAGTGGTGATATGATTGATCTTCCCTTGCGATGGTCTTTGGTGCAGTATCCTCCTCTCGAAATTGACTGATTGCCTCGGTTGGTTTACGGGTCAGAGCATTCCTCCTCTATTGGCACGGAAGGTGGGAGGATTCAGGTTACTCTGTGGTGGTTTCTTGCTTGAGCTTTGGTTGCATCGATGACATGTTCTTCAATGGGCCTTTGTCCTTGAAGTGACAAAGTTATCCTGATGAAAGCAATTGGAGGATTTCGAGGACAATCCTTCAAATAATGGTTTCCTCCACAGTTATAGCATTGAGCTAGCATGCTCTGTTTCCACTAAAAATGATCTTCTTCTTTGGGTTCATTGATGGTCTTGGCATTTGTATTCATAGAGGGTCTTGGTGAAATCTGGAAGATGGGTGGGCGTCATTCTCCCCTTGGTGCACTTGTGGTGGAGTTATTTGCTTCATTTTCCTCTTTCGGGTTTCTTCCATATCGATTCGGCTTCTTACGAGATTATCAATTTATTCACCATGGAAGCTAGGTCGAGAAGTCAAGAGTGAAATGTGAAATTTCGATGACTTTTCGCACCTTGTGAAAACTTCTCCATCTTCTTAGCCCGATATCCACCTCATGTGGAGCATCTAGCGCCAATTGGTTAAATTGGTGCAAGTATTCTGTATTTGTCGGCCTCCTTGCTTAAGAGCAAGAAATTCCTGCACTTGGGCGCAACTATGCCCTCGGGGACATGGGCTTTATGAAATGCTTCCTTGAATTACGCCCATGGTATATCTCACTGGATGAAGAGTCGATAATTCATCCACCAGCTATTTCTTCTTGACCTTGTAGTTGATGAGAAGCAAACAAAGTCTTCTCTTTGTCACTACTGTTTGGATAGTGTCAACTTTCTCTCAATATCCCTTATCCGGTCATCCACTACTACGGCTCTACGGTGACCTTTGTGAAAGTTGGTGGCCTTGTTTTACAAAATCGCCCATCTGAAGCACAGTCACTCCTCCATTGTTGCCTCGGGAGTATGTCAATTGTAGGTCTTGCGGCAATTTGTTCGAGGAGTTGAGTATGTTGCTCCATTAATCCGCCTGATTACATTACGCTCGGAATCTATTTCTCTCCATCATAGCCATGACCTCTGCCAAGCTTGGTGGTTGCCCTGTTGATTAACTTGGTTTCATTGTTGTTATTTCCAGACATCTTTGTGAATTTATACTGCGTGGTTTTGACCAAACCACGATGAGATAAGTAAGACTGATTCTTAGATAAGCGGTGAAAGCAATAGGTAAGTGATTAAGACGACGAAGGAAATGACTTTTGACAAGATGATATCTGAGATATGGATAGGAAAACAACTTATTTATTATATTTTACACAAAGTAGACAAATTAATTTATAAAAATTGGATGTATACTACTTAGAGTACAATACACAACTTTTCTTACAATCAAAAGTCGTTCTACTACTAAGGTAGGTGGATCTACAATACTCTATCGTAATCTAACACCTTGCGGAGGACTCTACCACCCATCGGGCGGAGGGTTCTTTGGTGGTGTAGTGGATCGACATCTCAGGTCTTCCTCCTCTTGAGAATCCTCCTTCTTTTCTTCTTTAGCAGATTTCGTCACTTTGCTGGTGGGTGTTGCCTCTTCCATCTTCTCCTTTCCTTGTTGGATCCTCGGGCGGCGGCGAGTAGAAGTGTGCTATGCAGGTTGGATGAGGCGGCGCTGGAGGTGACTAGAGTAATAACCGGAGACAAAGGAGTGTAATCCGGTGATCTCGGTGTATATTCCTTTGTTGGATCTTGAGGGCGTCGGGCTCTCATCACAGTTGATCCTGTCCCGATGCGGTTCATTATAACGATCTAACTCCTTCGCATGTTCTTGATTCCGTGCTTGGCCAAGTGATATACGGTGCACCTTCGGTATTCCTTTAGGACCCCGGTATATAGAATCTCTGAGGCTATGCGTGGGTGGCAACTTCACGGATCTTGGGGTCTTCATCATCACTGGGCAAGGAATTTGGAAGTGGATCCATCGCTTCCCCTCGTGGAATCGGTGATATTGAGTGTTCAAACTCGAATCATAATCTTGCAGGTGTAACTTTACTGCCTTACGACATCTGTGTCGCTTCTCTCTACAGGCGTTGACCCTGGCCCGACATTGATGTCGGGGTTTGTAAGCTAACGGAACGAGGTTTATCCATGCCTTCGAGGTGGTACCTTTTTCCATCACAGATCTGCTCCTACTGTGTGGAAGGCAGTGCTTCTTTCTTTCCGTAGCGCCGATAATGCATCATCTCGAGTAGTCTTTTGCTCCATCCTCTAAACTACGAGTGGTGGAGTAGGATTTACGCATTTTCACGACAAGCGGAAAGTTTGAAAGGTTAGTTAGAGGAGATAAATCTTTTAGAAGAACAACACAAGTTTTTCAAGTCTAAAGTAAGGTAAGGTAGCAAGAGAGGAAAAGAGACGACAATTTAATACTTATATTTTTGTTTTGAGAATTCTTTTGTAGTTTTTGAAATTATTAGTTTTAAAGGTCTTCAACCTATAACCAAGCTAAGGTCTCAACTTACGGGCAAGGCGGCTCGATACCACTTTTATGACGACCGAAAACTAGGGATCGCTAGAATCTTCTAGCTGTCCGGGATGTGCGATTAAATGGCGTGGTTTCTAAGCAAGCAAACGTTACAACAAAAGCAGACTTTTATTACAATGAGATAGGGCTTATGACCCGGTTTAAAAGCGAGCGGCGTCGAGGCCGAAAGTAATATAATACACTTGCAAAAGAATTGCTAGAACCACGAGGAAGCTTGGCGTAGCGAGACCCTAGTACCGGTGAGTCGTCAAGTCTCTGGGTTCTTCTTGTTCAGTAGAACACTGGATCTTCCCAAAACTCTTACATTGATTGATTTAAGCAAGAATGAGTACAACTACCGTACTCAACAAATCGCATAGGAAAAGCTATTTAACTATATCTTTGGAAATATCAAGGAAATGAATGCGGCTTTACCAAGCGGTATATGTGGAATGCAAAGTTGACTTTAAAAGCTTTACAATAGTGCAGCACGAGAAAAGCAGTAATAAATATAGCCACGGGGGTTTAACAACCGACATTACCAATTAACATCGTAAATTCTACTTATGCTTTGTATGTTGGAATCACCCATGAACACGACTTCATTAGCAGGAAGCACGGTGTATTGAATAACATTGATTACACTCTGCAGAGTTGCCCAACTTTACCCACACGATATCACAGGACTCATATTGCCACGCAACATGTTTGCGCTGGCGAGTAAGGATAACAAAGCCTTTTCAACGCTTATCCTTTTTAGTCTCTACCGGTAGATCTTAATCCATCTGACCCTCGGGAGACCACTACCCCTTCTTCCCGAAGCTATTTTGCCAGCATCCTGTTGTGGCATTGTGCTTGTTGTGGTTCCTTGTTGTGGCGTGTCTTGCTGGTGGTTGTCGTCCGGTGTTGTTTGGTGCTGGCGTAGTCAATGCGTGAGCCGCGGTGTGGTTGCTGTCGTGGTGTGCACCCTGGTGTTGATGGCTGCATCCCAAACCTACAAGAGTCATGGTTCTCTAATTCTGTGTTTTGCCTCACTGATAGCTAGCTCTTTGCTTCGTTGTCTGTAGAGGAGGGTCGTGTGTTGTTGTTGCTCCACAAGGTGTTTTCCTTGTGGATGCGGTAGGTGCTTTGGTAGGATTTCCTGTTGGGGACTACTTACTCGCTGTTGGAATTCCTCACTCTTAGGGCTATTGATGGTGTTGTTTCGATGTTTCCCCTTTTGGCCGGTGTAATTATATTCTGCTTGAAATGAATGACAGATAAAAAAAAGTGCTATGTTGCCGGATTGTTTGCTGCCCGTTTGGCAAACGTACACCGAACTTTGCAAGGATAGCAAGACACCCAATTACTTCCTGGGGGGCGCCGGCCCAGCCAGAACCGGCCTATGAACATCGTAGTCCTGTTTCAATAGGCTGATGGGCCCATGTTAATGTTGTAAGGCAAGGTGGCGAAAAGCTTCGTTCTAATCTGGCCAGCACTGCACGTTTGAGCTGGGCCTATGATCTGCTGATTCAAACCTGCCATATGGATGTTCTAAATCCAAATTGTGCTTTTTTTTTGCTTGAGAATTATGATCGGATGTCCATTTCAAAATCAATAGAAATGCTAAGCAATGCAGTCGCTTCGAAAGGAGAAGTAGCATACACAGAACAAGACATGCTGGATCAGCAGATTCTGTATTCAAAAAACCAGCCAATAAACAAGCATATCAACAACAACACAAGCCTCACTTCTAAAAATAATAAAACTAGCACATATATGAAACGTAGACTTTACTGGAACAAGTCTGCAGTGAACCTGACCATATGGCTGTACAAGACTAAAAAAATCTCCTGCTTGCCAAGCCACAACTTCTTTCTTCTACGTCCCTCAAACAAACAAAGGGTCTATGAGTAATGTACTTCTGATCTTAACGAAGCACCCGTACGAATTCGATACCTACATGTACCTACATTGCCAAATGCAATAACATGCCAAGTTCATATGTATTTATACACACAAATTAACACCTCATCAAAGGCCGGGGGACAGCACGGGGAAGTAATCCTTGGTGCGGTTCGGCGCCGTGGGCAGCTGGAAGCTGCCGCATGATGATGTGGCCTGTGTCGCGTGCGCCGAGGTGCCATTGCCCGTGCCGGCGTAGCTGCCGCTCGTCACCTCAGTGTCGCTCAGCTCGAAGTGCATTCCCCCCTCCGGCGGCCACACGTACGTCAACTTGAACTGCGGCACCTCCAGCGGCGGCGCCATCTTCGACACGATGTGCAGCACATGCGGCATGGTCGGCCGGTCCCTAGGATTCGGGCTACTGCACACCAGGCTGAGGAGCAGTAGCCGGCAGGCCTCGTCGGCGTTGAACCCATCGGTGCCCAAGTTCGGTCCATACTGAGCGGCGCCCGCCCCCCCGGGTCGTGCAGCCGCCACACCCAGTCCGACAACAACTACAGTGCGGAGGGGGGGGCCTCGGCCCCCTCAATGCCGTCCATCGGCTACATATCAGTGTACATGTCCCTCGAGGGCAAGCAAAAGCCCACCTCTCCCGTCATGGACGCGCCATTGGACCTGAGCAAGCACGTCCCCGAGACGTCATACCTTGGCTTCTCAACGTCCACCGGCGCCACCTTCGAGCTCAACTGCATTTTGGGTTGGACCCTGACAATCAAGATCTTCCTGAAGAAGAGCAAGATGAGGAAGATCCTCGTCACCGTCTTCGTGCCCACCACCATCGCCGTCGCCATTGCCGCCTGATTCCTCAATGATGCGCACTAGGCCGAAGTCACCGAGCCGCGTCAGAAGGACGCGTCGAGTATGATGTTGCTCGCCTGGATGTCGCGGTGGAGCACCATGTGGTCATACTCGTGGTGGACATAGTGGAGTCCTGACGCGACGTCGGCGTCGATGCCATAGCGGCTCTCTCAGGTGAGCACTGGTCACTGCTCATGGACGCCGCAGCGGAAGAGGTGCTGGTCCAGGCTGCCCGTTGGCCACGTACTCGTACACCAACAGCTGCTGCCCTTTCTGGTAACACCAACCTAGGCAATAAATCTTTTGCTTGGCAGGGGAGGAAGGGGCTCGGCCGGATGTGAATCCATCGTCTCTGATGTAAGGGGTGGGAGGATCGGATGGTGGGGAGAGGGGCCTCGGCCGCCCGGATGTCGTCTATCGGAATACTCGGGCGCGATGTACTCGATGGACGGCATTTGGGGGCCAAGGCCCTCCCCACCGTCGAGATCCTCCCCCCCTTCGCGCCCGAGTACTCCGATGGACGGCACTACCGTATTTGGGCATGTACGCGTACACCAGCAGCAACTGCCCTTTCTTGTAACACCAACCTAGGAAATAAATCTTCTGCACCGGGGGGGGGGGTGCTCGCCCCCCTGGATGCCGTCCATCGACTACATATCGGTGTACATGTCCCTCGAGGGCAAGCAAAAGCCCGCCTCTCTCGTCCTGGACGCGCCATTGGACCTGAGCAAGCATGTCCCCGAGATGTCATACCTCGGCTTCTCGGCGTCCACCAGCGCCACCTTCGACCTCAACTGCATTCTGAACTGGACCTTGACAATCGAGATCTTCCCTGAGAAGAAGAGCAAGATGTGGAAAATCCTCGTCGTCGTCTTCGTGCCCACCGTCCGGGGATCTTTGAGGAAGCGAAATCTTGTTCTCGATTTTCCATTGCGACTAACTTGTTAATGCATTAAAATACGTGGGAAGTTGGTTGTTTAGACTAAACTTGTTTAAGCAACTACATGCCCATAGCTAATTAGAGAAAGATTAGGGGTTAATTAGGACTAAACCATTTCATCCTAGTCAAGTCTCAGCTGATGAACAATGATCAACTAACATCCTGATCAATCATATATACTGGTGAAACTCACGTATTAACCGTCATTAATTCTAGGTTCTAGCGAACTCAAAGTATGTGATGAAATTAAGTGTCTCGTGTACCAATAAGAGGGACGATGTTTTTGTGGCACAACCGGTTGATGATGTCAACCTCCATGACGAAGTCGTCGACACACTTGGCGTCATCCCGGATGAACCTCTTCACTACCACCTCCATTGCCTCCGGCCGGCCGGCCTCGGTGGGGAGCAGCCCCTTTGTCGCCTTCCTCAGCTTCTCGTACGCGAACTCCCTCAGCATCCCGGGGAGGTTTCTCAGCATGTGCTCGAGCCGCTCCTGCCTCCTCTCCATCGACCGCCTCGCCCGCAACATTCGGGTCTGGAAGAAGGCAACAATGGCGATGGTGGTGGGCACAAAGACGGCGATGAGGATTTCTCACATCTTGCTCTTCTTCTCAGGAAGATCTCGATTGTCAGGGTCCAATCCATGATGCAGTTGAGCTCAAAGGTGGCGCCAGTGGATGTCGAGAAGCCGAGGTATGACGTCTCGAGGACGTGTTTGCTCAGGTCCAATGGCGCATCCAGAACAGGAGAGGCGGGCTTTTGCTTGCCCTCGAGGGACATGTACACCGATATGTGTCGGGCCACACCGTCGTACTCGATCCAGATGGTGTAGTTAGCGGCCGTCGTCTTGTTTGTTGCTATTGTGATGCTAAAGTCAGAGAGGTTGGCCATTTTGTTGGACCGGACGGTGCCGATGTCGAGGCCGACATGGTTGTTGTTCGGGTCGTAGCTCTAGTTGATCGTGTCGAACTTGATCGCCACGAATTTTTTCTTTGCCGGGTTCTCTTCTAACGTCGCGTTGGTGAGGCCGAGGTCAGTGAAGGAGTTTTGGTCAAACTCAATGACGAGTGCCAGGCCGAAGTAAACGAGCTATGCACGGAAGGATGCATTGAGTATGGCGTTGCTCGCCTTGATGTCACGGTGGAGCACCATGCGTCCGTACTCATCGTGGACGTAGTAGAGTCCCGATGCGACGTCGGCGATGATACCATAGCGGCTCTCCCGGTGAGCAGCGATCATTGCTCGTGGGCGCCATGACGAAAAGAGTCTTGGTCGGTGCCGTTGAGCACATACTTGTACACCCGCGGCAGCTGCCCTTTCTTGTAACACCAACCTAGGAAATAAATCTTCTAGGCGGAGGCCTCGGCCCGCGGATGTTATCCATCGAGTAAAGTCGCGAGGGTTGGGAGGATCGGATGGTGGGGAGGGCCTCGGCCCCGGATGCCATCTATCGAAGTATTCGACGCGATGTACTCGATGGACGGCATCCGGGGGGCCGAGGCCCCCTTCCCCACATAGTTCGATCCCCTCCCACCCTGCTCGCACTTGAGTACTGCGATGGATGGCATTGAAGTATTTTGGCATGTACTTGTACGCCAGCAGCAACTGCCCTTTCCTCTAACACCAACCTAGGAAATAAATCTTCCGGGGGGGGGGACCTCGGCCCCCTGGATGCCGTCCATCGGCTACAGTGCCTAGGGGAGGGGGGGCCTTAGCCCCCGAATGCCGTCCATCGGCTACATATCGGTGTACATGTCCCTCGAGGGCATGCAAAAGCCCACCTCTCCTGTCCTGGACGCGCCATTGGACCTGAGCAAGCACATCCCCGAGATGTCATACCTCAGCTTCTCGGCGTCCACCGGCGCCACCTTCGAGCTCAAGTGCATCCTGGACTGGACCCTGACAATCGAGATATTCCCCGAGAAGAAGAGCAAGATGTGGAAAATCCCCGTCGCCGTCTTCGTGCCCACTACCGTCGCCGGGATGCCAAGGGAGTAGAATATTGTTCTCCAGTTTTCCATTGCGACTAACTTGTCAATGCATTAAAATACGTGGGAAGTTGATTGTTCAGACTAAACTTGTTTAAGCAACAACAAGCCCATAGCTAATTAGAGAAGGATTAGGGGTTAATTAGGACTAAACCATTTCGTCCTAGTCAAGTCTCAGCTGATGAACAATGATCAACTAACATCCTAATCAATCATCTATACTAGTGAAACTCACGTATTAACTGTCATTAATTCTAGGTTCTAGCGAACTCAAAGTATGTGATGAAATTAAGTGTCTCGCGTACCAATAAGAGGGACGATGTTTTTGTGGCGCAACCGGTTGATGATGTCGACCTCCATGACGAAGTCGTCGACACACTTGGCGTCATCCCGGATGAACCTCTTCACTGCCACCTCCATTGCCTCCGGTCGGCCGGCCTCGGCGAGGAGCAGCCCCTTTGTCACCTTCCTCAGCTTCTCGTACGCAAACTCCCTCGGCATCCTGGGGAGGTTTCTCAGCATGTGCTCGAGCCGCTCCTGCCTCCTCTCCATCGACCGCCTCGCCCATGACATTCGGGTCTAGAAGAAGACGGCAATGGCCACGGCGACGGTGGTGGGCACAAAGACGGCGATGAGGATTTCCCACATCTTGCTCTTCTTCTTGGGGAAGATCTCGATTGTCAGGGTCTAGTCCAGGATGCAGTTGAGCTCAAAGGTGGCGCAAGTGGACACCGAGAAGCCGAGGTATGACATCTTGAGGATGTGTTTGCTCAGGTCCAATGGTGCGTCCAGGACAGGAGAGACAAGCTTTTGCTTGCCCTCGAGGGACATGTACACTGATATGTGTCGGGCCACGCCATTGTACTCGATCCAGATGGTGTAGTTAGCGGCCGTCGTCTTGTTTGTTGCTATCGTGATGCTGAAGTCGGAGAGGTTTGCCATTTTGTTGGATCGGGCGGTGCCGATGTCGAGGCCGACATGGTTGTTGTTCAGGTCGTAGCTCTAGTTGATCGTGTCGAACTCGATCACCACGAATTTGTTCTTTGCCGGGTTCTCTTCTAATGTCACGTTGCTGAGGCCGAGGTCAGTGAAGGAGTTCTGGTCAAACTCAATGACACGTGCCAGGCCAAAGTCACCGAGCCACGCGCGGAAGGACGCGTCGAGTATGGCGTTGCTCGCCTTGATGTCGCGGTGGAGCACCATGCGGCCGTACTCGTCGTGGACGCAGTAGAGTCCCGATGCGATGTTGGCGATGATACCATAGCGGCTCTCGGTGAAAGCATCGATCGCCTTTCGTGGACGCCATGACGGAAGAGTCTTTGGTCAGTGCCGTTGAGCACGTACTTGTACACCCGCGGCAGTTGCCCTTTCTTGTAACACCAACCTAGGAAATAAATCTTCTGCGGGGCGGAGGGCCTCGGCCCCGCAGATGTTGTCCATCAGGTAAAGTGTGAGGGGGTTGGGAGGGGATCAGATGGTGGGGGAGGGGCCTTGGCCCCCCAGATGCCATCTATCGGATTACTCAGACGCGATGTACTCGATGGATGGCATCCAAGGGGCCAAGGCCCCGCCCCCACGATCCGATCCTCCACCCCGCTTACTTTGAAATCTTGCGATGGATGGCATTGAAGTATTTTGGCATGTACTCGTACGCCAGCAGCAACTGCCCTTTCTTGTAACACCAACCTAGGAAATAAATCTTCCGATGTCATCCATCGCCTACAGTGCCCGGGGAGGGGGGGCCTCGGCCCCCGGATGCCATCCATCGGCCACATATCGGTGTACATGTCCATCGAGGGCAAGCAAAAGCCCACCTCTCCTGTCCTAGACGCGCCATTGGACCTCAGCAAGCACATCCCCGAGACATCATACCTCAGCTTCTCGGCGTCCACCGGCGCCACCTTCGAGCTCAAGTGCATCCTGGACTGGACCCTGACAATCGAGATCTTCCCCCAGAACAAGAGCAAGATGTGGAAAATCACTATCGCTGTCTTCGTGCCCACCAGCGTCGTCGGGATGCCAAGGGAGTAGAATACTGTTCTCCAGTTTTCTATTGCGACTAACTTGTCAATGCATTAAAATACATGGGAAGTTGATTGTTCAGACTAAACTTGTTTAAGCAACTACAAGCCCATAGCTAATTAGAGAAGGATTAGGGGTTAAATAGGACTAAACCATTTCGTCCTAGTCAAGTCTCAGCTGATGAACAATGATCAACTAACATCCTGATCAATCATATATACTGGTGAAACTCACGTATTAACTGTCATTAATTCTAGGTTCTAGCGAACTCAAAGTATGTGATGAAATTAAGTGTCTCGCGTACCAATAAGAGGGATGATGTTTTTGTGGCGCAACCAGTTGATGATGTCAACCTCCATGACGAAGTCGTCGACACACTTGGCATCATCCCGAATGAACCTCTTCACTGCCACCTCCATTGCCTCCGGCTGGCCGGCTTCGGCGGGGAGCAGCCCCTTTGTCGCCTTCCTCAGCTTCTCGTACGCGAACTGTCTCGGCATCCCAGGGAGGTTTCTCAGCATGTGCTCGAGCCGCTCCTACCTCCTCTCCATCGACCGCCTCGCCCGCGACATTCGGGTCAGGAAGAAGGCAGCAATGGCAACGGCGACTGTGGTGGGCACGAAGACGGCGATGAGGATTTCCCACATCTTGCTCTTCTTCTCGGGGAAGATCTCGATTATCGAGGTCGATCCGGAGATGCGATTGAGCTTCGAAGGTGGCGCCCGATGGGCGCAGAAGCCGAGGTATGATGTCTCGAGGATGTGTTTGCTCAGGTCCAATGGCGCGTCTAGGACAGGAGAGGCGGGCTTTATCTTGCCCTCGAGGGACATGTACACCGATATGTGCCGGGCCATGCCGTCGTACTCGATCCAGATGGTGTAGTTAGCGGCCGTCATCTTGTTTGTTGCTATCGTGATGCTGAAGTCGGAGAGGTTGGTCGTTTTGTTGGACCGGACGGTGTCGATGTCGAGGCCATCATGGTTGCTGTTCGGGTCGTAGCTCTAGTTGATCGTGCCGAACTCGATCACCACGAATTTGTTCTTTGTCGGGTTCTCTTCTTATGTCACGTTGGGAGGCCGAGGTCAGTGAAGGGGTTCTGGTCAAACTCAATGACGCGTGCCAGGCCGAAGTCATTGAGCCACGCGCGGAAGGACGCGTCGAGTAGGGCGTTGCTCGCCTTGATGTCGTAGTGGAGCACCAGCCGTACTCGTGGTGGACGTAGTAGAGTCTCGATGCGACGTTGGCGACGATGCCATAGCGGCTCTCCCAGCTGAGCACCGATTGCTGCTCGTGGACACCGCGACAGAAGAGGTGCTAGTCCAGGCTGTCGTTGAGCATGCACTCGTACACCAACAGCCGCTGCCCTTTCTTGTAACACCAACCTAGGAAATAAATCTTCTGTGGGGGAGGGGGAGGGCCTCGGCCCCACAGATGTTGTCCATCGGGTAAAGTGCGAGGGGGTTGGGAGGGGATCAGATGGTGGGGGGAGGGGCCTCGGCCCCCCAGATGTCGTCTATCGGAGTACTCAGGCGTGATGTACTCGATGGATGGCATCGAGGCGAGCCCCCCCGATCCCCACCCCTTCGCGCTGAATCTTGCGATGGATGGCATTGAAGTATTTTGGCATGTACTCGTACGCCAACACCAACTGCCCTTTCCTGTAACACCAACCTAGGAAATAAATCTTCTGATGTCATCCATCGGCTACAGTGCCGGGGGGAGGAGGGGCTTCGGCCCCTGGATGTCGTCCATCGGCTACATATCGGTGTACATGTCCCTCGAGGGCAAGCAAAAGCCCGCCTCTCCTATCCTGGACGCGCCACTGGACCTGAGCAAGCACATCCCCGAGATGTCATACCTCGGCTTCTCGTCGTCCACCGGCGCCACCTTCGAGCTCAACTGCATCCTGAACTGGACCCTGACAATCGAGATCTTCTCCGAGAAGAGCAAGATGTGGAAAATCCTTGTCGCCGTCTTCGTGCCCACCACCGTCGCCGGGATGCCGAGGGAGTATAATATTGTTCTCAAGTTTTCCATTGCGACTAACTTGTCAATGCATTAAAATACAGGGGAAGTTGATTGTTCAGACTAAACTTGTTTAAGCAACTACAAGCCCATAGATAATTAGAGAAGGATTAGGGGTTAATTAGGACTAAACCATTTCGTCCTAGTCAAGTCTCAGCTGATGAACAATGATGAACTAACATTCTGATCAATCATATATACTGGTGAAACTCACGTATTAACCGTCATGAATTCTAGGTTCTAGCGAACTCAAAGTATGTGATGAAATTAAGTGTCTCGCGTACCAATAAGAGGGACGATGTTTTTGTGGCGCAACCAATTGATGATGTCGACCTCCATGACGAAGTCGTTGACACACTTGGCGTCATCCCGGATGAACCTTTTCACTGCCACTTCCATTGCCTCGTGGCCGTCTCGGTGAGGCGACCCCTTTGTCGCCTTCCTCAGCTTCTTGTACGCAAACTCCCTCGGCATCCCGGGGAGGTTTCTCAGCATGTGCTCGAGCCGCTCTGCCTCCTCTTCATCGACCGCCTTGCCCACGACATTCGGGTCTGGAAGAAGGCAGCAATGGCGACAGCGACGGTGGTGGACACAAAGACGGTGACGAGGATATCCCACATCTTGCTCTTCTTCTCGGGGAAGATCTTGATTGTCAGGGTCCAGTCCAGGATGCAGTTGAGCTCGAAGGTGACGCCAGTGGACGCGAGAAGCCAAGGTATGACATCTCAAGGACGTGTTTGCTCAGGTCCAATGGCGCGTCCAGGACAGGAGAGGCAGGCTTGCCCTCGAGGGACATGTACACCGATATGTGCAGGGCCATGCCATCGTACTCGATCCAGATGGTGTAGTTAGCGGCCGTCGTCTTTTTTGTTGCTATCATGATGCTGAAGTCGGAGAGGTTGGCCGTTTTGTTGGACTGGACGATGCCGATGTCGAGGCCCACATGGTTGTTGTTCGGGTCGTAGCTCTAGTTGATTGTGTCGAACTCGATCGCCACGAATTTGTTCTTTGTCGGGTTCTCTTCTAACGCCACATTGGTGAGGCCGAGGTCAGTGAAGGAGTTCTGGTCAAACTCAATGACGCGTGCCAGGCCGAAGTCACCGAGCCACGTGCGAAAGGACGCGTCGAGTATGGCGTTGCTCGCCTTGATTTCGCAGTGGAGCACCATGCGGCCGTACTCGTGGTGGACGTAGTAGAGTCCCGATGTGACGTCGGCGACGATGCCATAGTGGCTCTCCCAACTGAGCACCGATCGCTGCTCGTGGACGCCGCGACAGAAGAGGTGCTGGTCCAGGCTACTGTTGAGCATGCACTCATATACCAGCAGTAGCTGCCCTTTCTTGTTACACCAACCTAGGAAATAAATCTTCTGGGGGGAGGGCCTCGGCCCCGCAGATGTTGTCTATCGGGTAAAGTGCGAAGGGGTTGGGAGGGGATCAGATGGTGGGGAGGCCTCGCCTCCCGATCGATCCCCTCGCCCGCTTCGCGCCAGTCTTCGCGATGGATGGCATTGAAGTATTTTGGCATGTACTCGTACGCCAGCAGCAACTGCCCTTTCCTGTAACACCAACATAGGAAATAAATCCATTGGGGGGCTCGGCCCCCTGGATGTCGTCCATCGGCTACAACGTCGGGGGGAGGGGGGCCTCGGCCCCCCGGATGCCGTCCATCAACTACATATCGGTGTACATGTCCCTCGAGGGCAAGCAAAAGCCCGCCTCTCCTGTCCTGGACGCGCCATTGGACCTGAGCAAGCACATCCCTGAGACGTCATACCTCGGCTTCTCGGCGTCCATCGGCTCCACCTTCGAGCTCAAGTGCATCTTGGGCTGGACCCTGACAATCGAGATCTTCCCCGAGAAGAAGAGCAAGATGTGGAAAATCCTCGTCGCCATCTTCGTGCCCACCACCATCGTCGTCGCCACTGCCGCCTTCTTCCTGACCTGAATGTCTAGGAGCGGCTCGAGCACACGCTGAGCAACCTCCCCGGGATGCCGAGGGAGTTGGCGTACGAGAAGCTGAGGAAGGCGACAAAGGACTTGGATGAGCGACTTTGGCTGGGGAAAGGGGGATGCGACATGGTGTACAAGGGGCTGCTCCCCGCCGAGGACAGCCAGCCGGAAGCAATGGTGGTGGCGGTGAAGAGGTTCATCCGGGATGAAGCCAAGTGCGTCGACGACTTCATCATGGTGGCTGACATCATCAACCGGTTGCGCCACAAAAACATCGTCCCTCTTATTGGTACGCGAGACACTTAATTTCATCACATACTTTGAGTTCGCTAGAACCTAGAATTAATGACGGTTAATACGTGTGTTTCACTAGTATAGACTAGAGCTCACCGCGTCATGAGTTTGAGGGGGGGGGAGGAGTGTTTGGTGTTATATATGTACATTGTATTTGGTGTTTTTTGCATATTTATCTACTCTTATAATATGTATATTTTGGTCTTTGCCCATTGGAATAGATCACGAGTTGTTCCAACAATTTCCACACTTGGAATAAACAAGAAAACATTTCTATGTTCTATTCAGATGACAAAGAATTTTCCAACTCGTTGATTGGCTTCTGAATAATTTAACCAACATTTCGTTTTTCTCAGCGCTTCTTGACAGGATTATAGCAAATAACAAATCTCATCGACATTGCATCGCGTTTACCAATATTTAGAAGAGATGTGATTGATATCTTCAACTGCACAATAATATGTGATTATCTTCTCTGTTCTAGTCTCGACTGTGTGTAAGCCTTGGCGAACTCTCAAGTCTCAGCACTTGACTGCCAATACAGTGAAGTACCTGCCTGGTACTTTCTCTGTCCTTAAGTTTGTTTAATTGGCAAGTCTTGAGTATTTAAAAATCCCTTCATACTAAATACTAATACCTTGCTTATTCTTTCGCCAATTCCTACGTAACGAGGGGGATGTCAGTATGTCACAGGCTCACAGCACACTAGGATACAAAATCCCTTATGTATTGTTAAGTTTCCTCTGAAATGTAGAGAGAATATATGTCTTGCCTGCTGGTAATGCCTAATTTCTTTATGTTGAAATACATAGCTTGTTCTGAACAGTTCCTCACTTGTTCATATAGGGGGGATTTAGGGACAGATTTAGCTAAAAGGACATTAACACCACACGTTCTTTTTAAAGAGCAGTGTTCATTTAATTTGGTGAAGTGCATTATGTCATTGGTAAACATATCACTCGGTATGTTTTTCTTTTTGCAGATTAATTTGTGGCGAAGTTAAGCCCTCAATAGTACCGAATTGGAAAAGAAACCAACTGGTCACCTATATATAAAAAAGAAATTCGGTCCATTTTGGCCGGCAGACACAAATAGTCAAGTAGTCCAAGTGTCCAATTAATTTGCAAATAAACAAGGAACCTCCGAACTACATGAAAACCCTCGCCAAATCACAAAGCACACGGTCAATAGTCCATATCCCTATATTATAATAGCTCGATAACATGTTAGCAACCATAATTTCGACCCCTAAACGCGTTCCCGGGTACCTAACAACTAACAAATACCAGTGGGACGACAAGAGGATTGTCAATACGAACACAGACAGGACTGAAAGGAACATTACATTTGGATATCTGCACCCCTTCAAAAACAAGTAAGCATCTGTTTTTACCGGAAATCAGGTGTCACTTTTGATCTTATTTTCAGTCATCTACATCAGAAAATAAAATGATGCTATCTCTTAGGCGCTGGTGATGCACAGATTCCAATTCCCCCGGTCCATCTGCGTTAATAATACGAGACCTGACAGGCTGACATTCTCAACAGGTCTTCAGGAAAATAGCTTTCATGCAGGCATGACAAGAAGTTAACAGCTGAACCAACTCACATTTCTGGGTTGCGTAGCGTTGAAGTCTGAGTATACTGCCCACGTTTACCTAACAATTGAAGCCTTTAGATGAACTAGCTGGTGCATAAAACTCGACACGTATAAATTTCCTAAAACAGATTGAGATAACATAGACAATCCATCTTTATCTGCGTGCGTTAACTCGATGTACGCAAGTGTTTCCTGATATGGGGATCAACATCTTAATTAGGCTTATCTGACTAGTTTATATATAATTGCTCTAGCTGCATAAATCAACTGCTTTTCACATCACCCAAGTAGTACCACTTCTCTTAACCTGGTAGTTTCCGAATCCTGAGTAGCTGGTTAGCGCTCGGAAGTCAAGAGTTTCTGGAACTAACTATAGATGCCGCAGAACAAAAGCAGATTCCTCGACGCTGCCATGCACCTTCAGGAGAAAGCTAGACTTGGCTACCTACACAAGGAGTCAAGGGCCAGATTTTTCTATCTTTGCTGAGCAGCGCGCGAGGCGTGAACGCGTGATACACTGTTGCTCCATTTTGTGGCGCGTTGTGCAGTTTTGTTATGCGCCCGTTAGCCCGTACCGTACGTGTTGCGCCGCGAGGAACTGATAATGTCGGAGCTTTCAGTTCACCAACGCCGCCCCTTGTCCCTCCGGCAGAGCGTGCGAGAGCGCCGCGCGGCGGGCGGGGCGAATCTTGCGGGAACTGGGCTGGGCTGGCGGGAGCAGGAGACGCCCCGCGCGTGTAAGCTCACTCAGGTGGGCCGCCACAGGCACGGCAGGCGCAACTCGGCCGAGGATTCTCGCCAATCCCTCTGGGCCGCACGCCGTGGCGCGGTCGGTTAGGTTGGGCCGCGACCTCAAACGCCAAATCAGTGCGACTAAAAAAGGTTAATTTACCAGCGGGACGCCAATCCCTCCTACATCGACCTCGTCTCCCAGTGTTGACTCTTGCGCACGCTCTACGGGCAAAGCGATTTATCCGGGATGCCGGGTGGACCAAACTGTCCGATAGCGTTCGCCCAATCATCGTGGGATTTGTGCAGTACAGCCCAACTCGGGCTCTGCTCGGCCCGTTTAGACAGGACTAGACTAATACTATGGGACTGAGGGTATCTCTAATATTGTTGTCTCTAATTTTGCTATATCAACTTTCACATCACTAAAAGATAAATTTAGAGAGCAACATCTCTAATAAGCTGTCTTCCAGCAAGTTATCTCTAACATTCATATCAAACTTATAATATTTACACTCCTTCATCCCTCTCTCACATGCACATGACGCTTTGTCTTGAGCGCTTTGTGTTGGTTCATGTAGAACGCGGTTGTTGAGAGAACGGCTTCACCAAACGCCATGCGTACTCTCTCTCGGCATCCATCTAAAATTTTTTTGGCGACTAGCCATAGCTCGGATCGGATCGAATCGAATACCGGATCTGAATCACGGAATGAATAACTGATCGCGGATATTTTTTGAACATGAAGACCCTTAAATTGTATGAAATAACGAAAACATATAACTACTTTATTTGATGCAAACATTCATGAATTGTTATTAGATATGGCACTAGCAAGTTGGATTAACTAGTTCATCACAAACATAACACTTATTTTACCATATTTAGCTCATAAGTCACATGGCAGCAGCACCAAACGCCACGTACTCCTCCAAGTCAGCCACCCAGCATCCATCCGGCAAAACGTGTAGGGTTTTAAGCGGGCCGTATACTATTCGTTTCGTTTCACAAAAAATCCAAATTCGTTTCATCCAAAATTATCTGAGAAAAATCAAATTACACACCGCCAGGCAGGAGGACGCAGACGGTTATCAAGCTGTCGGCGCGCATCGGCGCACGGATAACATGTGGACGAAACAACGATCCATCCGTCCATTCCATCCACGTCGCGTAGACATCGCGCGCAACGACGCCACCTGCTTTCCGCTTCTCCCGGCCCGGGTGGATGTACGTTGCCGCGCGCCTCCTGTGCATGGGCCGTACCGCTAGGACCATTGCTAGTAAGCAGGCTAGCAGCCGTACCGCCCAGTGACCCATTTCATTTTTTTTCTACGTCGCTGCTACAGCACTGTTCGCGCATTAATAAGCACTGTTCATGCCTTGAATCAGCTGCGCCCGGCATAGAAACACTGTAGCATCCAGGACTGTACGTGTGCTTGTTTTATTGGGCTGTCCGATCGTGCAATTATTTTGACTGGCAGATCTTGTAATCAACCAGGTAGATCGGATGTGTGTTGAGAGCACCCTGACCTTACCCCGTATAGAACACAGGGTTTCTCACATGGATTGATGTTTTCTTTTCTACGAAATTCCTACATAATTTCTAGACGGTGCCGAAGCAATGATTTTGAGCGGATAGCTGCCGCAACTTGTCCTAGGTCCATCTCGTGCTCGTGCTCGTGCTCGTGCTCGTCGCGCTGCATGCAAACGTATGCTTTAGCCGCCGTGATGGGTGGTTCTTGACGTACTTCCCTTCGGTTGCACATTACTTCCGGGAGGGGGTAGAGAAGGCGGCCACTTTTGCTCCGAAAAGCAACACGCTACAAACCCTAACCTCCTCGTGATGTACTCGCGGGTATGGCCTGGCATCCCCACGCAAGAGCGTGGTCCATCTTGTTAGGCTCGACGCGATCGCTCGCTCGCCACCATTCAGCCGTGAAGGCGAGGACCAATTGGCCATCCATCTCTGTTTGAACTCTCCATCGATAGAAAGAGTTGATCATCATACGTGAACGATGAGCAAGTGAGAAGCAACTAGCAGAGCCTCTGCTTTGCCGCACCAGAAAGGAGAACTCACATGCTCTCGTTAAGTCGCCACAGCCCACAAGACCTGTAAAGCGAAGTCAAGCTAGGCAGGCGCACACGACACGGACCGTACCGGTAGCCATCGACGCCTGTCACTGTAGCTAGCACTATTCGCTACGGCACGGCCCGTACCGCCGCCACCCCGTCAGTACTGTAGCTAGCAGCTGTTGGCAAGGGTTGGCGTCGTGAACGTGGCCTGCAAGCGTCCAATCCAACAGCACTGTGGAAACAAAGGAGGAGCGAAAGCCATCGTCCACGCGATACAGGCGGTGCATGCACCTTGAAGTGCCCGAGAAAAAGGCATCGTTTCCTCCCGAGCTGTGCAGATCGCGCATGGTTTTAGGTCCTCGCGCGGCGCGATCCGGAAAGGCGCCAAGAAAGGCATCACATTCTCGTCAGAGGCCCAAAGGCACATCAGGATAACGCACAATGCGTAGGCTACATGCTTTTTACGAGACACAAGGTGCCCAAATGCCCCCACAGGTTAGTTGCAACACTGCTTTCATACAGTGCTTATCAGATAATATCGTCTTTATCTCATATATATACGAATATATCATGGGCAAATCTTCAACTGAATTCATAGATGTACATAAATATCTTCTTTTTATCCTGAAAGAAGCATACATGAACAGAATCATCATAGCTAGCATTAACAAACAAAAAATATATGCGAAGAATGGTACCCAAGCTTCTATCAAGACAGGGCCTTATGAGCTGTGACGGAGTACAATAAAACAACAGATTCGGATACACTTGTAAATCTGCCTCATTTCTATTTAGCTATATACGCACTAACATACATATTTTCATTTACCCCTGCTACTATCTAAAGATAACAGAAGATAGTTTCATGCTAAAGCATTGTATTTAATACACAACTAAACAAAAATAAAAATTGTAAAAGCAAAGATCAAGATAATTAAACACCATCTTGTGATACATGAAACAGCAGATTCACACTTACACCGGCAAAAACGAAATCAAGGTTGTTACTTACTCATTTAGCCCAGAACTATGGTTGCCTCCATCTCATCTTGTTGGAAGCATGGTTCATACTTTCCTCATCACAAAACTATTGCCAACTCTGCCCAAGTTCATCTTTTGACAGGGTTCTCCAAATTCCTTTTTTCTTGTTTCGACTTTCTTTAACTCCACTTTAGTGCTGCTACGATCCCCACCCACCAACACTTTTTTCCGGGAGGGGTTTATCCATAAAATATTACATTATCCCACCCATATCCGTGGATAGAGGAATTCCAAGGAAATGCAAAAGGTCAAAAGTTATCTGGTTCCATACCATCTGCTTGTTATAAGGTATTTCCTTAAGAATGCCACACGGCTGAAGAATAAGTTGTGCTCTTAAGTTTATATCGTACCAAAATGCAGCCTATCCCACTTGAAGGATCTACCAGAATTAAACCGCAGCAAAGCTCTCATGAATACACAAACGCAAACACAGACTGCTGCTATGGCAAGCATTGAATGGATATAGGGGCGAGCAAGCAATCCCCTAGAGTGTAAAGGACGCCTTAGCAGTCTGCCAGACTCCAAAGTGGCGCACTGGCTGCAAGATCTTATTTGCAATGCTTGAATCCCAGATGTATTATTCTCACCAACATTCCCTGCATCCACACGAATTTCCTCTTTGTTAACCATTATGGTAACCTGGCTGTTCTTCCTGTCCACCAGCTTTTGTGCCACAAGCTCATTGTACGAATGGTTGTTCCTCAACTTGGCATATGTTTCAGGGGATTGGCCATTGTCATCTAGCACTGAATGCCAGCAGATCAAACCAATCTGCAGTGATTTAAGCAAAAAATAGAAAAATTATCAATGTGAAATAACTTAACACTAACATAAACTAAACTTTACTGTGTTTACCTGTTGAGGATCATCTGTCAAGGCATCAACAATATCCTCCGCATCATCAATGGATGCAGCCAGATGTAATGGAGTCAAACCACCTGGGCCAGGTAAATTTGGAAGGAAGGGGTACAGTCTGGAATTATCAGGGCAAATTACAACAAACTGCACAAGTGAATGCACCATGCGGCTACTTCTCCTTTTCACTGCTCTGTTCAAGAGATGAATCTCTGAGAGCATCTCCAGGGTCTCCTGTGATAGTTCATCACTGACCAAACTTCTCTTGGCAAGGATATCCAGTAGTGTTTTAGAAAGAGAGCACCAGTCCCGCTCATTTGAAAACAACAGTAGGTATTTGAACCGTGCAGTTGAAAACTGAATCAAATCTGAATCAGAAATGTCGGATTTGGTGGAAGGTGTACAAGCAGCAGCCTTCTGAAAGAGCCAGCCAAGTTCGTTAAGAAAATGCAGAACATGATCCCTTGGCTTTAACCGCCTGGCATCGTGAACCTGATCATCTGAAGAGACATCAAAAAATTGTGAATCTTCAAGCTCAGCTTCAAGGTTTCTCAACTCCTCACAAACACTCGAATTCGCAACAATAACAGGGAAGCTGTTTCCTCTGAACCTGTTCTCGACCTGCATGTATCATCATTAACAGTTGCAATCACCTTCCTAGTGCTAACAACTAATTTCCATATAGCAACAAAAATGACAGACATTAAAATCACACGTACCTCAATAAAGCAACGCCCAATAATAAGATGTGGTTCTCCCGGTAAGTCAAAGGTCTCAACACCTGAATCGTCGTATATGGTACCCGGATATGCTGAGCATAGTACTTCTTTTGATATGTACTTCCCTGTACTGGTACAGTGGATTCTGCATTGATACAGATTTCACAGTAAGTTATAAAGATTGAGGATATTCTTGTCAAACCAGCCACTATTTTACAACTGAGAACTTACTGGGTGCCAGGAATCGTTAGATTACGGCCCTTAAGAACGAGGGAGGTCTTTCTCCCACCAACAACAGCAATTGGTGACACAAAGGTCAACTCGGGGGTATTCCATGTTCTCCATGATTTCGATAAGCGGGTCATTCCTGAAATAACAGAGCAAATTTGATATAAACCAAAATGAACAAACTCATAGGCAAAAGACACCAAAGAATGCCTTCAGATGAGCAGGAATTGAGAAGAAAATTAACACACACAAAAACTAGCTATGTATACCATCTTTGTATGACACCAACTGGGTATCAGTTCGAACTAAAAACCTTCCTTTTCTCCAGAAATCCAAATCAGAACTTTGAACTAATGTGTTTACTCGCTGGAGAAGATTTTCTTCAAGCTGCATTTACATTACATATATCCCAACATTAGGAAACTATGTAGTAATTGCATTGCATAATTTTGTTATGGCTAGTGTAGTGACAAACTTACTTCATCCCATGCAATAGCTGGCATCGACAGATACATGGATAGTACAAGGCAACCAGGGCGAATGTATCCCTCCATTTCAGAGGGGCTGTGTTTGAGCCAATTTACAATCTGAAAAAGAAAAGAGAAATATTTAATTACAAAATGAGTGAAATGGCCCGGAACAGGGGTTGCAGTTAATCATGTTAGAACAACCTCATGGTCATACCTCATCACGAAGGTTGCCAGGGACTGTGCCAGGTTCCTTGCCAAAAAGCTTGAATATGATCCTACCAGTACGGTCCTATAAAATGGCAAATCAAGCAAATATGAGATTGAATGTGTGACTTAAGATAATAAAAGACATCTTGGCTAATTACATAGTCCATTGAAATGTCAAGCTTCTATACCAATTACCTGTCCATCTGAGTTTGAAGTTGACGGTGAATGCTCTGAACAAGAGGTTGAGGCATAACATGACTGATATGCAGGATTTGGTGGCGACCCATTTTCGATTGGCCGCTCTGAATCCTTGGAAAGCTCAAGTGGTGGTGCACACCATGCCCGACTTGTACTAACCTCAACCGTTCCAGCGTCTTCCCCATAGTCTGCAATATGAGGGTGCCTAATGTCTTCGGCTACTGAACGGATGGGGAAAAACTTGTGGGTTATAGGTGGAGAAGATGATGGAGATATCTCGTCCAGAGGATTACTACTCTCAGAAGACAAGTACTTATTTGCAGTGTCCATCTTAGGAGGAATGTCCTCCTCGGTGCTACCAAACAGCTGCAGCGACAAGTACGGTTCTCGGTCTGACTGCTTGTATATTTCAGGTGGACTTTCCTGAGTGCTGTTGCTTCTTATCATACCAGCTGCAGCAAAAACTCGTATTGATTTCTCATGGGAGTTTACAACACTAGCTGGCTCTGTTGAATGACTCTTGCTCTTGTTATTACCACTGCTGTCGCTGCTCCCTTGGGACTGAGATGTATTGGTCTCAGGGGTTGATGCCGCAAGGGCAGTTGATAGAACTGCTAGCAAGTCCATGGTTGGCACAGTTTGCTTGTCGATTCCGTTAGTTGTCTTTTGAACAGAATCTTCTTGTTGCCCATGCGAAGCATTCAAATCAACAACTTCTGATGGAGGAGACTTTGCCACAGAGTTTGCGTTATTCATCGAGTTTATTTTACTTATAATTTGGACCAGATTGTCTTTATCTGGTATGGGAGGGACGCTAGGTAGTTTGCCAACATTGCTACCTGTCATTACAGAGGGAAACAAAACAGTACTCTGGTTAAAACCACCAAGAAGTGAAAGTGTAAATCAAATTCAGTATTGGGTGCTAGTACCTTGCAAGCGTGCAATAACTGTGATCAGATTGACAATATCCTGTGTCCTACTTGCTGCATTTTCTTGGTTTCCAGGTAGCAGCAACTGTGAAGCAACATCTGTTGGCTGGGTTTTTCTTCGCCGCCTGTTGTGGCCGGCGAGCCTACGCCTGCAGCTCCTCTTACCCTCGTCAAACTCCGAGAGGGGGTGAAATCTAAACGATTGACCAGAAGAACCAACTTATTAGTAACAAAATGCTCTCAGCCTCTACATAAACATCGACACCACCATTGGATAGAGAACCATTTCTCCGGCCCAATACACACGCCGCAGCAACCGATGGCTACGTAAACACAAATTCCTAAAAGCAGCATCACAACAACGATTCTTGTCATGAAAATTTTGGGGGATGCAGTTGTTATCATTACCTACTACACTGCTGGCAGAAGCGCTGCATCTGGCTGGCAACGAGCGCCTTGATGCTCTTGCTATGGATCTCACAAACCTTGTGCCTCCTATGATAATCCTTGGCGTTCGTCAGATCCGCGCGGCAGTCATCCACCTGGCACATCGGGTAGCTTCCGCCTCCGTTTCCACCACCTCCCCCTCCCCCTCCACCAGCACTCCCAGGTGATCCAGACCGGACTCTCTTGCTCGGCCTAACAACCGGATCCTGCCCCGCCGCCGCCGACGGAGGCGGAGAAGGTGAAGAAGCCACGGTAGCTGCCGGGCTAACATCCATCGCCAACGCTGCCTGCTCCCGCAGGCCTAGCTGAAGGCTCAGCCCACCGCTACCCCCGCCCCCCTGCCGCAGCGCCTCAGCGGCCTTCGCCGCCGGCTGCTGCTGCTGGCTCTGCCCGCCGCCGACGCGTATCGCGTCGGAGGACGGCTTCGCGGTGAGCGCGCGGCTGTCCCAGTCCCACATCCTGGGGTTCCAGTTCCCTCCTCCGCCGCCGCCGCCAGCCACCGCCGTCTTGGCTGACGGCGCCACGGCGGCGCCGGCTGGCCATGGGTGCCCGCGCTTCTTCTCCGCCGCGGCATGGGGATGCAGCGGCTGGATCTGGTGCATGAAGAGCGGGGGGGCCAACTGCGGTCCCACCTCCCTCTGCATCACTCAAGGCCTTCTCCTCACGTCTTCTCCCCCTCCCCGGCCGCCGCCGCTAAGCCCGATCCACCCTCGGATCTGCACAGCCAACCACCACGACACGGATCAAATCGATGATCAGCACAGCCACATCAGAAGATTCGGTTCGAGCAGTTACCTTGGCACGCACGGCAGCTCGGCGGCAAGTCTTCGAAACCAAGCCCCACCTCACCCCCAGAAAGAGAAGCAGAACAAGGGAAGTATCTCGAAGAAATGGTCGAATCGGCAGCGAGAAGAGAGAACGCGGCGTGTGGACTGAGGAGATGTTGGGGACGAGAAGGGAGGGGAGGGTGCGGCGCTGGTGAAAGGTGGGGGTGGGGGTGGGGTGGGGGGGGACCGAGGAGGCGAGAGTGGGGCGATCGAGCAGAGACGAGACGGGTGGGAAGCAGCGCAGCGGCGCACGGGGTTGAATTTTGGATGCTATTGCCTCTAGACTACCTTAATTTTAACTTTAGTCTTTTTACCTCTAAATTCTATTTTTCGGCCTTCCAGAGTCGCATGCTGCTCCATCAGAGTGCAGGAACGCGCCTGTTGCTGCAAGGTGCAGCGGTCCCTAACGTAGCATCCCGTAGCATCGTAGCATCTTTTTCTAAAAATTTATTTAAGTATATATGTTTTAAGAAATTTTTAAATATAGAAAATAAGGTCAAAAAAATATGAATTTTTTTGTGGAACCTTCCGGCATAGTGTACTTGCTTGTGTATTTTTTTCAAAATTTTATCCATTCTTTTTTTAAAAAAAATTCATTTAAGTATACTATTTGTAGGAATTTTCTAATATAGAAAATGAGGTCCAAACATTATGAAAAAAATTCCAGACTCCTTATACAGTGTACTTGATTGTGTAATTTTTTTCATAATTTTATATATTCTAAAATTATCTCGACAAATTAAGAGTTTATGTCTCAAAAATTAGGACGAAAGGTTTTGTAAATTAGGGTTTCATGATTTCATGTGACTTGGAATGTATTGGAGATTTGATGATGTTTCAAAGGAAGCCTGCTTGTATGTAAACATCCTAGGTTACATTTTGGTGATATACATGTCTTGACAGCAAGGTATATTAGCGGTCTAGAGGAGATTATGGAATATTTCAAATATGCTATATTTTTCTCTACTTCTGGAAAACTATCTGTTAGACTGGAAATAATATTTTGTGATCGTCGTATGTTGTTGTAATGCGATAATTTTTTGAAGAATTCTGTGAAGACGATAGAGGTAGCAATGATTCGTAAGTACGAAGGTAGGTGATATTGCGATGCGCCAGGAAATTCATACACGATGGAGAACTTTGGAGAAATGGCGCAACGATAACAACACGACAGTTGATCCGACAAGGGGGTTACATGGCACGTTGGCTAACGAACCAAGGACGGTACACGCATGCTTTTAGGGAATTAGAAATACACGAGACAAATGGACGAAAAGGGTTGGACTACTGCCCATCCTTCCGATCTCGGCGTTGTACTCCTCGTCGTCCGCCATGGCCTCGGCCGCCATTTCCCTCTTTTTCTCGCGCTCCCTTTCACGAGCCTCGCGCTCCCTGCGTCTGCACGCCTCGAGATGGGCCTGCGTCTCCCACCGGATACGCTCTGTGTGCTCTTCGGTGCGGCGCTCCTTCTCCCTCCTCTTGCGATCTATGTTGGCATCTCACTCCTCGCAGTCGAGAGTTCACTGGTCGTGTGGGTGGATCTCTAGGTCGATCCACTTGCGTTAGCCACATAGCGGATCCGGAGGCTACGGGAAGACGGGAGAGGTTGTTAGTGCGGACTTTCAAAGAGAAATGGTAGGTGTCGGTGTTTTAGAACCGAACTTACGTAAAGATTATTTGATTCGGGTGTTCCTCTAGGCTCGAAATTACACGGAGATGGAGACACGGGGATTTTTATACAGGTTCGGACCTTCTCCTGGGAGAATAACAACCCTACTCCTATGGGTATGTATTGAGTATACTAGATTACAAGATGGAATCAGAGACTAGAGTATTGTCCTTCTAATCTTCTTTCGCCTCCTCCCATCTTCCTGATGATCCTTACCTTTTATACTGTCCCCAGGGTGCGCCGTTGGATCTTCAGTATAAAGGTCACATTAACGCACCAGATCGTGGAGTCGTTACCGGAGGTTATTATGGGAGTTGTAACGTTCCCATGTTGCCAGGCAATTATCATAACAGGGAGTTAAGTCGTACTGTTATTCCAGGAAATAACAGCGTAATTGATTGCTCATATCCTTGGATACGGTACATGAGATTCCCTGGTCGACTAGGCCCACATGTCTGTGAGTCCTGTCGACTGAGGACTGGTCGTAGAAGAGCTTACGACCAGGTGGTGGTCGTAGGAGAGCCTACAACCACAGATTGATCGTAGTAGAGCTTACGATCACGGGATAGTCGTAGAAGGGCTTACGACTATAGGGTAGTCGTAGGAAGACCCACGACTACAGGGTGGTCGTAGGAGAACTTACGACTTTCAGCTTCTCCCTTATAAATATTAAGGGGTTTACTTAAGAGTTATATCACATCATTATTATCCATAATATGAATTATAGATATATAATAAAATAAGGATTGTTATATCCTCGTCATCTAGCCCCCCAACTTAAGCGAAAATAACTTACTTGGAAAAGGAGTAGTAGATGGTCTTACGACCAGTAAGTGGTCGTAGGGAAATAGTCGAAGGAAGAACTCTTCGATTGGTGTTTCATTTAACCAGAAATTTACTTGGTCAAGAAAGTTGTGAAATAATCTTGCGACTTACAAGGTGGTCATGGGAGATCTAACTGTCAATCGAGTGGTCGAAGATCTTGTGGTCGAAGCGGGATCTTTCGATCATTTGCTATGCTTTTGACCAAAAAAAGACTTGGTCAAGAAGGTAATTTCGCTTGAGGTGTAAAAACAGACCTGATTTCCTCGAGCAGACAAATTTAAAAGTCACAATCGATTCCCTTACCCTTATCTGTTGAAGCAGTTCCCGAAGCGTTGGCAACCGTTGGGGTAGCCACGTCTTTTGGACTTCAGGTGTGCGGTTATAAATCTTCATCGTGGGTGAGGATAAGGTCCTTTACCTTCCCCAAATTGTTCTTGCTGTTCGAACTCCCGAGTTCTCTGCCGCCGACCAAATCAAGCTTTCTTCTTTAATCTTTCCACATCCAAATCTTCGACTTTTGGGAGAAATGGTCGGAGCTGCTTTTCAGTGGGCCGAATCGGAGATGGATGCGACCAAAATCAGAGCTTTGGTCGACTCCGAAAAGATTCCGAAGATGGAATTCGTGCGATGGATTGAGGCCATCGGGCAGCATTGGCCGTCGGAGGAGATTGGGCAAATCTCCGTCTTCCAAGCATTCTGTGAGTGTGGTCTTCGATTACCCGCTCATCCTTTTCTCACATTGGTACTCGAATATTTTCAAGTGGAGTTGGTGAACCTTGTCCCCAATTCTATCATAATGTTGGGGGTGTTCGTTTACCTTTGTGAGGCCTACTTGGGGATTCTGGGTGATCTGGAGTTGTTCCGGTATTACTACGGAATGACCCGATTAAGCGAAATTGCCGGTAGTTGTAGTCTGAAGCTCCACGGCGGGAAGTCGAGGGAGTACATTCAGATGTTTACCCTTCGCCGTGGTGGGGGTGGAAGAAGAGGTGGTTCTATTGGGAGATCACCAATGAGGATGACCTCTCTTTCATTTGGGAAGTCTGTCGAGAAGGTTCCCGCTGGGATTCGATTCCCAGGATCTTGGCTGATCGCCCTTTCATTCAAGCTATTGCGAGACTTGAAGGAAGAGGGGCTTACCGGATGGCACATGGTGAAGGATTTCATCACGCGCATGATCACCCTCTAAAGAAGAGGCTCATCGATGATGGAGGTACTCGGGCCCGACGGACCGACGAGGACTACGCGAGGGTAAGTAAACCTTGAGCTTTAGCCTTCTTTCTGTTAGTTTTAAATTAGGCTTACTGAAGGTTCTCTTATCCCTGCAGACCTCCCACTAGAGAAGATTGACGCTCGGGTCAAGCTCATCTGTGAGAAGACCCCAGCCCATGTTGTGGCGCCTTCAATTCTGGCTGACTTGTCTCCAGAGGATAAGGTAGAGCGCCTAAAGGTAATCAAGAGTCGATTTCGTCTTTAGGACGTTGTAGTCATAGAAGAATTTATGACTGGGTACTGATCATAGGAAGGCTTACGATCATATTCTGGTCGTAGAAAAACTTACGACCAGGGGGTTGTCGTAGAAAGGCTTACGACATGATAGTTGTAGAAGAACTTACAACGGCTTTATAACATCTCTCTTTCTGATTTCTGCAGAAAGTAGGTAAGGAGGATCATCAGGACGACGAAGAAGTCGAACTGATGGTCGTTGGTGTGGCCGTAGAGCAGTTTGTTTCTCCCCCAGCTAAGAGACGCCAGCTTGTTAAGGCCGCCGACAAGGAAGGCTCGAGCTCGAGCCCTGCTGTTGGGCAAGCAGATGCTCCTCAGACCAGGGGGAGGAGGCTCACACAAGCTGTTGATGAGGGCGGTGTAAGCTCGAGCTCCGCTACTTCGTCTGCACCTTTGGCTAATCTTGCCGCGGAAATAATTGCTGTAGAGGAAGCAATCGCGACAGGAATAGCTGAAGTATTCAAACCCAGGGCCCCCAAGACCAATGTACCCTTATATTATGACAATAAAACATTCGCAGTTTCTACCTCTCGTGGCTTTATCAAGCGATTAGAAAAGGAGAACTGTAAGAGTTTCATGTCTTTTGTGAAGGAGGCTGCTGCGCCAGCAATGCCCGTGGTCGAGGACAGTGCCGCTATTCAGGTGGTAGAGACAGGTCTCGGCCAACCGTAGAGCCAAGAGGCTCAAGGAGCAATGGTGCTCGATCAAGCTCCACGATTAGACGTGGTCGTGACCATTCCTCAACTTGAGTCTCGACCAGACGTGGTTGAGAAGAAGTCGAAGAAATCTTCCTTAGGGAGGGTTGTTTCCAAACTTAAGATCAACTCCAACACTCGGAGGTACGTAAAAGAGACAAAAGTGTAAGAACAATATTTACCTTTTGCTTTTTACCACCTAATCATGTTTTCCCTTTTTATGATCTTAGCTTGGCTCCTTTTATCATTAAGGACGTTCCTGCCAAGGAATCCACTCTGATTTCTTGGCAGTAAAGAAGCAGCGATGGCGGTGGTCGAAGGATCGCCCACCGTCCGAGTGATCAAGATGCCATTCAAATGCTTGGCTACGACTATTGGAGCGGTCGAGGGCTGGCGGCTACAACCACGGGTGGTAGTAGAGTTAGAGGCGTGGCGACCACAGGAGTGGTCGAGAGACCCGGCAGGCGACATCGACATCTGCGGAGGTATCGGAGCGTCGGCCGAAAGGAGGTTGTCGCGACGTTCCCTGTGCCCTCAAGGAGGAGCCGGTGCTACCGAATCGAGAGGAGGAATACACCAACTTCGCCTGAAGTTTTTGAGCCGCCTTCCATTGTGGGATCTTCTGCTCTTAGACCTTGTGCCCGTGTCCCTCACCCCAAGGATATTCCCGATGGAGGGGATGTCTTCCATGATGCGCGTCTCGAAAAGGTGTGGTGGGACCGAGTCCGAGAGGTTGATGAACTGAGGAACCCCACAATGGTAGTGTCTTTGTTTGCACGGAGGGCAATAAATGTAAGTACCTGTTGATTGGTATTTGCACTCATATTATTTCTCGCTTCTAACTGTTTTTTATTTTATGCAGAGAGCATTGGAACAAATTATTACTGTTGTTGAATACAACAGACAACTTGTCCAATTGCGATAGGAAAAAGCGGAACCCTGCGAGCAGCAGAGAAGTGGTAAGTAAGTGAAGTAACTGCTTTTCGTAGTCTTTTATGTTTCGACTACTTATGCAGTACTTGCAGGGGTTTGTCGTAGAAGATCTTACGACTTGGTACTGGTCATAGGAGGACTTACGATCAGGGTATTGTCGTAGAAAAACTTACGATGAGGAACTAGTCGTAGAAGAACTTACGACCAGGTTCTTTGCTAGCGCTACCCTTTCCCTTTGCAGGTTTAAGAGTGACGAGAAGACCTTAGCTTATTCTCTCGACTATGAAAGAGCCGAGACGAAGAAGCTAAGGGAGGAGATTGAAGACCTCCGGAAGAAGCTTCAGGAGGCAAACTCTGCAGACCAAAAAGTTGCAGGGACGACTAAGCGGTAAGTGCTGAACTTAAGGCCGCCTTCGACCTCCTTTTCTTTTTCTGAATTGCATTCTCTTTCAGACAAAGACCAAGAGGTCCAGACGTGGGAGCAACATTACCTTAAGGACACCGCCACCCACGCTGAAGAAGTCAAGAAGTTAGATTCTCAACTAGTTGGTAAGCAAATCTTTATCTGCAATTGGTTGTGTTTTCCTCTCAAGGTCATTTTATTTGACCGACCTTATTCTTTTCAGAACAAGTAGTACAAGTAAAATGACTTCACGAGGCTTTGACTCGCAATCAGGAGGAAATGAAGGCTTTGAAGATCAATCTTCAAAACAATATTTCACTCCTGAACAATGTACTCGGTGGGCTTTATGCAGAGGGGATTACTCCTCGTGACGACACGTTGTCTGTCCAATCGAGTGCCATTGGTGAATAAGTCGAAACTTTGTAAGAGTTGGTGACTACGCTGAGAGCTAACCAATTTGACTCGATAAAGGATGCGATCCAAGAGGGAATAAGATTTCAAGCAAAACTTAAATCTCATGATCCCACCCTTAATCTGCAACCTGTCGTAGATGACTTCGCCTGCCCTGAAGCAGAAGCGGAGCAGTTAATAGAGACAATGCAGCCGATCGTTGAGTTAGTCACGGAGGGTATGCAAGTCAGTTCTCCTCTGCCTGAGTAGTCTGTACCAGATTCCTGTAAAGACAAATTTTTTGTTGATGTTGATATATAATTCTTCCTTCTTCCTGAAAATCATCTTGTCGAGTAGTTAGTAACTCATAAGATAATGAATGGAAAAAGAGCAAGACTAAGAATTGAAGTCAAGTTAATAACTTTATACTAGCCCCCAACTATTTGCTTGGTTTATTTAGATAAACCGAGTAAATAGTATTCAATGGGTTTTCTGAAAAAGAGAGAGGTTTAGCTAACTTGTAGTTTTTCGATCACGATAATCTTGCACTGGTCGTAAGAGTAGGAACGAGTCGACACTAGGAAGGTCCTTCTAGTAGGCAGGACCACGTACAGAAAGGACAGGCTTCGACTAGGTGATGTTACCATCTCCGACCAGATTAATCAAATAAAAAACGATCAACTTGAGTTAGATAAACGTCTGAAGTTCCTTAAAAAATTTGCCCAACTTATCTCAATGCACTCAGTATATTTGCTCTGGTAGCAAGAGCTAGAAACAGAACGACGCTAGAAAGTTCCTTCTAGTGGGCAGGACCATGTGTAGGAGGAAAGTCTTCGAATAAGTGTTGCAAATTCCTCTGACCAGTTAAAACAAACCAAGTTTATCGAAAGTAGTCGAGCAAATTTGGGAAGTGTACTCTGCTTAATTTATTTTTCAAAAAGATGGATGAAGAAATAAACTAGGTACTAAGAGTTGGCTTGACATTATTTCAACCATGTTTCGAACCCAAGCTCTTTGTGTTGGTAAAAAAGGGGGGAACGAGTCGACTCTAGGAAGTTCCTTCTAGTGGGCGGGACCACGTGCAGAGAGGAAAGGCTTCGACTAGGTGACGTTACCATCCTTTTGACCAAAGGTAAAGATGAACTAGGTATCGGTCGAGAATGTCTTACCACCGCTGCATTATCATGGAAGAGTGCACGACTTAGTGGCGGTCGAGGCGGACCTTTGACCAGGTATGGTTGAAAGAATTGTCAAAGCGCTACTCGAAGTAATACAATAAAGATAGAAAGAACCTGATGCTTTATTGAACGGTTGGTCGTTTACACGTAGAATTGGGGTAACTGGTTGATATTCCAAGAATTTGAGAGAATTCGGCCGTCTTCCATTGCCAGTCGTACCGAACCTGGTCGCATAACTTCGACTATTGTGTAAGGACCTTCCCACTTGGGGGAAAGCTTGTTCTGATTAGACTGGGATTGAATTTTCCTCAATACCAAGTCACCTACAACAAGGCTGCGAGGTTGGACCTTACGATCGTAGTATTTGCGCAGGGCTTGCTGGTAGACTGCTGAACGGATTAAAAATGATTCCTCTTTTCTTGGAGCAGGTTAATGTCATCCGCTCGAAGTTGTTCTTGGGCTGAGTCATTGAAACTCTCGACCCTTGTAGACCTGATCTTTAGTTCTAGCGGAAGCATGGCTTCGACACCAAAAACTAGAAAAAAAAGTGTTTCGCCTATTGCCCGACTAGCGGTCGTGCAAACTGCCCATAATATCGAGGGTAATTCTTGTACCCAAGCCCCCGAGCGCTTGACAAGCTGGTCGAAGACTCGAGTTTTAATTCGCTGCATTATTTGGCCATTCGCTCGTTCGACTGCCCCATTGCTTTGGGGTTGGGCGACAGAGGTGTAACAGAGCTTGGTACCCAACTCTTCGTAAAATTCCTGAAATTTTGCACTCGAAAATTATTTACCATTATCTGTGATTATTCGACTTGGGACACCAAACCGAGTAATCACGCTTCTCATCATGAACCGTTTTGCGGCTTCTGTTGTTATCCTAGTCATAGGTTCGGCTTCGATCCATTTTGTGAACATATCAATAGCCACAAAAAGGAACTTGAAGCCTCCTGGAGCCCTTGGGAACGGTCCTAGGATGTCGAGACCCCAGGTCGCAAAAGGCCAAGATAAAGGGATTGTTTGTAATGCCTGAGCTGGATGGTGTATTTGCCTGCTATGAAACTGGCATTGTACACATTTCTTAACCAACTCTTTGGCATCAGAGGGTGTTGGCAATAAAATCCTTATCGAAGGCTTTTTCGACCAACGTTCTGTAGGAAGCATGAGTTCCACAGATACCCCCGTGTATGTCGTGAAGGAGGTTTAGTCCTTCTCTCTGCGGTATGCATCGTATGAGTACCCCTTGAGTACCTCGTTTATAGAGGACTCCTTCGACCAAAGTATACATTTCGGCCTTTCGGGATAAATGATCTGCTTCGAAATTGTCATCGGGTACGGAACCCGTCTGAAGATACTTGTAGATGGGATCTATCCAAATGTCCTCGTAATCTAGAGATGCTGTCTCAATAGGAGATGTCTCTGGTGCGTCCCCCAGAGACGGCTTCTAGAGTTGCTCCAAGAAGACCCCTTTTGGCACTTGTGATCGGGAAGAAGCTATCCGAGCAAGCTGGTCTGCGAGGAAATTATCCTTTCGAGGGATAAATTATACCTCGAAACCGAAAAAATATTTTTCAAGCTTTCGAACTGTAACGTCCCGTTCCTCTTAAGTTCTTGCCAAGTTTTCAAAACAAAAGTAACCATTTGGTTTTATTGTGAATCCAAAGCTTAACCTGATATTTTGAAAATTGGGCGAGTTTAACTTGAACTAATCAAACCTTAACTAAGCTCCTTGTTGGTGCTCTGCTTGCCTGTGGCTCTGTTGTGTCTTTGTGCTCTTGGGTCGTTAGTCCTCTGAAGCCTCTTTGTGTGCCCCTGCTTATCTCTTCTCTTCTAACTCCCTTGTTGGCTTGAATCTCTTTGAGATCTAGATCTCTCTCTTATCTCCCCCTCTGCTGGGACCTCTCCCTTGCTTGGGTTTTTACCGTTAAGGACCCGGCTTGGGTTTGTGTTTCAAACCCTTTTGATTCCCCTGTGCCTCTCTGACCTTCCCGTGGACCTCCCGCCTCTCTTTGAACCCTCCCGAGTTCACTTGGGCGCTCCAGAGTTGATTTGGACCTCCCAGTGCCCTTTTGGAACCTCCCTCGAATTCCCTTCCAGCCCCATCGGACCTCCTTGAGTCCCTTCGGGCCTTCCTTTATCCTACGGACCTCCTCAGTGTCCTTTAGGACCTCTCTTAACCGCTCAGACCTCCCCCTTGTTGAGATCTCGTTGTTATGACCTCTCTCTCGAGATCTTAACCGCCGAGACCTCCCCTTGTTGAGATCTCGCCGTTAGACCTCCTCTCTCGAGATCTTAGCCGCTCGCATCACCCCTTGGTTAGATCTCGCCCGCTAGACCTCCCTCTTGGAGATCTTAGCCGTCGTGTCCTTCCTTCGTTGGATCTAAAGGTTCGACCTCTTTAGGTTCAAGACCTCTTAGCGCTTGGACCCATCTTTGGCCTGTGGCTATATCGCTGAGGCTTTGCCTTCATCACCTTAGGACCGTTCGATGTTTGTTAGGATGGCCCGATCCTATGGGCATGTTCGTTTGGTCCTAACGTCCCCTTTCCTCCTAGCCGTCCGATTAAATCGATTTACCTAGCCTCGTTGGTGCTCGTTAGCTCGGTCCGAACGGCCTTTTTGTTTTGGCGCCATCCGATCCGGTTCGACGGCTCAACTGTGAGGTAACGTTTGGATGGTCCGAACGTTCCTTTCTTTTTGGACCGCCTGGATTCCAATCGAATAGCTCTACCTTCTTTTAGCGTTTTCTTTGTTCCCGTGACCTCTTTCGGCCGTTTTGCAAGGACCACCTCTCGATCCTTCTTTGGTCTTTTGTAAAGACCACCCTCCTAACCCAGTATCCTGCTGGTCGTGACCTCCTGCCCTTTGATCTCGACCGTTAAGGTCCTCCTCTTTGAGATCTTGACCGCTAGATCTCCCTTTGGAGATCTACTCGTCAGACCTCCCTGCACTTTGATCTCGACCGTTATGTTCTCCTCTTTGAGATCTTGACCGCTAGATCTCCCTTTTGGAGATCTACTCGTCAGACCTCCCTGCACCCTTTGATCGGACCGTTAAGGTCCTCCTCTTTGAGATCTTGACCGCTAGATCTCCCTTGGAGATCTACTCGTCAGACCTCCTTGTACCCTTTGATCTCGACCGTTATGGTCCTCCCTTTGAGATCTTGACCCTTAGACCTCCCTTGTGAAGATCCGAGGGTCCGGGACCTCCTCTTGAGCTGCGTTTGGACCTCTGTCCAGACCTCCTGTGGTTGTTCACAGGGATCTACCCTTCTGCGTGGGGCCACCTCTTCGTGATGGTGCACCCTTTTGATTGGCCCCACTCGCCACCTCTCTCAACCTTGTAATTATTGCTTTGCCTCAGAACTCATGCGATTTAATAGGTGTCGGGTCACATTAAATGCAAGTCACATCCGAGGTACCTTATTTTAATTCTTTTAGGCAAGCCCCCGCCTAAGTCAGCCTGATCACAACACGCCTCCAAACTTCTTTCCTAGTGCACTCCACCAACTCCCGGCTATATATAGCCTCGGGTGGGCAAACTCTTGTAACCTTTTGCTCATTTGCCCACCTTGCTCTGCCTTGCTCGCCTGGCTTGTGCTTGAGCTTCACCAAGAGTGAGCCGCAAGTGTTGGCATCTTCTCCTGAAAAACCTCCTCGTGACGATTTTGTTTGGTCTTTTGCTTAAAGACCACCCTCCTTGCCGTGGACCTCCTTGTTGTCCCGAGTCACTGCTTATTTGGTTTTGTTAAGTTTTGTTTAAGTTCTTTTAGTTTTCTTTTGAAGTTCTTTAGCCTAGAGCGGTTTTGCTCATTTGGTTTTCTTTAACATGTAGATCACGAGTTTGAGGAGATCTTGGACCCACTCTCTCATCAAGGCTCTCCATCGCTTGACCAAGGCAAGCCACGCACCTCCTTTTGATCATGTTGAACCTAGTCTTGTAAATGTATTTTAGTTTTACTTTATCATACATGGCTATGTTTATAAGAAAAGGTTTGGGGTCAGAGTTACTTTCCTACTTGTCGTTATGTCTCCTTTGTTCTTTGCCCCTAACATGTTGCTATGTTCACCTTGTGAGTCAGAGGACTGTTATTTAGTTGGTATTTCTTGCTATGTGCCAACATGGGGCCGTAGGTTATGTTTTGCTTCGCTCTAGAAAGCGTGGGTCTGTGAATCATGTTTCATTCCTAATAATCTTGACTAATGAACTATGGAACTTGTGGTTGGTGCCACTGTTAAGCAGCTATGGCAGGATGCCTAAGTTGTGTTGACTGTGGTGAGAGGCCACTTTGTTAAAACTGTTGTACCAAGACTAGGTGGTCTTTGGGCATGGGTAATTACAAAAGGTTTTCCTAAGGCAAGAAGGTAGGGAGTGAGTAGTGGGTGCTATGCACATCTGGGTTTGTGGAAGTCTTGCCTTAGCACAATTAAGGACTTTACTTTGTGTCTGTTGATCTGGGCCAAACAAAGGCAACCACAAGATCATTTTATGGGAATGGTCTGGGTGAATAATTAGCAATGAGGTGGCTTGGGGTCATTGTGGTTGAGCGTGTGATTCGATTGGCGCAAGAGGGCACTCCATAACCTGCGGATTTCTAGACCACAGAGAGGATTACAAACCTTAGCGGGCGCCCAAGTCGGCTCAAAGCTTTGTAAAGGCCTTGCACAAGACTTTCTAGATCGCCACCTTAGGAAGTGAGCAAGGGTGACCGGAACCCGCCCCGCTAGAGAGATCGTGGATTGTGGGTAAAGTTGTACACCTCCGCAGAGTGTAAGATCTATTCGAATAGCCAAGTCCTTGGTCATGGACATGCTCAAGGAAAATGGTGCAAGGGGTAGTTGTTTCAAAAGTTGGAGCCACTGGACACTTCAATGAGAAGCCTTGGCTTTGCCTCAAGAGACCTTGGCCGACTCGGAGGGGTCGTGGTTGGTCGGGTGGTGGTCCAGGTGGTTGGGACCTCTGGAGTGGGTGCTCTAGAGTGAGTTTTGGGTGAGGACTACACCTTTGGTGTGACCAGACCTCCCCCATTTTTGTTGTGGATGTGAGTTGGTGCTCCCTCCACTTTTTCAATCATCAAATCTATTATGTATTATTGTTTTACCTTGCTGCTTTTCAATCTATTATTGTTATTATTGTCAAAACTTGACTTTGCGCAAACTAACCTTACAGCTCTCAATTGGTAAGCCCTTGAATGAATATTTTTGCATAATTGCTCCCTGTGACTTGCTGAGTACATTCAAAGTACTCATGGCTTAAGCTCTGTGTCAAAGCATATTATGAAGATGATCAAGTACAGGGCAGTGCAGACCTCTTTGAGGAGGAGTTCTTCGACGATCCAGCTGCCTAGGACGTCCTCCACCCGACAGCCTGTGGTGCTTGTTGGCTGGCTTTTGCGTGCTTTTGGTGTTGGAGCCCTAGAGCTCCTTGTTGCCAGTTGTAAGTCCTTGTTGGTTTTGTAAGCCCTCAGTGGCAGACCTCTTGTTAACAAGCTTGGCCATAAGGTCCTGTTATATTAAGTAATTTGTCTGCTTCATCTTTGTTTGACCTCGTGGTTATGATATTAGCTTGTGTTCTTGTGTGAGCTAGCTTCTGTTGTCCTGGGACTAGCTCGGATGCACAGGGGCAGGACCTCCAGGAGGTCCCCACGACTTAACCTTGGGAGGTCCTGGTTGACCTCTCTAGTGATATACCCGGAGGTGCTACCGTGGGGTCGGAGCAAAGACCTCCAGAGGTCCTAAAGACCTCTGGGAGGTCACCAGGTCCTGCACCTCCGTGAGGTCCTGAAGATCTCTGGGAGGTCTGGCAGCACCTTCCTCGGAATGCACCGCGGTGCTACCACACCTCTGTGGTGGTACCATGGTAGAAAAACGGTCCTCCGGACCTCTTGCGGTATATCACAGGTGGGGTCGTCACACAAACCTCCGATAAGTACCGAGACATGGTCGGATTAGAGTACTAGCACTTTTTTCCGACTTGATTCACGACTAGTTGAGAGTCTCCTCTCATGAGTAATCGTCGAATCGCGAGTGCTTTCACAGCTCGTATGCCGACTAGTAAACCTTTCAGATACATCACGCTGTTAGTTGCCCGAAAGTTTAAGCGCATGGCATACTTTAAGGTCTCTTCGTTAGGAGATTCGAGACCACCTGATTTCGAGTCACTTAAAGTAAGTGACCCATCAGTACATCGCCCACTTTGTGGGTATCAGATTAGGGATCCCGAACGTGTTCAGATTTGTCCATTCAGCGACAAAGTCTCGCCAAGATCTGGATTTAATGGTCATTCGGGACACCTAAATGGAGGTCGAACTCCCAAGTTTTATCGACCATTTAGACATGCGCCCCATTTGCTTCCCTATTTTGGAGGATCACTCCTAAGGGAAACTCAAACGGCACAATTATCTTGTGCACCTGAAAGTAATGCCTCAGTTTCCTCGAAGATATGAGGAGGGCATAGAGAAGCTTTTGGATCTGAGGGTAACGCTCCTTAGGTCCGTGTAAAACTTCACTTACGTAGTGCACCGGTCGTTGAACATTTTCACGTTCTACAACTAGTACTGCGCTCACTGCCTGTGGCGTGGCAGCTAGATAAATTAAGAGCGTCTCTTCTATTTTTGGGGAAACCAGAACAGGAGCACTCGTAATATATCTCTTGACATCCTCGAAGGCAGCGTTTGCCTCTTCCGTCCACTCGAAATCCTTGTGCTTTCTTAGAAGTTTGAAGAAATGTAGTCATTTTTCCCCCAGTCGTGCTTCCTTAGAAGTTTGAATAAAAATAACCATTTGGTTTTGTTGCAGTTCTAAAACTTAACTTGAGATTTTGGAGTTAAAAGTAATTTAAACGACTAAATCGAACTTCAACTAATCCAAAAGTTTGGTTTATTCTGAGTTTGTTGGAGTTCTCTAGTGTTGAAATTCCCTTTCTCTGTTCATTCCGTTTTTTCCCTCGGCCCAGCTCTTTCTTGTCCAGACCTCCCTCTCGTTTGGACCTCCCCCTCTATCCAAACATCCCTCTCGTCTGGACCTCCCTCTCAGTCCAAGACCTCCGGGTGGTCCTGAGAGACCTCCCGGGTGGCCCTGAAAGACCTCCGGGTGGTCCTGGAGACCGGTCACGACCGCCTCTTTGGTCATAACCTCTCCTTTGGTCACGACCACCCCCTTTGGTTGGACCATCCTCCCGAGTTTTGACTAGCCCCACCTGTCAACCATACTCACCTTCTCTTTCCTCCCACCGCATCATTGCTGACGCAAATGTCTTCGCGCATTAAATGACGTTGTGTCGCATTAAATGCTGTCGCTTCTGTAGTACCTATTCTCCCTCTTGCCTCCTCCCCTACCTGCCCCCATCCCCTCCTTCACCTACCCTTGAACGCGTGTGCCTCCGTGTCTTTCGGCGACTCTCCCCGTCTCCCCTGGCTATAAAAGCCTGAGCCGCCATCTTTCATCGCCTTTTTTCGCACCCAACTCTCTCGCTCTCGCCCAGTTCCTCCGTTCTTCGAGTTTCACCACCGCATTTGGAGCTCGCTAAATCACCTCCTCGCCGCTAAGGAGTCCGGCTGAGCTCGTCGCCGCCTCCTGCCGCCAAGGAATCACTGGCTCGCACTGCCGCCTCATCGCTAAGGAGTCCGCTGAGCTGTGACCGCCTTCAACCACCTCACCGCCGGCGATTCACCGAGGCGCAAGGCTGTCTTCGACCGCCGCCCACCATCCACCGACTCTCCCTCCCCATTCAGTCTCTCTCGCCCCGTGAGTTTCTCCGCGTCTCGTTTCTTTTCCTTTTTTGTAACGACCACGCTGCATAGTCAGATCCTTCCTACAACCACGCTATGCAATGCATTCTTTTATATTCTTCGTACGACCACGTTGAGTAGTCGTATCCTCCCTTGATCTCCTCAGGACCTCCCTTGACCTCCTCAGGACCTCAGGATCTCCTGAGGGCCTCCCTTGACCTCCTCAGAACCTACAGGATCTCCTCAGGACCTCCCTTGATCTCCTCATGTAAGGACCTGACCCCGAGAGGACCCAGAGGAGTCTCCCAGGACCACCAGGAGGTCCAACCGAACCACCCAGAGGTCTGGGAAGGTCCTCCAAGACCTCCTAAGAGGTCCCCAAGACCTCCCGAAGAGCCTCTAGGACCACCCAGGAAGACTGGAAGGTCCACCCGGATGTCCTCCAAGACCACCCGGAGGTCCCAGTCTCTGTGCACAATGAGCTAGTCCCAAGATCAGATCGCTAGCTCGCACAGACTCAACATCGGTGTCATCACAACTATACAACAAACTTAAGATGAAGCAGACAAATTAATATATAGATAGACAAAAGACCTTACGGTCAAGCTTGTTTACAGAGGTGCCATGCAGAGCAAACTTCGAAATGAACACTTGCAGCGGAAACAATATACAGCGCGGAGCCACTCAGCGAGCCGCATGCTATCGAGTGGAGGACGTCCCCTAGCCCACGAAGTCTTCCATGAACTCCTTCTCATAGTGCTCAGAGCACCCTGGGAGATCTTCGGCTGCTGATTAACCAGATGGCACAAGTCATGAGTACTTTGAATGTACTCAGCAAGCCATAGGGGAAAAGAATGCAGTAACAATTATGCAAGGCTTGCCAAGGAAAAGTTGTATGGTTAGTTTGCATAAAGCAGCATTTAACAGAAATACAATAAGTAGATTGCAAAGCATAAGTTGAAAAGATAATACATAAGTAAACAAGTTCTTTGAAAATTGCACACGACCACCCTGGTCGAGAGCACCAACCAATCACGACCACCCTGGTCGTGAGCCAAACCACTCGAAACCAACCACAACTTTTAGAAAGATCCACCCCTTGCGTGAAAGAACCGGGCATGTCCATAACCGAGGACGCGGCTATTCAAATATATTTTTACACTCTACAAAGGTTATGCACTTTACCCACAAGACATGAAGTCCTCTAGTTGGTTGGGCACCCGTCGATGCCCCTGCTCACTTCCTTTAGTAAGCAGTCTAGAGCCCGTGACAAGGTCTTTACAAAGGTCAGTCCTGACTTGGTTCTGCTCGCTAAGGATTCACCATGCTTAGGCCCCCTCTTGCGCCATTTTGACCACCACGACAGAACCGCATCAGGACCTCGCTAATTAGTTGGCCAGGACCACCCCATCCTGGACCTGTGGTTGCACGGTAATGACCCAGATCGATGGCGTACAAAGTTAAGTCCTTAGTTGGCTGCTCAGGCGAGTCTTACCACAAACCCGGTGTGCCCAAGGCACCCACTACTCACTCCCTGACTACTCTCCCGAGCATAAAACATTTTTGGTTCACCCGGCCAAATGACCACCCTAGTCCTGGCACACAAATTTTAACAACAGTGGTGACGAGGATTAAAACATCTATGTATTATTTTAATATATAATAAAAGACCATACGTCTTCATGGTCAGTAACTCCCTAAGGCGAGCGACCTCCCGGTCGTTAGTATTCGAGAGGTTACTTAATAGGTACCACTGGTGGGATGAGGCTTTGTGCCTAATCCCCACAGAGATAACCGCCGTAAAATTCTTGAATCGGTATTTCTTATCGTATGATGAATGGAACACGTGTTATCGTTCCAAACCATGCGATGGTACAACCCCGAGACATCGACTATTAACCACCCTACGGTTAAGCTTTTCACAAGCAATCGCAAGGAAGTTAGCACATTGCTAACTTTCTACCGTCCGACCGGTCGTAACGCTTCACCGAGGACGTCTTCTCCGAGAGTAAGCGCCACCTCTTGGAAGTTATTTAAAGGTGAAGCACAAGAGACAGAGAAGGGAGGCGATAGGCGACACACAAAAACAAGGCCAAGGCAAAGATATGCTGAAGCCTAAGCGGTGGAATTAGAAGCTAGATAATCGACCTTAGACTCATATTCTAAGTCCGATTGTCCGGTTAACATTCCTCCATTCGATGTAATTCAGGGTAGTACTTAGCCACATCTTGTAAATCCAGTTCATATCAATAAAGAGCGACCCCATTCCATTCCGGGATATTCCACGTCATTTTCCTCGTTTATTTTAAGAAGATCGGCGATTCGATCGTCGACAAGTTAGCGAGGTCGATCGGATGGATGAAGATCGCCGCCGCCACTACCGGTGGCGCAACCCAGAGAACCGGCCGATTCACCAGATTCGGAATGCCAGAGGATCTCCAAGCCCGGCCTTTTCGGCCGTGGAAAACAGGTGAAGAAGTTTCACCTCATCACCCGAAAACTATATACCATTGATGAAATCATGGTCGAAAGATACTCTCCTTCGCCACGGCAATTCCAGAGTCAACCGTCACCGTATAGCGGTGTCGATAAAACCTCCATCGTCGAGGCCATGTGGGGATGATCACACTCAAAGATATCGATCGGCAGTTCATCGGATCGGTGAGAAGACCTCGAGAAGTGCTCATCTCCGACCGATCTCCATCGTGGAAAATTTCGCGTATAAGCGACAAGCTCTCCATTAGTTACGATGGAAGCTCATCGGAAGATCAATGCTGGAAGCACGAGGTCAACGCGATCGGAGATGAAGATCAAGATGCCCTGCACGGTCCTACACTCTCTACCACGCCATCACGTGTTGTTAGAGATGATCCGGGCCGTCAAGCACCAACTTCCGGAGGCAACGGAACTAATCGACGTCAATCAGTTAACTCTTTGCGCTTTGCCCACCGAGTAGTGACCGACAGATCGAACAAACCGAAGGTCGGGGAAGGTTGAGACGGTACACCTCGACCAAGATGAACCACGAGACCTTGATAGAATATCTAAAACTTGCGACGTATTCAAAACATGTTAAATAATTCCGATCCTGCTCTAGCAGGAACGCCTAGTTTTGTACAACTCGTAGGTCAGGTATTCGAAATTCTCCAACAGACCATGCAGCGAATGGAAGCGATCGAGAACAGAGGGTTCAGAAGTCGACTAGGACTTCGTCCCAACGCTCCTCCCTCGGTGAGGGGACATGGTCATACCGAGAGCGATCGATACCAAGACCTCCTCGGCGATTCCGACCAAGGAGTCACGAGGGAGAAGGCTATTTCAAGAGGATACTCCCCATCTGCGTCGAGAAGAACCACCACTAGGACCTAACGATCTCCGACATCGTTTGAACCAAGTGGGCGATCGTGGACATCATATCAATGTCCACGGCCGGATCGCACTACCGGAGTTCGGCGTTCCAATCTTAGGGATCGGTCTCCGATCGATTACAATCCGCACCTTCGGAGAAGGCGCCATGAATCAATCACAGGTTGTCGAGCCTTCTCTCTTTGGGCTCCAAGGCGTGCGTTAGCCTGGCCGTTCGGCCAAGCCTTGGACAAATTCAATGGAACTCAAAACCCATTGGAATTTCTCCAAATATATACCACCGCCGATCGTGGCTGGTGGCGATGAGAATGTAATGGCCAACTATTTACCAGCGTGCTCGAAGGGTCCGCTTGGCCGTGGTTGTTAAACTTACCTGGTTCGGATCCATATATACTTAGGAACAACTCTGTGATCTTCGATTGCCAACTTCGAGTGCGTCACGACCATACAGGAAGGAGGACGATCTCCACGTAATCCGGCGAGGATCGATGAGACTTTCGTCAATATATCAAGAGGTTCACCAGTTCAGTAACTCTATACCCAAGTCGCAGAGTCCTCTCGTTATTCAAAGCTTTTAAAAGCAGGTCTAAGGAATCGGCGGTTTCACGGAGGACATAGCAATGAACCCTCCAAGAACAACCGTTGAGCTTTTTGATATGGCGGACAAATATGCCATTGCTAGTGAAGCAATCGAGTGGTGTGAAGCCATCGATCGGAAGACAAGATTCCCCGGCCGGTGCGGACAAGCGGAGAAAAAGAACAAGAAGTCTCTCAAGAAGAAAAAGAACCGCAGACAAGCGACAAAGAAGTCCTCGCCGTTCGGACAAGATCGGAAGGGCAAGAAGGACTATCTTGGTCGAAGCAAAGCAAAAGTTCGACAAGAAGGATTCTGCAGACGAAGAAGTGGTGTCCACTTCACCGTGACGAGTGGCATGATCTGCGCTTTGTCGTGTCTGGCGAAGAAACTGGAGGATTATTATGCGGGTAAGGACCATTTCCATCTACAGAACATGGAGAAAGCGAGCTCAAAAAGGACAAGGATGGCGGCGAGGAGATGGAGTACCGGGATCCCCAACACACGATCAACATGATTTTTGGAGGATCTTCTTCATACGAGTCGAGGCGTCATCTGAAGGCCATGGGCGGAGGTCAACCTCGTCGAATCTCCAAGCGTAATCAAGCACTCGAAGTGGTCGGACACCGCAATTTCCTTCAAAGAAAGACGATCGCACCATCCCATCGACTCGTAGGGTAGGTTCCCCATCGTCGTTGAACCAACTATTAATAATTGTCGGGTTAATCGGGTCTTAGTGGATGGGGGTAGTTCCTTGAATATATTATTTGTAGGAGCTTTAGAAGAAATGCAGTCCCCATGTCAAAGGTGAAACACATGAAATATGCTTTTCATGGCATAGTTAGGGTTCTACCGCTAAACCGATAGGACAAGTTTCCTTCTGGGTGGCGTTTGGAAAACGACAATTTCGAGCAGAGAAGATCCCGTTTGATGTAGTAAACTTGAATCCGCGATACAGCGGAATCCTCGATCGACCGGCATTAGCAAAATTCTTGATAGCCACGCATTACGGTTATCAAAGTTTGAAAATCCGGGGCGAAGGAGTCATCACAATCGAGGAGATCGAGAAAATGGCTTACGTATGCGATCGAAATCCTTTGCCTTTGGTTGATGAACTTCCGACCGAGAGGTTAATCCGTCTCCCATGCGAGGTCAAGCACTCGAAGCCAAAGATGATGCCCAAACCATCCGACCTGGACCAAGGAGGTACTACTCGACAAAAGCGCTTCTCGGACGACGTCAAGTCGTCACATGGGTCGAGACAACCAGATCCAACCGCGCCAAGATTACGGTCGGGGCAAGACTCGACCCTAAATAGGAAGAGTCGCTCGTCTCCTTCCTCCGAGCAAATCAAGGCGTGTTTGCTTGGCAGCGTCGATATGCCGAGTCCCCGGAGGTGATCGAGCACGTGCTTGCTCTCCACCGATAAAAACCGATCAGCGAAACTACGACGTTTTGCACCCGATCGGAAGGAAGCAATCGATCGGAGATTGACAAGCTTCTCCGTAGGATTTATTCGTGAAGTCAACCACCCGGTGGCTTGCTAATCTGTAATGGTTAGGAAAAATAATGGGAAATGGCGAATGTGTATCGACTTTACGATCTTAATAAAGCTTGTCAGAAGGATGACTTTCCCTTCCCCGCATTGATCAACTAGTAGACTCTACTTGGGTGCGAGTTACTAAGTTTTTAGATGCGTATTCGTGGTACCACCAGATTAGTATGTGTAAAGAAGATGAGGAGAAAACTTCCTTCATCACCCCATATGGTACTTCTTGTTATATTAAGATGCCATTTGGTCTCAAAAATCTTTGGTGCAACTTTTCAAAGGTTGATGCAAAAACTTTTAGTCCACAAATCGGTCGGAATCTAGAAGCTTATGTTGACGATCCGTCGTAAAGACCACCAACGCTAGCGACCACATTCCCGACTTACAAGAAACCTTTAACAACTTGAGAAGACATAACCTCAAGTTAAATCAGGAAAAAGTGTGTGTTGGAGTTTCTGTTGGAAAACCGCTTGGTTTCCTAGTTTCGCTAGAGGTATTGAAGCTAATCCGGCCAAAAATTGCGGCCATCGACGAGATCGCCCCGACCACGAAGAAGGAAGTCCAAAAACTAATCGGTCAGTATGGCGTTAAGTCGTTCATAGCAAGATTAGGGAAAAAGGATTACCTTTCTTTAAACTTCTTGGAAACATGGGAGTTTGAGTGGACTAAAGAGGCAAGCGATGCTTTGAGGAACTCAAAAAGTACCTTACTGAGTACCCGGTCTTAGTTTCTCCGAGATCGGGAGAAACATTGCTAATTTCGTGGCGGCAACACCACGACGAGTTAGCGGTGTACTTGTTGTAGAAAGGAATAATATCCAACGACCGGTCTATTACGTGGTTAAGTCTTACATGGACCAAAGGAAAGATACCCACGGTACAAAAGTTGCTCTATGGCCTCCTTATGTCTTCAAGGAAGCTAAGGCACTACTTTCGAGCCCACAAAGTGGTCGTACTCTACCGGATATCCTTGGTCAAGTCCTTGGAAACGAGGAATCATCAGACGAATAGCCAAATGGGCGGTCGAGCTAGAGGCGTTCGATCTCCATTTTATTTCACTTAACAAACAATAAAGTCGAGCAATAGCGAATTCATTGCCGAATGGACAAACCTCGAACCCACCCAAGGACCGAGTACGAACACCACGACGAGTGGACAATGTATTCGACGGTTCCTTGATGTTACAAGGATCGAAATTTGAGTGGTCTTGATATCCCTCTTGGCGAACACATCAAATCGCCATCCAATTAAATTTTCACGCCACCAATAATGTGGCGAATATGAAGGTTCTTGGCGGGACTCGAGCGACTCGTTAAGCTCGGGATTCGCAGATTACTAGTGAAAGGCGATTCTCAACTAGTAGCGAATCAAGTGGGAAAGAGTATCAATGCTCGAGTACCAAGATGTCATCTTATCTGGCGGAAATACGAAAACTTGAAAAGCACTTCTTGGTTTCGGATCCAACATATTCCTAGAAAGGAAAACTTTCTGGCGAACCGGTTGGCATGGATGGCCTCCACGAGGTCGGCCGTCCCTTGGGAGTTTTTCTCGAGCAACTCAATTCACCCTCGGTAGTTGAGCCTTGAGAACATACATGATTCTTTGCAAGTTGAACAAACTAATCAAGGAAACATGGATGCTCCATGTGTCGTTGACGATTGGTATTTATCACGATCACGAGAGAAGCTGGATGACATCGATCTACAATTATCTTGACATGACACAATTCGAGAAGATGATGTAGAGGCGATCGTATAGCACGAAAAGCCAAATCATACACTCTAATCGAGCGTATCTTGTATAAGCGAGGATCTCATGGAGTGTTGATGAGATGCATATCTCAAGCGGATGGCATTAGATTGCTAACGAAATCCATGAAGGCGTCTGTGGAGCACACCATTCCTCTGAGAACCACAGTGGTAAAGCCTTAAAGCAAGGCTATTCTTGCCAAGCGCCCTTCATGATGCAAAAGAGCTTGTGACGAAGTGTGTACAATGTCGGTTTCATAGTCGACAAGTACATCGGCCAAAGACAAGCCTTACAAACAATTCCTCTTTCTTGGCCTTTTGCAACTTTGGGGACTAGACATTACGGGACCTTTCCCAAGAGCACCGGGGCTTGAATTCCTTTTCGTCATGATTGACACGTTTACAAAATGGATTGAAGCCGAGCGGTTGTTAAAATAACAAGCGAGGCCGCTGAAGATTTCTCTTGAAAAATGTGATCGCGATTTGGTGTACCCATCGTATCATCACAGACAATGGTTCCCGATTCTCGGCGATTAATTCCGGGAGTTGCGATGAACTTAGTGTCAAAATTCATTTTGCTTACATTGCACATCCGCAGAAAGCAGCGAGGCGATTGAGCGAGCTAATGGTATCCTTATGCGAGGATCAAACGCCGAGTATTGACCGATTAATCAAGCGGTCGGCGCTTGGGTTAAAGAACTTCCCTACGTGTTATGGGCCATTCGAACCACGACCGATCGTGCGGCCGGTGAAACTCCATTCTTTTTGGTTTATGGTCTTTGAAGCCATGCTTCCTCGAACTCAAAATTGGCTCTGCTTTCGAATCGATCGTTTTGACGAAAATGATCGAGAATGAGCAACGACTTCGGCGACGCGTCGATTTCCTTGAAGAACGACGAAACCAAGCCCTTGTACGATCAGCAGTCTACCAACAAGCCATGCGAAGGTACCATAGTCGTAAGGTGCAGCCTCGCAGCCTTGCTGTAGGTGATCTGGTTCTCAGAAAAATTCAGAGCCAAACAAATCGCAATAAACTTTCTCCTAAATGGGAAGGTCCTTACATTGTGGTCGAAGTAACTTGACCGGGTTAAAATCTGTTGGCTATGTCTGATGGGCAAATTTTGTCAAATTCTTGGAACATCGATCAATTGCGTAAGTTCTATGTTTAATTTTCATTCTTTCATTTCTTTCAATTTCAATTTCATTAAATTCATTAATTAATTAAGAAGTGCAACCTTGCTTATATATATACACCTACATTACAGTCGTTTATTATTGTTAGTGCAGTGGAGAAGACATTTTTCTCTCCGATATCCTTTATAAGGATCTCTGATACTCTATGGTCCTAGTCGTGAGCATTTTTTTCAAATGATTCCCACGCGCGACTACACTTTTTTTTTAAGAAAATGAGTAATCAGAGCACCACACAACTACCTATCTCATGAATGATATGCTTACGATTTTGAAGATTATGCTTCATTATTTCACGATTCTGGTCTATTCTTGTCAGCTCTTTGGTGGGACACGGAAAGCCTCCTAGTCGAAGTCTCTCCTTTTTACGACGTGGTCACCCTAATGGAAGGAGCTTCCTAGCGACGGTTCTTTTCTTACGATCCTCGCTACCAGTCGGATACAGAATTTGAACACGTTTCAAGAAATATGTCGTATGCCTTCAGGTCTTAGCATTAGTTCCGACCAGATTATGGGACAATAGATATAAACAAAGTTCACTTATAATTTGTTGCATACATATTTGCATTTCTTCTTATGTCAAGTTTGACAAAGTCTTTTTTAGACCATATATAGTGTTTTTGATTGGTATTTCCATTATGACAAACAAAGATCTATAACTAGTCGAAATCATCTGTTGGTCTGACCACATTTGATTTCCTAATCTTTCGCAACGATCGGTTTTGTCTTACATGTCCAAACATACCTTCAAAAACTCACATACATGGTTATGACCTCTTTTTATTCTCTTTCTTGGCTCACTTTGCATGCGATGAACGTTCTTCTACTATCAAGCGATCGGGGCTAGGAAATATCTGAGAATTTTAAAAAAGTCAAGCAGGATAAACAAAAGCTTTGTCAATGACATAAAAGGTAAGTTTTCATAGATATTCAAATATTTTTACACTTGCGCAGAACCTACTCTAAGAAATATTCCTGCCTAACTCTTGCTTGTCGGAGATTAGACCTCCATCTCCTCTACAACTATATCTCCGAGTGGCCGAGGTTCTTCCATGAACTTGGTAGCCTCCTCGGTGGGCGATTGAAGTCATCTTTAACGACTTGGAGATCAATGGAGGGTCGGAAGCTTTCGAGTTTTGCCAAAGCAAAACTAACTCCACTGCAACACTTTTTTTAGGGCACAGGCATAATTCGTCCGAGTAGTTTTGACGTAACTTTAAGATCCCTAGAAGTTGACCCAAATAGTTCATTTTCTCTATTGGATCTCTTAAGATAGGCACGCTTGATCTCGATCCCAAATCAAAGATCATCTTGTTCAAAGTATGAATCTTTTCATCAATATTTTGAGCAAGAGCCTCCTTATCTGCTCAAATTTGAGTTTTCTTTACTCTGTTTAGCATTTCGTTTGCTCTGCAAAAACAAATCAGTTAATGAACACAAGCATCATTGAAGGAAAATCAAGTTTCGACATATTACCTTTATTTGTTTTGCTAAGTGTTTCATATTTGGTCGTTGCTTCAACGATCAACAGGTCCTTAGTGAACTTGCTTGACAAATGGTAGTCCTTAGCTTTTATTTCTTCTTCAAGAAAAGGCATCTTGGCTTTCTCGACCACAACCTCCTCTTTTATTTTCTCCAGATCTATCGAATGCGATAAGGAGAATAATTGTAGAGGAGCAAAGTATTGAAGAAGAAGCGAAGTTTAAAAGGAAAAGTTCTTACTTTCCAACTCGAGTGCTTTTGCTCCAAGTCCTTAACTCATTTGGGTCGATCCTCCGATCCTGCAAAGTTCTCGACCAAATGCTACACAATTAGCATTCTCTTTCTTAAGTTCCTTATAAACTTTGTAAAAAGAGTTATGTGGCGGTCGTAGAATACTTACGAATTGCTCGGTCATTATAATAGGCAAAAATCAAATCGGGGTGCATCTTGAGTGAGTATCGATACTTTACGCCACGCCTCATCAAGCTCCTTATCCTCGATGAATCGGGGGCGAAAAGGAACTTGTTAGGTTGGGAAGGGTTATCGGCGATGATCGGAACTGTTGAGACCTCTCGAGGCATCTACCTCCACGAAAGGGTTTCAATCACCAAAGGATCCAACTCGGCCGTTGCCCTTGTCACTGCTCGGGGCTTCTTCGACCACTACTTCCTCGGGAACTTTGTCACGAGAAGTGCTCTGATCGAGAACTTCCACAGTGCAGTCCTCGGGAAGAACACAGTGGAAATGGCCGGAACACCGGAAGACCTATGCAAACCGAAGATGGGAAGTTCAAAATATCAAATCATCAAGGAATTATTAAAGATACATACTTATCGATCACTTTCATTTGTACATACCTTGTTAATTTCCGGAGTTTGACTCTGAAGCAGCGCAGAGAGAAATCTATGCCGCTAGCCTTCCTTTTCTTCTCTTCCAATTTTTTGGTTACGGACGGCGGGGTTTTTGGAACCTCACATCCTCCAACAAGATGTCGGAAGCTATGTCCTCGACCGGTTCGTCAAGGTCCACATTCGACTATACGGTGGGAGGGAGTGGTTTCTTCAATCTCGGATCGATTGTTTCAAGAATAACAATAGTAAGGTCGTGCGACCACTCTGGAGTCTCTGACCTCGCATGATTACATTCTGCGGGCCTTGAACTTATCCACCTAAATCAAAGAACAAATTTGATTAGGTGAAGAAATCCTTTATCTAAAAAAAAATTCGTACATATATGACTCCAAAATGTTCTATTACCTCGAGGATTCATCTCCTTCAAGTGCCTCGAGGCACGACTCGGTCGGAACCAAGGTGGGGCGTTGATCCTCACCAGATTGTATGATTCATAATCCGACCATTTGCAAATATAAACACGATTGGAGATCTGGTGGAATATATGTATATACATGGTAAAAGGAATTTAATAAATTACCTTAAGCCTTGCAGTCTCCTTCAATAGGAGTTGCGGCTAAGATCTTGGGGCATTCAGCCTTTTCTCCGAGCTCCCGCGCAGATCGGCTGACTCGTTCTCTAACTTCCCGAGGTAAGAACTTTAATGAAGGAAGAATAGACAGATTTTAAGGTAATACATTTATCAAATCAAAATACCGATCGAATTTATCTCAAAGACTTACCACCTTACGAGGTAGCTTCATCACGATCAAGGCACGGGCGAGGGAATGAGTCAGGAGCTTCAATGGGCTAATCTGGTGACGGTAAAATCCTTCACCACATGCCACGAAGTCAAGCCCCGACTACTTAAGTCGTAGATGGCATCCGCCCATCTCTTGACTATCCTGTCTTCTTTACGGTTTCCTTCCACTTGGAGTTTTCACTTGCTCTAGTTCCGCCAAGTAGAGGCCATCGTCTTCAGAATAGTCATGTAAAACCATTACTTTTTCCATGACGACCACGAAGATTTGGCGTACATGAAGATGTACTCATCGGCCTTCCCGTCATGAAGGCGCAATGTGCATTCCCCGGAGGCGCCTCGGATTTTGCCATGATTTTCCCATCACCATGCGGTAGAAATAACTAAAGAGCTTCAAGTTTGGTTGTATTTCGGTATGCCTCGCACAAATATCTGAAAATACTAATATTTGCGATCGAATTTGGGGCCAAATTCACCAATTCCACCCGTAATGTTCAAGAAGCGGAGGAGGAATTTGTGTCTGCGATAGTCTCGGCCCACATTCGATGTAGGCAAGAAAAGCAGTATTTCGCCATCTTCACGGCTCGGAAAATGCTCTCCGGTCGCCGGTCTCCAATTAATCGATTCCTATCAGGGAGCATTCCCATCTTCTTCAAGGCCTCGAGTTTTTTTTGCCCAATTCGAAGGCAACCACTTTGTGTCTGCTCAGACATGGCGAAAAACCTCAAGAATGAGTAGCAAAAGTTGGAGACTTTGTGGTCGGAAGAACAGGAAAAGACTCTAGAGGATTTCTTGGCGAGAAGCTAAAGGGGATCGAAGGGATTACGGAAGCATAAAAATTCTAAGAGCCCAAATGAGAGGAGATCTTATAACCTTCCGATACTTTGAAGGATTTCTACAAAAGTCCAACCGACAAAAAGCTTCTTTTTGTTCAAGCAGACGAGGAACTCTTCGTTTCCCAAGGCAAGTTCTCAACTTTAAAGTGAACCACGGACCACCGTATACCACGACATTAAATGGAATTACGCGATCGATTTCATCGGGAAAAGGTATATACACGACCAGTTCATTTAAAGTTAGGGGCTAGGCGCGAGATTAAAACATCTATGTATTATTTTAATATATAATAAAAGACCATACGTCTTCATGGTCGTAACCCTAAGATGACGACCTCCACAGTCGTTAGTATTCGAAGGTTACTTAATAGGTACCACAGTGGGATGAGGCTTTGTGCCTAATCCCACCAGATAACCGCTTCGTAAAATTCTTGGCTGGTATTTCTTATCGTATGATGAATGGAACACGTGTTATCGTTCCAAACCATGCGATGGTACAACCCTGAGACATCGACTATTAACCACCCTACGGTTAAGCTTTTCACAAGCAACCCGCAAGGAAGTTAGCACATTGCTAACTTCTCTACCGCTCCAACCATCGTAGCGCTTCATCGTGGGCGTCTTCTCGAGAGTAAGCGCCACCTCTTGGAAGTTATTTAAAGGTGAAGCACAAGAGACAAGAAGGAGGCGATAGGCGACACACAAAACAAGGCCAAGGCAAAGATATGCCTGAAGCCTAAGCGGTGGAATTAGAAGCTAGATAATCGACCTTAGACTCATATTCTAAGTCGATTGCCGGTTGCATTCCTCCATTCGGTGTAATTCGGGGTAGTACTTAGCCACATCTTGTAAATCCAGTTCATATAAATAAAAAGCGACCCCATTCCATTCCAGAATATTCCACGTCATTTTCCTCGTTTATTTTCGTAAGATCGGCGATTCGATCGTCGACAAGTGGCATTGCCACAATTCCATAGCTCATTAGTCAAGTTCAACATGCTTTGAGTCATGAGATTTGCGAGACCAAACGTCTACTAGAGCATGGCTAAGCAATAAAGCGCACCCATGTTGGTATTCAAAGACATATCCAACTAAGATAGCCCATCCTACGGATATCCAAGGGTACATGTCAACATGTTGCATTCAACCAAACCAAGGAGTCATAAGGCAAGTGGGTGTTGTATCTACTCCCAAAACCATTTTTATAAAACTAGCCATGCATGTTCATAATAAAACAATATACTTTTTGCAAAAATGGGTTCAACATTATCAAAAGTCTATGACTTGCCTTCGCTGCAGAACTGAGCTTCTTCGGTTGAGAAAGCTCGGTCGAGGAGGTCTTCGGAACAGCCGGATCCTACACGTTTTCGGAAAGAGCCAAGTCAATAAAAATAACTTCAAAAAGAGAACCAAAGAACTCACCAAACCAGAGCTGAAAGAAAGCAAAGATTTTGATGAAGGAAAGAGGTGGGACCACTTCAAAGGAGAGCTTGAACAAAGGTGGCCGGGAGAGCAAATGAGAGTGAGTGAGAGGGAGCAAAAAGAAGGGCAAAATGAGCTCCCAGGCACTCTATTTATAGCGGAAACGGGGCTCCAGGCGACCGGACGAGGCGGCGAGACCTGCGGAGGCGCGGTGAGGTTCAACAGAGGCAACGACATTAAATGCGCACGTCGCTATGGAGGCAACAATATTAAGTCATACGTCGATCACGGTGGCAATGACATTTAATGTCGCGTCTTATACGAGAAAAAGGGAATGTCACGACCGAGAGGAGGTCGCGACCGTAAGGGAGGTCTAGATCGCAAAGGGGGTCTTTGCAAAAGACCAAGGAGGGTGGCCTTTGCAAAAAGACCGAGAAGGCGGTCTTTACAAAGAGACCGAGAAGGGTGGTCTTTGCAAAAAGACAACGGGGAGGTCCCGACCAAAGGAGGTCGCGACAAAACGACAAGAAGAGGAGGTCGCGGCAAAACGACAAGAAGAGGAGGTCGCGGCCTCAGAGGGAGGTCGCGGCAAAACGACAAGAAGAGGAGGTCGCGGCCTCGGAGGGAGGTCGCGGCAAAACGACAAGAAGAGGAGGTCACGGCAAAATGACAAGAAGAGGAGGTCGCGGCCTCAGAGGGAGGTCGCGGCAAAACGGCAAGAAGAGGAGGTCACGGCCTCAGAGGGAGGTCATGACCCAGAAGGGTGGTCTTTGCAAAAAGACCAAAAGGGCGAGGAGGTCCTGGGGCAAGGAGGATACGCGCAGCGAAGCTGAGCCGTCCGATTTTGATCGGATGGTTCAACTGGGCGCGCTCACGTGAAGAGAGAGAAAAGGGCTGACGGGCGGAGAGATCAAGACTGGGGGAGGTCTGGACCCTCATATCCAAACGAAGGAAGGTCTGGACCCTTAGATCCAAACGAAGAGAGGTCCTGGCGGCCAAGATAAAACCAAGGGAGATCTCGACGGTCAAGATAAACACAGGGGAGGTCTCGATGGTCAAAATAGAACCAAAGGAGATCCTGAAAAGAGGAATTCAACCCATGCGATGGATTTTGGAAATAAAGGATGTTTGAAACACAAATCCAAGCGATGAATTTCAGAAATCAAGGATGTTTGAAACACAGACCCGAGCTGGGAGCACCTCAGGGGTGGTCGTGACCCAAGGGAAGGTCAAAACCGGAGGAAGGTTCAAACAAAAAAAGGAGGTCTAAACCACGAGGAGGTCTACACAGAGAAGAGGTTGGACCCAAGAGGAGGTCCAAACAGGGAAGAGGCCTGAAAAGGTTAGGGGAGGTCCAGAAAGGTCTGATTGAACCAAGAGAGAGGAAAACAAGACCAGAACTCGAACAACTCCAAATAAACCAAACTTTGGATTAGTTGAAGTTTGATCTAGTCATTTTAAACACTCGAAGTTCTGAAAATCTCAAGTTAAGCTTTGAACTCTCATCAAAACTAAATGGTTCTTTCTATTTTGAAAACTTTTAAGAACTCCAGAAAATTGGGATGTTACACCTCAGGACCTCCTCAGGACCTCACTTGACCTCCTCAAGACCTCATCCTCAGGATCTCCTCAGGACCTCCCTTGACCTCCTTAGGACCTTCAAGACCTCCCTTGACCTCCTCAGGACCTCCCTCGACCACCCTCTCAGTTGGACCTCCTCCCGACCAGTCGAACCTCTTTCGACCAGGTCGTTTGACCTCCTCTCGACCAGTCGAACCTCTTTCGACCGGGTCGTTGGACCTCCTCCCGGCCCGTTGGATCTCCTCCTGACTAGTTGAGCCTCCTCCCGAGTGCCCGTTCCTAATTCATCTAATTCAGTACCTTGCTGTTGGTTCTAGTTCAATTTGTTTTGGAGTTCATTTGGATTTTATTTGGTCTTTATTTGAATTTGCTTCATTCTCACGTGTACATTTCGATGACTCGGGAGAGCCCGAGTACTCCGAAGAAGTAGACCCTCAAGCTTTCGAGCAAGGCAAGTTACACCCTTAATCATATTGAATCCCAGTATCTCAAATTATTTAAGTTCTGTTTCAAATTATTATTGCATGCTTATTTAAATTTAAGTAACTTAAATCCCTGTTTTAACTTTATAGTTATTCCTAATTCCTTTGTACATCCAAACTCGATTATTGATTCAACCACCCCTTGTTACCATAGTAAAGAGCTAGTTGGTACATTAGTATGAACTAGCACGTGTTGCAAAACTCTATGCTTAGTTAAAGCTTAAATCCAAAAATCTTGATTTGGGGAATTTACTGCCAAAGACCAATGTTGTCGAAATGTTTTAACCATGGCATTGGGTTGTCCTGGAAGTTTGCAAATGATTTTGAAAAGCAAAGGAAAAGAAAATTTGGTTTGGACTTGGGCGAATTGGTTGTTTGGAAGGGTGCACGTTCATGCACGGGATCGATTCATTTCTATGATCGAGGCCCAGGGTTCTGTTGGAAGTCGCCTAAGTCAGTTAAGGACTGGTCTTCGAGTGTATTTTGCTACGCCCTACCGTACTACCACATGTCTGAATGGGCAGAACCTGTCTAACTAATTTGCAACGTTTTACCGTGGTCATTCCATCCGGTTGTGTGGGTGCCTTGACGACCTAATTTTATGTATTCCCACCTGGCGCAAGAAGGGGCCTGAACCCGGCGGATGGTTAGTCCAAAGGAAGCAAAACCTTAGCGAGAGGGGACTGCGGTGGAATGGCACTCTGTAAAGGCCTTGTCACGTGCTCTAGACCGCTTACCTACGATAATGAGCGGTGGTATCGACGGATGCCAAACAAACTAGAGAAGTCGTGTTGTGTGGGTAAAGCTGTACACCTCTGCAGAGTGTAAAACTATTCGAATAGTCGTGTCCACGGTCATGGACATGCTAGCAAAACTGCTTCAAGTTAGATTTTTGTTTTGTTTTCAAAAGACTTTATGAAATGGTTTTAGATATCTATCCAAATGGGTTTTGGGCGAGTAGCCTTGTGATAGGAGGGTATCCTTCACCACTTGTTGATGAATGTTATCCGACTATAAAACTGAGATTTAGAAAATGAATTTTAGTTATTATATAACTGCTTTGGAACTTAGTACAAGTATTTGGAAAGAAACATGGCTTTATGCAACTCAACTCTATAAGCCTTCCTTTGAGATATCCTTGCATGCCTTGCAATCTGTTACTTGACGGGTGTGACTTGCGAGCACGGTTGTTGTGCTCACTCTGCTTAATTGAATAATTGAGCAGGATAAGAGGTCTGTGAGGAGCTTGAGGACCAGGACGACTAGGCTATGCCCTCCAGACGATTGCCTGTGGCAAATCGTGTGGTCTACTTGCTTTTGTCTTCCGCTGTGTTCGTTTCTGTCAGCTCTTAAGCCGTTCTTGTAATCAACTCTGTTGTTTAATAATAAGTTTGTGTTGATGGTTGTTACCACATTTTTTTTACTGTGTGAGCTAGCCGCCGATCTTGGGACTAGCTCGGTTGTGCACAAAGGATTTGGGGTAATAATCCCGGGCCCGGTCGTGACATTTCATCCCAAGTCTCATGAAATTTCATTAAGTTTTTTCGTGTTTCATCAAGTTTCATATAGTTTCATTAAGTTTCTTGAAGTTTTCATCCTAGGTCTCATGAAGTTTCATTAAGGGTCCGTTTGGATGGGTGAATGAAGTTGGATGGAACGGGATGGTACAGGATGGGTGGGATGAAGTTGAATGAGATGGTAAAAGTAGAGTGTTTGATTGGTTGGATGTAATGATACTAGATTTTATTTGGTTGATTGGATAGGATGGTCCTGGATGGTTTAAGCTGGTGTTTGGTTTGATGGATGAAGGTGGGTATGATAACCCTCTCACTAGAGGTGGTGAGATTACCCTTCAAATAGTGATTTTTATTTTATTCATTTAAAATATTTGGATTCTATACATATTTGGATTCTATACAAACAAAGACAACATCGAGAAAAACCTAAAAATTTAAAGTGCTAAAAAATGCATAAATTTTTTATAGTAGCTAGATGATGATTTTAGATGAATTTAAGTGAAAGAATTATTCCATTTGGAGTTAGCAAGTGAAAGTTGTAGTAGTTTGAAAATCAGGTTTTGCAAAAAGGCTGGAAAATACTCTTCGGTTACTATTTATCCGATTTTAATTATTCAGTGAAATCTTGTAGAACAGTGGTGGAGATAAGGGTTACATAGATAAATAAAAAATAAAATTATAAGACCAAAATAACCTAGTTCACCTCAATTGGAGTTCATATGAATTAGTTATGAATTTCCAAAGTTAAAAGCATTTTCTAGTGTAAAAATAATAATTTGGTTTTGGATTAATTTTCAAAAACTATAATTTCTAGGACAAAGATAAGTTTGAAACTTATTCCAAATTAAAGTTCACTTAATAAGAAAATTATCAAAATTATTTTCACTTGATTTGGAGTTATTTTGAATTAGTTATACATTTTTGAAGTTATTCTATTTTGGGCTAGGCCCGGGTCTGTTTGGACGGTTCGAACTAGGGATGGCAATGAGGCCCCATTCCCCGTTCCTCGACGGGGAATTCATCCATTAGGGGCAGGGGTTGGGGCTATTTCTTCCCTCACGGGGATGCTAATATGCAAATATAATTTCCCATCGGGTTAAGCAGGGCTGGGGTCGTTCCCCTACTCCTCATCCCTGCTACCCGCATGGGCCCCCGATAACTCTATGACATGTGGGCCACTAGCCCACTACCGCTCTGTTTAAATCTTTAAAGGTTTGCTTGCTTATTTGCTTAGGAGTTAGGACATCATCTTTAAGAATATTGTTGGAATTCTTCATTTGGAACACTGATAAGCACTCTTTAAATTATTTGGAACACTCATTTTGTCGTCACTATGTGTGTCTGTATAGGAGATATTGGAGATCCAATTTTGGTCAGGTCTCATGGGGCCCGATAACTTGGATTGGGGCAGAGAGCAGGGAGAATGGCACCCCAAGATGGGGACAGGGAACGGGGATTTTTCTTTCTCTCGGGGACGGGGATATTCCACCACTCCCCGCCGGGGAATGGCCCCGTTGCCATCCCTAGTCCAAACAGACCGACCTGTTCGGACGGTCCGAACAGACCCTCTGATCGGACGGTCCGATTCCGATTAGACGATCCTACTTTGACCAGGCTCTATTAAATAGCAAAAAAAAATCAAATAATTCAGAGCGGTTCCTGGGATGTCCTAATACTCAAGTAAAATTTGAAACCTCACTGTTCATGTGTTATTTACTTAAACTAAATTCAAACCTAGCTTAGGTTGTTGAATAGAGTTTGAATTTTGTGTGGGTTGAATAGAGTTCCAAAAATTTGTTGAAAATTATATTTATTTATGATAAATATTATAGTATTTGAATAAATTATTTTTACAGAGGCCTTTATATGGACTTAACTCTGTTTTCTTTGGAGGAGTTGATGTAGGACTTAAGTAATGTTTGGCTCTATAAATATGATTAATATTCAGGACTGCATCGTTCGACGTTTTCCATCAAATGGAATTGTGCGGCATCTTGCCCGCGTATTCCCTTTCGTCGAATGTGCTGATACGGGATGGCTTGGTTCCGTTAAGTGAACCAAACGTGTGAACGCCTCCTTTTCCTGAACCGTCTGGTAGATGGATCCCAGGGTTCACGCATCCAAACACTACCTAAGTTTCATAAAGTTTCACCCCCAAGTTTCATCGTGTTTCATCAAATTTCATATAGTTTCATTAAATTCCATGAAGTTTCATGTGATAAGACACGATGTCACTGTTGAAAACTTGTCCTAGATAAAAAGATGAAACTTTATGAAACTAAGTGAAACTAAGTGAAACTTGCTCTACACAATATGGAGAAACAAATGATAATTGATAAAACTCCATGAGACTTGGGATGAAACTTAATGAAACTTGATGAGACACGGTGTCACTATTGAAATTTGGAGGAATTTTAAAATATAGCAAATGAGTCCAAAAAATTATGAAATATTTTGTGAAGCCTCCTGACACCGTGTACTAGCTTGTGTAAATTTTCCATAATTTTATTCGTTAAGAATTGTTATTGCTATTTTGTATAAGTGTCATGTTTGTATGAATCAATAAATGTAGAAAATGAACTCCAAAAATCATGAATTTTATTTTGAAGGGTCCTTACGTAGTGGACTTGATTGTGTAATATTTCGGCAATTTTATATGTGTTTTGATATTGTCTCAAAATTTAGGATTTAGGTCGCGAAAATTTCGAATTTTGTTTTCAGAAATTAAGGTTTCATGATTTCATGTGACTTGGAATGTATAAAAAAAAGCTACATTACAACTCCACTGGAGATGTCGATATACAATATGACGCTGTAGTACACACGTAACAACCAAAATACGCGTACAAATATAGAAAAACAAAATCGCATAACACGCGATACTATATACCAAAAATTTTGGCGCACGGTCACCATGCGCCAATAGCCGTCAGGGTTACTTAGGGTTAGGGTTTGGCTAAATTGGTCAAAATTTGAAAAAATAGCAAATGAGTTCAAAAAAAATAATTTTTTTGTGGAGCCTCCCGACACAGTGTACTATGCGATGTAAATTTGTCATAATTTTATTCATTCAGAATTTTTCTCGCAACAACCTCCCTACTCGAGCCCCCCTCCGGCCCTCCCTCCCGCTCGCCACACCCGCCACGCACCCGGACTGTTCCGCTGATATTTTAAAAAAACCCTGCGATGGCCATCTTTCCCACCGTCCCTCATCCCTCCTCCGCACATCTGTCGCCTCGTCCTGAAATTCCGACGCCAACGCTTACGGAATTCCCCGCGCCAACGCTGCGACTCCTCTTCCACTCGGCTATAAATATCGAACTCTGGCACTTGCTCTTCGCTCATCTCATTTGCGTTTCGATTCTGGTTTTTGCACTTGTCGCTGAGAACTTAGAGAACGTAACATAATTACTTTTATTGGGAGGTTAACTATTTTCATGCTTCTCATTGCTCCGTGCTCCGAAGGGCAGGTAATTTGTCAGATGCTTTTGTCGTTATTACCGTAGTCATAATTAGTTAGTTTTAGTGAGCTGGTTGTAATTAGATAGTTTAGGGGCAATTAATTAGTCGTAATTAGTTAGTTCACTAGTAATGAATTAGTTTAGTGGTAATTAATTAGTCATAATTAGTTTAGTAGTCATCATTACAGCATATTAAGTAAGTGGAAATGAAATACTGGTAATTTTTTAGTGGTAATTAAACAATCGTAATTAGTTAGTTTAGATGTAATTAAATAGTTGTAATTAGTTAGTTTACTAGTAATGAATTAGTTTAGTGGTAATTAATTAGTTGTAATTAGTTTAGTAGTCATCATTAGAACATATTGAATAAGTGGAAATGAAGTACTTGTAATTTTTTATCGGCAATTAATAAGTCGTAATGAGTTGTTTGCAAAAATGATTAGTGGAAATGAGCTACCAGTAATTTATGTAGTGGTAATTAATCAGTCGTAATTAGTTAAGTAGGAATTAGTTAGGCATAACTCATTCGTAATTATTTAGTGGTTGTTGTGGCTTTAGGTATTTTCGAACATACAAGACTTGTTTGTGTTTTGTGTCGATGGTCTCGTACGGGTCGGACCCGATGGGTTGGACCTGTCGAGATGCCAGTACAAGGTGGTCCGGGCGGAGGGGCTCCACGCGATGAATATTCACGAGCTGTGAAGCAGCATCCAGAGGGAGTTCGTCATGGATCCAACGACGAAGAAAGTTATGATCGAGGCGATCTCCTGCACAAATTATGTGTGGGAGCTTGTCAAGGTGAATAGAAGTATAACATGGAGGCAATACATGGAGATTATCTCCCAGCCCAAGGCGGCCATTCACGGGAAGCCTATGGTGTACGTGAATTTCGTACGTAGGATGCCGGGAAACCCTGATGATGCCGGGGCCTCTACAAGTGGACAAGCATAACCTGAGCCTGAAGATGGCAGCACGGAATGTGATGCCTCGGAGGGAAGTCACGTGCCTAATTTTGTGCCAAATGAGGGGTGGAAACATGGTGGTCGGCCCGCATCGACTGCCACGAGTATCTATCGGACGAGCCTCTCGGGTTGGAGTCCGACGAGGACACCGACCGAAGCTCGGATGGTAGCAACGAGGACGCACACCAAGCCGGTATTCCTTACGTGGCATTGAGACTTGATGATATCACGGAGTGTTCGCTCGTACTACCGCAAGAAGAAGGCTCCCAGTGGGGGGTTTGAAGCCGACACCATCTTAGTTGGGTAGCACTTCCCGGACAAGGTGGTCGTGCAACAAGCTATAGCACGGTACACCTTGTCTACCAGCCGTGTGTACCAAGTGCACCGGTCCAACTCAGGAAAGTATGTAGTGAAGTGCGCAGTAGAAGGCTGCCCTGGCAAGGTCAGCGCCCACCGAGCAAAACTCTTCGGCTCGGTCTTCACGGTCAAGAAGCTGATTGACCACACTTGCGAGCTCAGCGAGCCCCTACGGCAGCATCGGAATGTGACTTCTGCATATGTTGCAAACCTCATCGCACACCTAGTTGAGGCGGACGTCTCTATCTCCCCCAAGATGATGATGTCGGAAGTCGTCAATCAGGTTGGCTATCCAGTTAGCTACAGCAAGGTCTGACGAGCCAGGCAGAAGGTCATCGAGACTATGTACGAGACATACAAAGAGGCGTACAACCTTGTGCCAAGATTGCATCACCAGATTGTCGAATCAAACCCTGGCACGTACATAAACAAGCTTAACCATGAAAATGCTGGAAAAGAGCCCAACCGCTTCATACTGGACTGGGTGTTATGGGCTTTCGCTCAGGCTATCGAGGGCTTCAAGTTCTGCCATCCCGTGCTAACGATGGATGGCACTTTCCTCACAGGGAGGTACAAGGGCACCATCCTCACCGTAGTGGCAGCCGATGCGAATGACCAGTTTCTCCCGATGGCATTTGCCATTGTGGAGAGCGAGAACACATCTAACTGGCTGTGGTTCTTGGAGAACGTGAAGAGGGCGATGGTGGGAGAATGGCCCAATGCCTGCCTAATCACAGACCGCAATGTTGGGTTATTGGCGGCAATCAACACCATGCAGCGTCAGACAGATCCGTCTCACTAGTGGAATGACGTGCAATCCAAGTGGTGCATGAGACATCTTGCATCTAACTTGTTCGCGCGGTTCCACAATCAGGAACTCATGAAGACGTTCAAGGCATTGTGTCTGCAGAACCAGAGGTGGAAGTTTGAGTCTATTTGGACGGAGAGACCTCGAACACCGAACTACGAGGCATACAAGGGAGTCCACTCCGGAGGGGGAGCAACTCGGTAGTGCCATAAGCTTCTCCGAGTGGATTAATGGCCACGCTCCTGAATTAGAGAAATGGTCCCTCCTCTATGACACAAACGGTGCGAGGTACGAGATTATGACGACCAACATGTCCGAGATCTATGGCGTCCTCAAAGGTGTCGCGGTGCCCCCTATCACCGCGATCGTCTAGGAGACATGGACTTGCCTTTGTTGGTTATTTAGTTAATAGAGCCACATGACCAGCAAGCAGAGATGGAGGAAGGCAAGCGATGGTCGAGAACATCTTGAGGCACATGGACGAGAATATGGAGAAGGCCGAATGCATGACATCCGGTGATCGGCGGCCTCGAGGCGGAATGCGAGATCATGCTTGACGCCATCGTCAACAATCATGCGGGGAAAGAAGCGAGCATGCACCCTCGGTGATGTGGCGATATGCACCTGCAACAAACCGAAGCTCCTCCAAAAGCCATGCTCCCATGTGTACAAGGCATGTGCGCAAATGAGGCAGATGTCTACGCCATATATCTCCGAGTACTACGACATGCAGCACCTATTCGGTACATGGAGTGGAGAGTTTTACTCGTACGGCTTAGAAATGAGCTACAAGGATCTTTGGCCAGACATGGTGCAATGGGGTCCCAACAGGGACTTAAAGAGAATAGGGAAGGGGTGACGGCAGACGCGGCACTTTCGGAATGACCTGGATTCTAGTCAACGTACCAGTATTAGCCGCACAATTAAGTGCAGGATATGCAATTAGGGCTGGAAAAATAGCTCGAGACTTGTGAGCCGGCTTGACTCGTACCAGGCTCGAGTGTAACATCCTGATTTTCCAAACCCTTTTTAATTTTGTAAAACAGAATAAAACTATTTTGTTTTGATGAGAATTCAAAGTTGGTTCACTTGGAGAGGTTTGAGCTTCGTGTTGTCACCTCTTCTGTATGTTGGCCAGTTCTCCCCTCAGTCTCTCTTTTGTGTTATGTTCGGTTTAGACCTCCGGGGTCTAGACCTCCTTTGTGATGAATGCGGTTTGGACCTCTTGTGTGGCCCAGACCTCCTCTTGGTTGGATGTGCCTATATGTTTAGGCCTTCCTTCGAATCTAATTTCTTTAGGCCTTCCCCTGCGGATCTTAGACCTTTAGGACCTCCCCGTGGGTGAGATCCTACCAGTCAGGTCCTCCTTTTTACAAGGATCCCCTCAGCCAGGACCTCCCTTGATGGGATCTTGGTTGTTAGAACCTCTTGTCGCGTGGACCTCCTCCATGTGTATCTGGACCTCCCCATGTCCAGACCTCCTCTGTAAATCTGGACCGTTAAGACCTCCCCCTTGAGATCTTAACAGCCCAGACCTCCCTCCTTGAACATCTGGACCGTCCAGACCTCCCTTCGTTGGCAGCTATGATCGTTAGGACCTCCCTTTGGAAATCCTAACCGTTCAGACCTCCCGTCTGGATTTGATCCTACGGCCCTAGACCTCCATTCGGGTGAGGTTCTCCTCTTACCACGCGGACCTCCCGATTAGCACTCAATCTTGGCCGTTGGACCTCCTCTTTGGAGATCCAACTGTCAGGACCTCCCCCTTTGACCTAACTATTTCTAAAATTGGTGGTCCCACTGCCGAGCTTACCCATTTTATTTTCCCGCCACACTAGTACCATGAGCATTTAATGCATGTCTGTCGCATTGAATGCGACCATGAAAGTGGTTGCTTCCATTGAATAGGGTCATTTTGGGGCACTATTGGTGTCATTTCTAGTCTCCTCCGTAACGATTACACAATGTCCTTTATTATTTTCCTTTGACATCCCGTACCTTTTGCCTATTTTTCATGCTCACCAAATCATATACGCATTGAGTGGTCTTTTCACTCTCTTTGACTATAACTAGCCGGAGCCCTTCATTGCCACCTTTTCCCGATCAACACCTTGGCTCACACTTTCGGTAGCTTCTGGAGAGTCCTTCTTTGCCAAGAACGTCGCCAGAGCATCGCTTCATCGTATTTTCACCATTGGAGGCTCGGCAGAGCTTGGGCATTGACCTTAACGCCCATATTGCCTTGACCTCCCCTTCACTCGTCGCCTCTTTCTTATAGTGGTAAGCCCCTTGTGCCACGATCCGTTCTTGTTCTTATTACCACAATAAGAGATTATACCTCTTCAGGACCTCTTCTTTTGGATTCTCTTTGGAACTCTATGGGTTTTGTATGAAGATCACCTCTCGGGACCCTGCGCACCCATCATCATCGTGGTCTTTTGCGTAAGGCCACCCCTCTGGTCTTCTATGAGGACCTTCCTCGTTGGACCTCTCCCCAGTAAGTTGGGACCTCTCCCAAAGAACCTATTTTGAGCGTGAGATGTTTCTGTTGGTTGAGTTTTGGAGTTTATTTTGAAGTTCTTTTGGCTCTTTATTGGAATTTGGTTTGAATTGTCTCCTTTTCTCACGTATAGATCGTGAAGGCACTGAGGAGCTTGAGTGCACTGAAGAAGAAGACTCTCAGGACAGTGAGCAAGGCAAGTCATGCTCTTGATCATATTGCACCCACTATTTTAAGTTATTTATGTTCAATTTCAAAGTATAATGCATGCTTATTTCTACCAAGTTATTTCAATACCTGTCCTTGAACACATAGTTATGCTTATTTCCTTCATATGGCCAACTTTGACATTGAACTAAATCTGTTGCCACCTTAGACAAAACCTGGTTGATACATTAGTATGAACCAGGAGCAATTAAAAAACCAAATGCTTAGTCTTGCTTAGACCAAAAGTACTTGATTTGGGAAAATCTTTACCTTCATGACCAACTACTGTTAAAATGTTTTGACCATGACATTGGGGTGTCATGGGAGTATGAAATTCTTTGGGGAAGCAAAGAAAATGAAAATTGATTTAAACTTGGGCTAATTGGTTTGCTTGGTTGGTGCAAGGTTTATGCGGACTCTATCTGGATAAGGTGGAGGTCGAGGGTTTTGATGATCGCCCAAGTTAGTTGAGGACCGGTCTTTGAGCCGCTAATGCTAGGCCTATAATGGGCTATGCTAAAATCGTGCAACCACATGTCTCTAGTATGGGGTGTGGGACCTAGCCAATTAATTTGCAGAACTTCCACTGCAGTTGTTCCATTTGGAGGTGTGGGAGGTCTTCTATGGCCAATGGTCTTTTATGACCTATGTTTCCCATTGGTGCAAGAGGGGCCCGATCTTGCGATTTGTATCCAAAGGAGGCGAAACCTTAGCAAGGAGAGGTGTGGTGGAATAATGCATTGTAAAGGCCTTGTCATGAGCTCTAGACCTCTTACCTTTGGTAGTGAGAGGTGGCATTGCGGATCTTAGGATAAACTAGAGAAATCATGTCATGTGGGTAAAGTGCACATCCTCACGAGTTAAATCTATTGAATAGCCGTGTCCACGGTCATGGATATCTTGGCGATGGCCACTCGAGTTAGATATTGGTTTTGGTTTCCAAAGAATGTTTAATAAAGCTGTTTTGGGATTTCTATCCCATGGGTTTTAGGCGAGGAGCCTTGTGACGGAGGTATCCTTCACCAACTTGTTGATTGAATGCTATCAACTGAAAATCAAGTTTTGAAAATGAATTTTATCTATTAAAAACACGCCTTGGAACTTAGTAGTCTGTAATTGAAAGAAACTTGGCTTTATGCAAATCAACCATATTATGCCTTCTGCTGTACATCCATGTATGCATGTCATTTTGTTACTCCACGGGTGTGACTTGCGAGCACAGTGGTAGTGCTCACTCTTGCTCAATGCAAATGTTATCAGGAGAAGACAACAGTAGTGAAGAAGAGGACCAGGACGTGTAGGTTGTGCCCTCGGCCATTTTGCCTGTGGTATAGTGGATGGGCGTCTGTTTCCGTTCTTTTGTAAGCTTGTTCTTGGCCCAAGGCCACCTTTTGTAAACAACTCCGTTGGTACGTTGTAAATAAAGATTATGTCATGGATGTTACCATTCTTGTACGCTGTGAAGAGCTAGCTTGAGATCCTTGGGACTAGCTCAGTTCACACTGGGAATCATGGGGTGATCTCTCAGGCCCCACGACCTCCTCAGGTCAGGTCTCATGACCTCTCCTGAGTTGGCCGTGGCAGTAGAGGACCTCCCGTGACTCCCGCTCCCCACGGTGGTACTCTTGAGTGGCCCTGCGGGAGACTCGATTGGTACTACCGGGGGCAGATCCTACCCAAGCCTCGGGAGGTGCTATTGGACCTCCTGGGAGGTCCTAAGGGACGTCCTAGGAGATCCTGGGAGGACCTCTCGGGTACCCTGGGGTTGGGTCGCCACATCGAGCCTGCTCGGCTCGGGCTCGTTCAATTTTTGAGCCGAGCTGAGCTCAGCTTTTGGCTCGCATAAAATTCGAGCCGAGCCACTCATTCCTCAGTCTGACGCTTTATTCCCTTATCCATTTATCCCTTTGGTGATCCTTTTCTTTCCTTCCCTATGGCCTCCTCCTCCCCCACAGGCCACAAACTACCGCTGCCTCCACCTCCCCCTCCCTAACCCTCGCCCCGCCTGTCGCCTCCCCGACCCTCGCCCTCCTTCTCAAATCCCTCCAGGTCGCGGAACACTCGGGCGCACAGATGCGCTCACCCGGGGGCTCTCCCCGCCACCGTCGGCCGCAGTCGCGTGGGAGCACGCGGAGGAGTGCTTGTCGGAGTCCGAGGAGGAGACGCGGGTCGGAAGCGGGTGGGCGGCATATGGCTCTTGGCGCTTGAGGGGCGCGTTCTTGCTGGAGTCGCACGAGGTCGACGAGGATGACGAAGAGGTTGATGAGGATGATGAGGAGGCGCGCGAGAGGCGGTGGGCATCGTTCCGGCGGCATCGACGGTAGTGCTCCCCGTCGGTAGTGACCCGTCCTCGCTGATCCCTTTCTCTCCGCGGCCGCCGCCCTTCGGACTGCGTCATTGCTGCGCTGCACTAATTGTTGAATCTATGATCGAATGGATGCACATGCACTGATTTTGTTGATTGATGATTTTATGATTTTGTTGATTGATGATTTTGTTGATTGAATCTGAATGGATTATGGATGCACTCTGCTGTTCGCATAGCATTTGATCCCTAGCTTGCGAGGGCTCGCGAGCCTGCTCGAGCCGTCCTTTTGGCTCGTTCTCAAAACAAGCCGCATCAAGCGGAGCCTGCTGCAGGCTTGAGCCTGAGCGAGCCTAGCCGAGCCGGGCTCGGCTCGGCTCGTTTCCAGCCCTATATGCAATACCCATGGGCACTCAATGAAGGATTGTCCCAACAGACCCAGCTCATCCGGTCATCATTTAGTGTCGTAATGTAATGTTTTCCTGTCTTGTTTGTTATGTACAGCGCAAAATTCTATGATACCCAGCTATAGACTCTTCGGTAAACTTCTACGCGAGGGTGTTGCAGAAGCGCAAGTGGTTTGCGCAAAAGAGGAAGCATCTATAATACCCAGATTTTTCAATGAAAGATGCTCGAGTACCACCACGCTCTGATCTCGTAGTGTGTGTGTGGCGAGCTGGCAGAGATCATTCAGTCCACACACCTAGACACCGCCGCCCAGGAGTACTACACGTGCGTGCACCACCTCGTAAGCGTTTCTTTCGCACGCATAGATTTTCCTCTCCCTACGTTGAATTTCTTAAATTTTTAACTTCATCCCCACATAATGGCAGCCTGAGATGCGCTGCCACTTCTTCTAGTGGATCGACGGTCCAGAGATGTACGACAGGGTATTCATCCAGTAGAAGTACATGCTGAACTACTCGATGCGGACCGAAACCTTCGTGCGGTGGAAGCCTTACGTACCGGACCCTATTGAGGAGGCACCGAAGGAACCTAGTACTCACTCGGGCGTAATCCATATCGACGACGTGAGTTATGAAGAATTTATATCCTTGTTATGTTTTTCACTATACGGTTTACTTGCATCATAAAATCGCAGGACATGGACGACTTCGACATACCAGCTCGACGTGGAGAGTCCCGCGACAAGGGTAAGGGAAAGCCTCATGCAGCTGAGCCCAGCCGCCATAGCGTATCCGGTCACCTGGGCGTAATCCATATCGACGATGTGAGTTATGAAGAATTTACATCCTTGTTACGTTTTTCACTGTACGGTGCATTTACATCATGGAATCACATGATATGGACGACTTCGACACACCAGCCCGACGTGGAGAGTTCGGTGACAAGGGGAAGGGGAAGGCTCCTTCAACCGAGAACGATCGACGTCGAAGCGTATCAGGCCGACCAGGCGCACTCCGTATCGAAGACGTGAGTTATATACAATTTGCATCCTTGTTACATTTCTTACTGTACGATCCACTTACATCATAAAATCGTAGGACATTGACAACTTCTACACTCACTGCCACCGTGGGCTGCCCCGAGACAAGAGGCACTCGCTATGGCGTCGCGGAGACTAGTTGCACACATCGTTAAATAGGACACTCTTTGTCAAATTATCAGTTTACCGTGAATGATCTGTATTGTACCACATGCTACATAAAATTGTGAATGAACCAACTGAGGGAAATGCGTGGCGTGCAGATCATATAACGATGTACCGTAGCCTTCGAAATGCACACGAGTCGGAGGTTACGGTACATCGTTATATGATCTACATGTCACGTATTTCCCTCAGTTGGTTCATGCACAACCTTATCTAGCCTGTCGTACAATACATTATTAAAGAATATCATCCAAACTAAATCGATAAATAAACAAAGAGCATCCTATTTGATCGAGTTACATGTGATAATCGTATGGTATCACATGTTACGTGTGTACTCCAGCGCCATATTGTATATTGACATCTCCGATGGAGTTGCAATGTAGCTGTTTTTTTATACATTCCAAGTCACATGAAATCATGAAACCCTAATTTCCGAAACCTAAAATCGAAATTTTCGCGACTTAAATCCTAAATTTTCGAGACAATAGCAGAACACATATAAAATTACCGAAATATTACACAATCAAGTCCACTACGTGAGGACCCTTCAAAATAAAATTTATAATTTTTGGAGCTCATTTTCTATTTTTATTGATTCATATGAACATGACACTTATACGAAATAGCGATAATAACTCTGGACGAATAAAATTATGAAAATATTTACACAATCAAGTACATGGTGTCAAGAGGCTCCACAAAAAATTTCATAATTTTTTAAACTCATTTACTATATTTTAAAATTTCTTCAAATTTCAGCCTAACACTAACTAACCTAACTAATTAACTAACCTAACTAACTAATTAACCCTAACCCTACTAGCTATTTGGCTGGCGCATGGTGGCCATACGCCAAAAGGCTAGCGCATGGCCATTATGCGTCAACGGCTGAGGTGGCAGGGGTGGCGGGCATGCGTCGATGGCGATGGTGTTCGTGCGCTAAACGGTACCAAATCTACTAATACGTTTTTGTGGTGATCAAATCTGTAAATACGCGACAAAAAAACGCGGTATCCACAAAAAATTCGCAGGTGAACGTGAGTGTAGATTGGTATTACCAGGTAACTATCAATGCAGTGTGATGAAGTTTGACCGGGTGGTTTTATCCGGCTGGAGGAGTACGTGCGTGCGTGCTTATCTGGAGGTGAAAGAAAGAAGTGGTGTGATGTGATTGGGTTCGGGTTCTGAGCTTGGAAAGGTAGAACGGGAAGAGTGGGGGTCGGGATGGGGAGCGAGGACGACAGCGGGGCCCGCGTGGTGCTTGCTTCTCGCCTCAATTATTTGTCCTTTTGGATTCCTTTCTCCGCCCGGCTACCCGATCGTACCACCACCCTCATCACTCCTCCGGTACACTGCGTGGTGTGCTTTCCTCTGCGAATTATTCGTTTCCACCCCTCCGACTAACGTGTTTTTTCACCTTCCACCGCCGCGTCGCCGTACGGCCGCGCGTACGTGCGAGGCGGCCGGTCCCCCGCGCGCGTGTCACAGCGGCAGCGGGAATCTTTTTTTAATTTGCCCCAGGCTGTCACCTTAATTTCAAAATTAGCTCTTTTGATATCAAATTTATGAATCTGGCATCCTGCCAAGCGTGGAATTACCATACGCTGACACGTGGCACATCCTATACTCGGGACGCAGAAAGCCGGTGACCATCGCAGCAGGCTAGGCGGGCGTGGCAAGCGCGGAACCAAGGAGGTGTGGCTGCCTTCCGCTCTCCCCTAGAGCGCAATTCTCCCACCATTAATGCTCTAATTAATAGCTAATGCAATCGTAATGCAACGCGCAGTTGCAGCGCTCTAGTGGCGCGGAACGTGGCCGGGCCCGCCACCTTCCGCGCTGCGCCGCTTGGTTCCGCGCTAGCCACTTGGTTTCAGCGCCACTGGCTCTGCCATGCCATCGACCTTCCGCGCCTCGAGCGGATGTGCCACGGTCATTGTCGACAATTCCGCATCAAGCAGGCGATTGCAAATTTGATGCCAAATGGGCTATTTTTGGAATTAAGGTGGCAGCACGGGACTAAATTTAAAAAAAATTCAGCAGCAGCCGTGTGCAAACGAAACAAATAATTTTTGACCGATCGAAAGCTTGCGTAATGTTTATGTAAAAGATAAATGGATATTCGGTATTATCGTGTCCAACTCTGTCTTCGAGGAAAAAATATGGAATATGATACAAGATGAGCGATATTCGTCCATATGTATCCGTATATAAGATGATATACAGAATACTGAGTGTTTTTCTTTTGACATTTTAGTGATTAGTATTTCCGTGTTCGCTCTGATTGAACTCCTGCTGTCTAATATCGTGTGTAGAGGTGCAAAAGAAGCGGATAATATCCGTCCGACTGACCGACCGAAGGCCCGCGGAGCGAATATAGGATAGAGAAATGAGTATCCGATATTATCCATATCTGACTCAAAAAAATACAAAATAAGTGATATCCGACCGTATCGACTGCACCTCTAATAGCTAGCTGGGCCAGGCACCCCCAGATCCTTGCTTGTGAATGAGAAATTTGCGGCTGAGCTTTGTGCAATTATTTATTTCTTGCACGTTTGGAAGTCGTGTATACCTAAAGATATGAATTTTATTGACCACATGTACTGTAGAAAACTGGGAGTAAATGTCAGGTACAGTTGAGGGACAGTAGAACGGCCAAATATGATTAAAGGGGATGGCGAGCGAGATGGTAGATTCGATTCCATGTGCACGCTTAGAATGTCCATGTGATAAATCGCCAACTATTGATCCACGCTCCGAGTCTACTAGGGAATTATGTCAATATATAAGTACGTTTAGGGCAGTTCCTTTTTCCTTTTCTGGGGCAGGACAGCCCTCGCTTTGTAAATTGTAGGTGGACCGCATCTTGCAATTGGGAACTTTTTTATTAATTAACTTTTTTTTCAATTTTATTTTAAAGTTAACTTCGACGTACTTTATTTCCAATTCTGACCTTTTTGATCACGATACGGATGATGGCGTGACAAAATAACACTGTCATGCGCCAGAATAAGCCCTAAAATAGCACTTTTTATCACGCCACTAGTTGTGGCGTGACCAAATAATACTGTCAGTGGCGTGACAAGAGTTTGATTAGAAATAGGCTGGTGTGACAGTGTTATTGTCACGCTACGGGTGGTGGCGTGACCAAAGGGGTCAGAATTGGAAATAAAGTGTGTCGGGGGTTAACTTTAAAATAAAATTCAAAAAAAGGTTAATTAATAAAAAAAATTCTGCAAATAGAGAGGCATGTGGAAACTGGAAAGTGTCTTGCTGCCAAGGATGTGACCGATTTTTATCATGGCGGGATGAAGAAATTGTCGAAGCAGCCTAAGTTACATTGCCTAGGAAAGAAGGTTGGAAAAACCCACTTTTCCCAATAACTCCGAATATACTGTTTTATAAAAGTTAGAAAGAAGTTCATTTTACCCCTCAAGTATCGATATACGGACACCTAACCATCTAAACTAAAAAACCGGACCTTTGACACTCTAAAGTCGCAAAACCGGGTAACTTACCCCTTGGAACTGTTTCATGCGGTGGTATTGCAGACGTGGCGTCTGTTCGGCCGGATTTAAATCGGCTTGCGGCCATGACTACGGCACCTAATGGCGGGGTTTTTATATGAGTGCTACCATTCTTCTTCCCCAATCTCCATCCCGTCCTCTCTCTCCTGCTTCTACTGAGGCAACCCCAATCTCCCTCCCCGTTCCGCCGGCCCTCCTCCATGCCACCGCGGCCCTCGCGCTCACTGCCGTCACCACCTCCTCCACCTTCCCTCGCTCCTCCTCTACTCCCTTCACACCTACATCCACCCGGACGTCGTCCCCTCCAAGATCTCACAAGGCTGCCCTCCGCCGCCTAACTCAGCCCGACCCTCCTCAGCTGCAGGCGCGCATTCGCCTTCGCGCCAGCGAGGCTCCAACTCCACGCAGCCTCTACCGCCTCCACCCCTACCCGCCAACTTCCACTCGCCTCTCCTCCCTCCATCCGCTTCCTCCTCCGGCCTCGCGATCACTTTCCTCAGCGCCTCTGCTCTCGGTTGCCTTCCTCTTCGTCACGCTCCTCCACCTCATCATGCTCCTCAACGCGCCCCGCCCACCTTTTTCTCCATACGGCGTGCTCCTAGTCGCACGCCATTGCTTCCTCCAAAAGCCGTTCATCGCGCCACGGAAGGAGGCGAGAGTGGAGGAGGACGAGGCGCGGAGCGAGGAGTTAGGCGGCGCGCCTCTCCGGTTATCGCGCGGCTTAGCCTCGTGTCAAGCCTTGGACTCCGGTGGCCTTCCGACATGGCCGTCGGTGGCGGCGTGCGTGGCAGGGATGGAGGAACATGAGGAGGATGGATAGGGTGACTTGGTCGTGGCAGCCTTGTTGTCGTTGCCCAACGACAACGCGAACACCTTTCCGTTGGTTATTATCATCGGTATTATTGTATAGCAATGATAGAAATTTTCGGAGACCGAGAATTATAAAAAGTACAGTCGTACGTATATTTTCTTTCACGTCTGTTTCTGTGGGTACAAGGCACTATGTGGGGAGAGGATCCTCAGTACTGATGCTCTCAATGCATAGATGCCGTAGTGCATAGAAATTAGAAACAATTTTCACCGTTTGATTCAAAAGCAAAACGAGCGCCAGAATGGTATAGTGTTTTTCGTAACAAAACACTGAACGGTGTTTCCTTACCCGTTTCCACAGTGTTGCTACAGCAGCAGTGCACCACGACGACCGATGTCCATGTCTGCGCTTACTGCAGAGAGGATTCGGATCCTATGTGGGCTAGTGATTAGGAGCCAGCACTGCTAATCATCCCGACTAAGCTCCCTTGGTGCGTACTGATGTGGTCACGTCCAACCGCGTTGAGCTAAGTGGGATTAGAGTCCACCGGGAGATTGGTATACTACTTTGCAAATACTGGGTCCTCAGTTGGTAGGACCGTTTAACTCGGGTCTCACCGACCCACCGCACGTTGCACAGCTCTATTATGGCATGTATAATACAAAATATTTATACATCATTAAACACCTATATAAAAATCATCTCCTCTAATGAAAGCATCTTTTTTTATAAGTGTTTAGATGATTATATTATTTTTTTATTAGATACAATTATATACATAGGCTTTTGTTAAGCATCGGTGCCTAATTAAACATCGATGCTATAAAATAAGCATCTCATCTATCCTACGTGGTAAGAAAAATTAGTTTTTATTTGCTAAGTTTCTCTCTAAGTACCTGCATTTTATATACTTTTAAAGGACATTGAAGAGCAGCATGACGATAAGGTTGATACAGTTGTACGGCAGCACTCCAACTCCGGCGGTTGTTATGGCGTCGTGAGACAAAATTAGATAAATTTTACAGTATATTCTACCGATAGTATATGATATATGATGATAATATAAATTAAATCTAATTATTGATTTGTTAAAAATATAATAGACTTTCTCTAATCACTCATTCTCACTCTCTCACCAGCTCTAGTTAGCCTGCTGCTCTCAATTACATATCCTTCCTTTCCATTTCATCTCGAGAGTTATCCCATCCAACGCAACCCAGGCATCTGCTACGCACGTACGTACGTTGACGGATTCAACGATCGGCGAACGAGGAAACCCACGGGCGCAACGCGCGCGACCAACCAAAAACACAACCTCTGGATCGGTGCGGCCCACGCGTCGCCGTCCGCGCGTCCGCCTCGCCTTTTGCTCGTCACACGTACGTCGTGCGGTCGTGCTTAGCTGCTTACCCTTTCGCCGCTGTCCCACGTGAATGTCAACACCCTTGTCTGTTCCTCCTCCTCCTCCTCCTCCTCCTCCTACTTCGGTAGTACGGCCGGCCCGTCCGGCTATACCAAAACTCTAGTCAACATTGCCAACAGGGCTACGGGAGTAAACTAGTAGCGTGATAGAACGAATCAACAAACGTCGTAGGTAAGAAAGTTAGAAAGGGACGGATGCAAATGTAGCACTAAACAACCTCATCCTGAAGACTTCAGTAGATGCGACCTGAGTACCTGGGCCTGGGCTCTGCGGTTTTTATCCTGGCGATACTATACGCGTGAACATGAGAGTTTACCTATTATCAGTGATCATCAAATATCTGTACTGAAAATTTGACAAATTCCCACCCACCCCGCTGTGAACCAGTACGATCACCACACCAAGAACTAGCGAAAGGGAAAATAAAATAGGAGTTCTGCTACGCACGACGCTTTACCTTCGTCCGCACGTACGATACACGGGGCGGCACGCGGGGCTGATCGATGGAGGCCGAGGAGTGCCGCCGCACTAGAGGGGTGTGCGCTCAAGGTGGTGGTGCGGTGTCGCTAGCGCCGGAGGGGAGCGCTCCGAGGGAGGGTGGCGGCTGAGGGTGGAGGGCATGCTGGAGCTGGCGTGGAGGCCGCAAGCTGGCCACGGGGTGCCGGAGCTAGCGCTAGGTCCGTCTTGCCCGAGGGGGACAGAGCCGACGAGCTGGCCACGAGCAAAGGGAGCCCGAGGCGGCGCCGAAGGGCGAGGCGCCCGGCTATAACATCCCTATTTTTCTGGGCTTTTTGAAAAATTTTAAAACTTTAAAAATTAACCATTTGGTTTTATTAATTCGTCAAAACTTAATTTGTAATTTAGAATTTTAAAAGCAATTTAATTTGAATTAATTCAAGTTGGTTTAATTGAGTTTTATGGATCTTAATTGGACTTAAAAATCAAAAGTGTTGTTTTAAAGCCTTTTCTTGGTTTTCTTGGTTTTAAAAGAGGTTTTTCCTTTTGTCCCTAAGTTAAAAATAATTAATTATAAAAATTAAAAGCAATAGTTAAGCTAAAAATATTTTTATTAAGTTCTAAACAATTCAAGAGATTTCTGTGTATTTTTATTGAATTTTTGGACGGCTTTAGCTATTTTCTAAAAAGGTTTTTTCTTTTTTGGTATTTTCTAAGTTTGAAAATCCTCAAAAATCCGTCCTATTCATCTTGGCCCACTCCCGTAGTCGCGCCTCCCGATCCTCGTGACCGTTCGATCTAAATTGAACGGCTCGCATCCTCCGCGCTTTTCCGTTCTCCGCCGTCTCACGCCGGTGAGCCCTTGTCACCGCTTGCCATCCTCGCTGTTAAATCGTCTTCCTCGCGTCGCCGCGTTAAGCGGTTGCGTCTTGCTTCGCGTTAGCGCCAAGACCCTAAGCGCCGGCCAAGATTCGCGCTTCCCGTCGCGCGATTCAATGCGCGGACGACTTCCGACTCGCCGCCACCACCCACACCTTCGCTACGGTTGTCGACGATCAAGTCGCCGATCTTCTTAAAATGAACGAGGAAAATGACGTGGAATATCCCGGAATGGAATAGGGTCGCTCTTTATTGATATGAACTGGTTTTACCAGATGTGGCTAATACTACCCCGAATTACATCGAATGGGGAATGTCTAATCGAGTAATCGACTTAGAATATGGGTCTAAGTCCGATTATCTAGCTTCTAATTCCACCGCTTAGGCTTCGTGTATTCTTGGCCTTCGCTTACATGCATGCGTTGTGTGTGTGTACGTGTGTTCGTGTCCGTCCCTTCGTCTTCAAGGCTTCACCTTTAAATAACTTCCAAGAGGTGGCGCATTACTCGGAGAAGACGCCCTCGTGAAACGTTACGACCGGTCGGAACGGTGGAGCGATTAGCAACGTGCTAACTTCCTTGCGGTTACTCGTGAAAAGCTTAACCGTAGGGTGGTTAATAGTCGATGTCTCGTGGTTGTACCATCGCATGGTTTGGAATTATAGCACGTGTTCCATTTATCATACGATAAGAAATACCGACCAAAGAATCTTACGGCGGTTATCCGGTGGGGATTAGGCACAAAGCCTCATCCCACCGTGGTACCCATTAAGTAACCTTCGAATACTAACGACCAGTGAGGTCGTTAGTCTTAGGGTCACGACCATGTAGACGTATGGTCTTTTATTATGTATTAAAATAATAAATAGAGGTTTTAATCCTCGTCACCTAGCCCCGAACTTTAAATGAACTGGTCGTATATACCTTTTCCGATGAAATCAGATCAGGCGGAATTCCCATTTAATGTCGTGGTATACGAAGCGGTCTGTGTTCACTTTAAAGTTGAGAACTTGCCTTGGGAAACGAAGAGTTCCTCTCGTCTCGCTTGAACAAAAAGAAGCTTTTTGTCGGTTGGACTTTGTGGGAATCCTTGAAAGTATCGGAAGTTTATAAAATCTCCTCTCACCGGGCTCTTAGAATTTTTATGCTTCCAAAATCCCTTCGATTCCCTTTAGCTTCTCGAGAAATCCTCCTGCTTTTTTTCTCGTTCTTCCGACCACGAAGTCTCCAACTTTCACTACTCATCCTTGAGGATTTTTGCCATGTCGGAGCAGATTACGAAGTGGTTGCCTTCGGAATTGGGCAAGAAAAAGCTTGACGCTGAAAGGAGTTAATTCAAGTTGGTTTAATTGAGTTTTATGGATCTTAATTGGACTTAAAAATCAAAAGTGTTGTTTTAAAGCCTTTTCTTGGTTTTCTTGGTTTTTAAAAGAGGTTTTCCCTTTTGTCCCTAAGTTAAAAATAATTAATTACAAAAATTAAAAGCAATAGTTAAGCTAAAAATATTTTTATTAAGTTCTAAACAATTCAAGAGATTTCTGTGTATTTTTCTTGAATTTTTGGATGGCTTTAGCTATTTTCTAAAAAGGTTTTTTCTTTTCTGGTATTTTCTAAATTTGAAAATCCTCAAAAATCCGTCCTATTCATCTTGGGCCGAATTTCTTGACCCGTTTCTCATTTTATTTCGCTTTCGGCCCGGTAGCCCATTTCCGTAGTCGCGCCTCCCGATCCTCGTGGACTGCTCGATCTAAATCGAACGGCTCAGATCCTCCGTCTTTTCCGTTGCCCGCGTCTCGGCCTGCCGGCTGGCCCACCTGTCGGCCCGATCGGCTGCTTGTTCGTCGTCTTCCTCGCGTCGCCGCGTTAGCTCGTCGCTTCGCGTTCCGTCTCACCCTAGCGCCAAGATTCGCGCCGGCCAGACTCTGCTCGTCGCACAGATTCAATGCGCGGACGACTTCCGACCACGCCACCACCCACACCTTCGCTCTCGCCTGGTTGTCTCTTCCCCACGCCATCTCCCTCGCCAGCGTCGGCTCCGCGTCGCGTCTGCGCCCGTTGAATTGCCGTGCTCGCCCGTCGCGTCGCCTGTCAGCACGCATTGAAGGCGACAGGCTCTTCCGCACCCGCTTCCGCCACCCACTCAACCTCCCACGCCCTGTCGCCTCCCCGTGCCCCTCGACTGCCGGGCCGCCATGGACCCGGAGCTTGGCTGCGAAAGTCCCGTTGTCCACCCCTCCCTCCAAGCCTCCTCAAGACCTATTTAAGGCGAAATCTGGTGAAGCTCTCCTCTCTCTCTCTTTCCTCACCTTTCCTCCTCTCTCCTCCGAGCTCACCGAATTTTGCGATTCAACCGCTGTCGCTGAAGCTTCGCCCGCCGTACCCTCCGCCGCCGTCAAGCCTCCTCCGGCGCCGACACACGCTCGATCTTGGCCGACTGGTCTTGCCTCTACTCCGCCCGAGGCCACCGGAACCCCGTTGCCGCCGAGCCGCCGCCTCGCCGCTCTTTGTCTTCGCCACGGCCTCCTTGCCGCCGCATCTCGAAATCACGCGCGCTCGCCGCGCGTTCCCTCTCCACGTTGCCTCCTTGCATCGGGCTTGCCATGGCGCTGGCGCCGGCGAAGCCGCGCTTCGCGCCAACCCGAACACCGCCATCGTCGTTGACGTGGCGTGGCCCGCCCTCGCCGACGTGGCGCCACTCGCCGCCACGCCGGCCGCCTTGGCGCCACCTCACCTTTATACCGATGTGGCAGTCTTCTTTATCGCAGCAGCGTGGCAAGACGATGTGCGCAGCCCCACAAATCAGCGGCTCAAGGATTTTTTCGGAATTAAAAATAAATCCAGAAATTCCGAAAATCCAATTCTTTTGTCATTTTATGTAAATTCAAACTTCCGAAGGCCATAACTTCCTCATTCAAACTCCGATTCGAGTGATTCAAATTTCTAAATTCCTCGTCTTCCTACTAGTATTTATTTAGTATTTATTTGGAGTTGTTTTATTTATTTAGCTTTGTTCGCACATATAGATTCCAGTGTTTGCATTTAATTGTGGACCCGATTTAATCAAGCATCTCTACTCTTCAACGAAGGCAAGTCGTAGACCTTTGATCATATTGAACCTAATTTATAAAAGTAGATTGTTTGATATAAACATGCATTGCTAATTTTATAATAAATGGTTTCAGGATTAGTTAATTACCTAATTGCCATTATACATCCTTGATAAATTGTAATGACATGTATCCTTGAATGCCATAACTCCTTGGACACCTTAGGATGGTTAATTATTTCATTGGACATTATTATCATACCAACATGGGTACCGTTTTATGCTTAGCCAATGCTTTAGTTATACGGTAGATTCACGATCACATACTCAAAGAATGATTGAATTTGACTAAAAGAAATATGGAACTGTGGCGGAGCCACTTTTGATAAAAGATATTGTGCCATGACTAGGGTGGTCCTTTGGCCGAGTTGAACCCAAATGATTTATACTCGGGCGAGTGATCGTGCAGTAAAGGGAGATGATTTTGGGATGAGGTTGCCTCGCTTAAGTAACCACTAAGGACTTGACTTTGCGCGCCATTGATTTGGGCCATACCGTGCAATCACAAGTTCATTGAAGAAGACTACTTTGAAGACTATGCGAATTAGGTCGCGTCCTCCACTCGATTGCCTGTGGGCATATTGGGTGACCTCCTCTAGATATTTGGTTTCTGCTGCAAGCTACCTTTTGTTGTTAAGCCCTGCGTGGCAAGCGTTGTAAGACTTGACCATAAGGTCTTTTTGCTAAATAATATTAATTTGTTTGCTTTATTTTTAGTTTGGTTGTGTGGATATGATTACACCAATGTTGCAACTGTGTGAGCTAGCTACTGATCATGAGACTAGTTCAGAATACACAAAGGGTCTTGAGGTTGCATACTCGGGGACCCGACACCGGCCGTGAGGGGTAGGGGGGGGGGCGAGGTCATCACCGGCGAAGGGGTCCCAATGCGGCGCTGAAGGGCGAGGCGAGGCCGACGAGGTGGAGGCCGGAGGGGCGCTTTTGGCGCAACATGAGGGGGTCCCGAGGTGGGTAAGGCGGCGCGGGCGGGTGGCCATTTTGTCGTATGCGAAGCATTTAACATAAAATAGTTTTGGTGACATCTGAAAACCGGGCCCGGATTGAATTCTAAAACATCGTTTCCATCTAGTTGATCCTATGCGCACACCATGCCATGCAGTTTTTTAAAATAATATATTTTTTAATAGAATTATAGAAATAAATGTATGTTTAACAAAATGACAAAATTGGACTTTTGTCGTCATTCCAAATGGCAAAATGACCTTATCGCCATTTGGAATGACGATAAAAGCCATGTCGCCCACCGAACAATGCCGAAAGCACTTGTCGCCATTTAGAATGGCGATTTGCCTAAAATTTAGGCAAAACGTCGTTCCAAACGAGACAGAGGCCCTGCAAGTCCCTGTCGCTATTCCAAATGGCGACACAATATCCACTATAAAAGACACACAAAATTAAGGAAAAATTCGCTTTTATTCGAAAAAAGAGAAAGAGGGGAGGGGAGGGGGGAGAGGAGCAGAGAGGAGTAGAGGGGAGGAGAGGAGCTAGTAAAGTGTTGGCTGTTAGGCCATCCACCTTATAGGTAATTTTTTTTAATTGAATGGGTTATATAGTTTTATATGTATGGTTACAAAGTGTAGTATGTTGTAGTGCAGAGGTTTAGGCCTAAATGTCACTGTTCCGCTTTGTATTTGCGAATATGGCTCTTCTCGTGCGGTATTTGCAAATATGGCAGCCCGAACGAGTTTCACACCGCCACGTGTGCAATTCCGGTCAGCCCTATCCTGGAGGGGTTTTTTTTTTCGTGCGGTGCACACGTGGACGTGCCAAAATCCGTGCGCCCCTCATCACTTGTTCCAGGCCATCCGCCGGTAGACTGGAAGGCCAGGCTGATGCATCGTTTCGGCATACCTGTCCCAGACAGTGCTCGTGGCGTCCCTCGGACTTGGCTGAGGCATTTCAGTTAATGCCCAGAGGATACATCTGACGAGGTTGTTAAGAGACACATCGTCGCTTACCTTCTTCATCTTTTGGTTTGGTCCTGTTTCCTAGCACATTGGGTGATTGGGTGTACCCGGCAATCCACATTCTTTGAAGTCTCGCACGACGATAGGTTGAGGCGATGTCTCGATCTGGTGGAGATCAGTCGTTCTTTGCGCCACATACAGGGGGTTGTGTGACGCTTCGTGGCGCGACATCGATGTGAAACCGAGCCTTCTCGTCTGCTACGTGCTCCTACAGCTGTGGAGTTGGGAGCACTTCCCTATTGGGCAGCCCTCCTTCGAGAAAGTAGTGCACCCATACCGCGAGTTGCACGACCCGATAGACGGACCCACTATGGGCTACTGGTGGATTGCTGCCCAGCTAGGCTGGGCCAAGGACAGATCGGCGAGGTGCTACTCATTGTTCCACAATGAGTTTGATTTGTACTAGCTCGTGCCCTGTCCCGTCGGCAGGATCCTGCAGTGAGCTATCCACTTGTGAGTCCAACTTCATACCTATATCCTCTTTTCTAACATCAATCCTTTCAGAATAACGCAGCAATCGGTGGATCGACATCTTGCCGAGGATCGCAGCGATCCGGCATGAGTGGATTATAGCTTGAATGGAGACGGCACACATCGAGATCTTACAAGAGCAGTGACCGTACGACGTATGGACATACCGTCAGTACATCGAGTGGTACATACCACGGTCGTGCACCAGACTCACCCGTCCTTCACCAGAGCGTCCGGAGCTAGTGACACACCAGGAGAGGCTCTGCCACTCGTTTGATAGACACTACGCTTCATGGCGTGACGACACCGTAAGACACTTACAACCTTTGATCGTTTCAATGATAATATCTGTACTATTTATTACTTAACCAATTTCGTCTCTCATTTTAGTTGGAGCGACTGCAGTTATTTCGCCAAACACCATTCTGTCTTGCAGCTTTCAGTTGACCGTGGAGGGGACGGCCATTAGTCAACTGATGAGGATACGGGCCTCTCAGCTATTGCCAGGGAGTAGTACACGGTGCTAGGGTTTTGATCGTGGCACCCAGGGCACCTATCCCTGTCATACGTTGTCCAGTATAGAGTACCGTACGAAGGGCAGAGCTCCGGGGTCACTGGCACATCGCACGCTCAAGGCCAGAGCTCCTCCGCATCAAGGGACTTGCAGACAGCGTATCTAGGGGCGGATGATCTAGGCGTGGATTTCTAGATTTGTTCATTACTGACGTGATTGTAGGTGGCAACCAGTTTGGCATGAATCAGCTGGACGACTACGACATTGGATAGACTTAGCTAGGCCAGAGTCAGCTTGTTGATGTACCTCCGCCCAGTCAACAGTCTTTGTACCCCTTCCTAACCGATATACACGCTCTTCGGACCGGTTAACGTATCCCATGGGACATGCTCAATGCAAAACCAGGACACACACGCAGATGCAAATGCAGGAAGTAGAGAGTGGCTCAAACGAGTGAGCCATATTATACCCGATGTGTAACTACACTACATATATTGTTGGACCGAAAAGGCGACTAGAGGGGGGGTCAATAGGAGTACGCTCACTTTTTTACTTTGATCAGATTCAATACAAATTTTACTCCAGTAGCTATAGAAGCTATGAAGATCAATATACCAGTATAGCAGGAGACTAGTATTGAATCCAATCCAAAATCCGCAAAGCAAAAGACCAAAACAGGAAATTACAAACCTAATCCGAAGTCTCGACTGATAGCAGCAGTTATCTTGATCGACCGCATCATGGATCGACCGACGGCTATTCTGCGGATCGACCAAGACAACGGATCGATCCGGCGGTGAGGTGTGAACTCGACCTTAAGCACGATGAACGAAACGCAGCGACCCAAAACCAAAACTCAAATTGGTCTAACTTTTGATTCACACGGCCGAACTCCACGAAACTTGAACCATACCTTCTCAAAGATATTAGGAACCTATTCCAATCAAGGATCGCAGAGATCCATGCCAAAATTCCTATCTTTTTCAGTTTGAACGAAGGTGGCTCTAAAACCGAGCCAAATACGAAATATGATCTAAAGACTTGCTCGTGGGTGATTGATGATCAAGATGATCCTAAATGGGTTCGCACATGTCACAGCAAGTTAGATCAAAGCAAGAAACTAAGCAAAAACTTGCGGATCAAAGAAAAACTCAAAATCATCAAATAGAGAGAAGAAAAGCAAAGAGACACATCTTTGAGCAATCTTTCTTTGAATTGATTTGATATGGTATTGGTTTACAGCCACTCCATCAATAGAGGACAAAGACTCAATACATGAGCACGAAATCAAATCTAACTCTCTAGAACCCTAACCTCCACTAATTCTCTCCCTAAGCAAACTAGGGTTTCAAAACAATGAAAGGGTTGAAGGGGGTGCAGCCACCTCCCTCCTCTATTTATAGTGGAGGCTTAGAGCTTCTAGAAGATTGAACCCTAATGGGCTCCCGTTAAGGCCCACACACAAACGGGTCACACACGTACGTATTTTAAAGCGCCGTCTTCATCTCCTCTTGACATAATCTGCTTCTCCACGCACCGTCTTGCGCCGCGGGTTGGTCACCAAGGCGGTATTTAGTAAAATTACCAAAATACCCCTTCTCGATCTTTTTGCAAAGACCGATTCCCATCTTCGTGAAGCACTTCCATGCTTCACCACTTGTAGGTTGATCTAGCAGCTCTCATGATGTCGGCAAGTCTCTCCCATCCGGGTCCCACCGAAACCACTATGGCACTTGCACCGATCCCCACGCCGCTTGATCCAACCCATCGCACCGAACTGCCCATTCAGTCACCTTTGTCCCTCTTGCGTCATGCTTGACTCCATTGACTTCACCCGGCATCCCCGATCGTTCTGGACCTCAGCTCTCCAAGTTTAGTCCCGATCATCCTCGCCGTTGACCGTCATTGACCTCCAAGCAACCTGCACAATAATAGACAAAGAAATCGATTCCGGGAACAAGTTCTTCACAACTTGACCCACGTTAATCAAAACTTGTATCATGCAACACATATGTATTGAAACTCATGAACATGACCTAACCCAAAACTCATCGCCACTTTTGGCCGATGAACAGTAGCAAAATCGGTCAGACCGCCATTCAATGGTCGGTCTAACATTGATCGCTCGACCCGCCGTAAAGCCGGCCTCGATCACAGCGCCTAAGGCGTCGGCCCGACCGACGACAGCAATATTCCAAACTTCGATTTAGCAGCGTGTTTCAACAAACCGATAACGCCATTGCCAATTATAACATCATCCTAAGATCATGAGCATATCCCCATGATATCCACATATATGTTATGCACTTTTGTTGTGTTATATTTGTTTGCATATTTTGTATGTTATGTGCGTATTGTCGGAGTAAATCGGTTCAAGACTAACATGAAATTAGAAAACAACGATGTTCACATGGATTCATGAAATAACGATAGTTTGGACCTGAAATCATAAAATTTGATAAATAAAATTGGCGCCATTTCGGAATGGACTTTGTGATTTGTGAATTACATGCCCCGCGCGGTTTGGTAACATGCATTACAAACGACAACATGCACGATTGAACAAACCGGAAAATAGCTAAGATACATGCGTGGTTTTTTTGGAACCGGGAAAACTGATGGCCGAAACTAGTCTTCGCGGTGCAATAGCCCCTTCCCCTTGTCTCGGGACTGCCCACGGTGGCGGCGAGTGTCAAAGTCATCCATATTCTACGATTCCATGATGTAAGTAGACCGTACAACTGAATACATAACCAGGATGCAAATTGTACATAACTCACCTCTTCGATCTGGAATGTGCTCGGGCGACTGGAAAAGCTACGACGGTTGTTGGTCCTGGTAGCAGAAGCCTTCCCCTTGTTTCGGGACTCCCTGCGTCGGTGGCGTATGTCAAAGTCCTCCATGTTCTGCGAGACGGGCTGGACGATTGCATAATGTTATAGCGATGAAAGGCCAAATACATAACCTGGATGCAAATTGCACATAACTCACCTCTTCGATATGGAGTGCGCCCGGGCAACGGGAGAAGCTGCGATGACCACCAATCTCAGTAGCAGCAGCCTTCCCTTTATCCGTCGCATGCTGTTCCCGGTCATACTCAGCTTCCTGTTCGGGGTCCTCCACTACCACCCAGCTGTCACAGGCTCCTCCGGTGCATTTTCAATCGGGTCCAGTACGTAAGGTTTCCATTGCTAGAAGGTATTGGCTCGCATCGCGTAGTTCAACATGTACTTTTGCTCGATAAACGCCTTATCGTACATCTTCGGGCCGTCGATCCATTGGAAGAAGTTGCTACGCATCTCCGGCCGCCATTACACGTGCAGGAAGTTAAAAAATTATGGAATTCAACGTATGGTGTGAAAAAACGATGTGTGTGTAAGATTCTCTTACGAGGACGTTCCTGCAAGTGTTGTATGCCCGGGCGACGGTGGCCGAGTGTGTCAACGGAATGATCTTCTCCGGCTATTCGCATACACAAACTTTGGTGGTATCAGGGCATCCTTCATTGAAAAATCTGGGTAGGGTTTAGCCTTCGTCGCAAGCCACTTACGTTTCTTCAATATCTTCGCATAAAAGTTCGCCGACGAGTTCGACATATTCTAGGCCGACCTAATGTTTTGCTGTTGTGCACAAAACAAGGGCGAGTCAGTTCAGAACAAATATAATGTCGAGATACGTACACGTCAAGAAAGAATGGCGTAAATATATGCACAAATATGAGCGAACTACCCATTTACATGATACAGATTACCCATTTACATGACATCACGGTCCCCGTACAGGCCTACAATACAATAAATTAAGACACTGAGTGACGACTAGACATGCTCGGTTTATTGGTGCAATATTTCACGGAGCGCCCAAGAGTCTTTCATATCCTGTGACTTCATCGTATGTTTGAAGCCCTACTGGGTGTCATCCATGATCGCTCGAAGTGCCGTGATCCGCCGTCGTCCCCCACGCTGACTTCAAGGCCTTGTTCGGCCCTCATTGCACCCTGTCCGACCATAGATCCCTATAATTCATGTCCAAGCTATAGGACTGAAACTCTGCACTCTACATACCAAAAATGTGCTGCATGTCATTGTACTCGGAGATATACGACGTAGACATCTACCTCATTTGCACACACGCCTTGTACACATGCGAGCATGGCTTGTGCAGGAGCTTAGGCTTGCTGAAGGTGCATGTAGCCATATCACCCAGGGTGCATGTATGTTTCCTTTCGCCTGGCACGATTGTTGACATATTTTTGCCATAGCCTGATCTCGTACTTCCTCCTAAGACCATCGATCACCCGGATGTCATATATTCAGGCCTTCTGCATCTTCTGGTCCATATACCTTTGCATATTGTCAGACCACTACTTCCCTTCTTCCTGTTGTCGCCTCGCTACGATGGCTCTATTGATGAAAACGACCGTGCAAGTCCATGTCTCCGTAGCGATTGCGGTGATAGGGAGGCGCCACACACCTTTGAGCATGTTGTTGTACACTTAGACATGTTGATCGTTATAATTCTGTACCTCGCACCATCTGTGTCATAGAGTAGGGACCATTTTGCTAACTCAGGAGCGTGGAGATTAATCCACCGCGTGAAACTTATGCTGCTCCTAGATCGCTCGCTCGCGGCTTGTTGTCCCTCATGTGCCTCTAGAGTGGATTCCCTTGTATGCCTCGTAGTCCGATGTTCGAGATCTATTCAGATGGACTCAAACTTTTGCCTCTGGTTCTGTATGCACAACGCTTTGAATGTCTTCATAAGTTCCTGACTGTGGAACCGCGTGAAGAAGTTCAATGCAATATGCCTCATGCACAATCGGGTTTCCACGTCGTTCCACTAGTGAGGGGGTTCTGTCCCATTCTTCATGGTGTTAAGAGCCGACAACAACCCAGCATTGCGGTCTGTGACAAGGCATACGTTGGCCCGGTCTCCCACAACCGACTGCTTCACATTCGCCAGGAACCACAATCAACTAGATGCGTTCTCATTCTCTACAATGGCAAAAGCAATCGGAGGAAGTTGGTCATTCGCATCGGCCGCCACCACGGTGAGAATGGTGCCCTTGTACTTCCTCGTGAGGAAAGTGCCCTTCATCAGGAGCACATGACGACAAAACTTGAAGCAATTTATGGCCTGGGTGAAAGCCCAGAACACCCGGTCCAGTACAAAATAATTGTGGCCTCCATCAGCATCTTCACTTTCAAGCTTGTTTATGTTTGAGCCGGGGTTTGCTTCGGCAATCTGGTGAAGCATTCTCAGCACAAGGTTCTACGCCTCTTAGTATGCCCCGTACATAAACTCGACAACCTTTTACTTGGCTCGTTGAACCTTGCTGTAGCTGACTGGATAACCAACCAGATTGTCAACTTCTGACATCGGCATCTTAGGGGAGACGAACATGCCATCCGCAAATAGGTGGCTGATGAGGCTTGCCACATGTGCGGAAGTCACGTTCCGATGCTAACACAGGAGCTCACTAAGCTCGTAAGTGTGTTCGGTCGCCGCCTTGGTCGTGAAGACCGATCTGAAGAACCTTGCTCGGTGAGCGCTGACCTTGCTGGGGTAGCCTTCCACTACACACTTCACTGCGTAATATCTTGGGTTAGACTGGTGCACCCAATACGTCGCGAGAGGCGCTACTTTCATAAAAAAAACACCCACAACAGTGCCATTTAGGCCAAAAACTCTTGTAGTGCATCCTTTTAGGTGTGTAGTTTAGTTTTAGATATGTAGTTAATCGTGAAAATCTTGTTTATAGTGCAGTATGTCGAATATACTGGACACAATCAATTTCAAAATTTACTACGGTCAATAGACTGTTCTGGATGATCCCGAGGGGTTGATTTGCATTATTTCCAATTGGTGATCGTTAACCAAGACTAGAGCAGCGTACATGGGGTGCTACCATGTGGTGATTGTATTACACCTTTGAGTTGGACCATGCTTTGTACAATCTGAAATTTAGCTACCTTGTCACCCAGTCACCACAGAGCACACATTGGAAGTTATTGCAGCTCAAGGGAACGAGATCATGGTAGTCATATGTAAGAACGGTGAGGGATTGCAGGCGGGATTTGGTCCTTCAGGCTCAAACATATGCCAAGATCATTTCTGCATCTGTGGCTAAATAAGGGGTAGTTCGTGGTGATGCCGAAGAAGTTAGGGACTCCTGTCACAACACGGTGCACATAACGGCCGAAGGTCGAGGAGTTGTTGATATCGCCAATGAAGACAGGGTCGAAGAAGCTCCTTTGGTCCAGGAAGCTAGTGGGATTGCAGACAAAGGTGAGGAGATCAAAGCCTTAGTCGAAAGGATGGCGCTCGAAGACCGGGACTACGAGGCATTGTTGAAAGATGAAGGTTCTGATGATGAGGATGGTGGGGAACAACGGACGATTTCATTTGACTTTAACACGTACCAATTCAACAACCTTGTCATGGACGAAGGATCTCGTGTACCATGGGAGTACCACCAAAACGAGGTCGGGCAAGGAGCAATATACAAATGCAAGGAGGCGGTGCTGGAGGACGTCAAATTCTGGGCTTTGCTGCTACAGCGTACATTCACGATAGTGAAGTCTAACCCAAGGTGCTACGATGTGAAGTGCGAGATAACGGGATGCCCTTGGCGAGTGCACGCATTTTAGCCTACGTAAGACATCTACTGGAAATGCTCTATAGTAATCCATCACACATGTGTTGTCTCTGAATTAATATGTCGACGATCGAGTCACCGATCTTACAAAATAAAAAGAGGAAAATGGCAAAGAGTTCTTGGGAAATAATGGGATTACTCTTTATTGCCATGAACTGGATTCTTTACAGGGAGTGCCCTTGACAAGGCAGTGGACTAAATCTAATTACACTTAGTGTACTGATTGTTATGTTAATACTTCAGATGAAAACCCAATCGTCTATTGATCTTTCGAATTGGATTGCCTTCTACTACTTGTGTTCTCCTTTAAATAGTCGACGAAATGGTGACAGTTACTTCTTGAAGAGACACCTGTTGGAAGTATCGCGACTGGTCGGAGCGAGGCAACAATTGGTAAAGTATCAATCGTTCGGTGGTTGTGTGCCTGTAAGACACTCAACCGTATGGTGCTTGTTGTCAGTGTCTTAGGACCATGAAACGCCGCGAGGTATGGAGCAAATATAACATGTGTTCTATTCATCACACGATAAGGAATATACTTGGAGTTAGATCTAGATGCCAGTTCATTGCTTCTACGAGTAGTCATCTGGTCAGGGACTATGTACAGGACCTCATCCAACCTGGGTTCCTACTATGTAACCTCTATAATCCTTACGACCACAGGGGTCGTTAGCCTTCGGGGTTACGACCACGAAAACATATGGTCTTTTAGTTATGTATTAAAGTAATACATAGATATTTTAATCCTCGTCAGCTAGCCCCCGAACTTTAAATGAATTGGTCATGTGAATACTTTATCCCGATCAAGTCGTATCGGGCAAACCCTCATTTAATCCCATGATATACGAGATAGTCTGTATTCACTTTAAAGTTGAGAAACTGCCTTGGGAACTGAAGAGTTTTTTTTTGTCAATTGTAGAAATGGTTGTGTCTGTTGGACTTTTGTGTAATTCTCGATTGCAGTTAAGGAACCGTAGCTATAAAATCCCACTAGCACAGTGTTTTAGAGTTTTACGCTTTCAGATTTTTCCTCCAATCGTTTCCATCTTCTTGCGAAAAATCTTCTCTGATCTCCCCTTACTTTTTGGTCAAAAGCTTTCTCTGACCTCCGCTCATCAACTCAAAGATCTCATCATGTCGGACTCGTTCACCAAGTGGTTGGCTTCAGATCTGAGTGGGAAGAAACTCAAGACGCCGAAGGAGGTCGGGATGCTCCCCAACAAAGATCTATTCAAGTGGAGGTCCATGGCCAGAGAACACTTTTCGTGCCGCGAAGAAGGGGAAATCCCTGTTTTTCTTGCCTACGTTGTGTGCGGATTCAGATTACCAGTGCATTCGTTTCTTTCAAGAGTCTCGGAGTATTACAGAGTTGAGCTGTTGAGTTTGGCCCCAAACTCCATTGCCAACATCGGTATTTTCATCTACCTCTGTGAGTTGTACCTAGGGATGAAGCCAAATCTGAAGGTCTTTAGGTACTTCTACAGAATGGCGAGGTCGGGGAAGTCGGCGATCGGGCTAGGGGAGTGCTCGTTGCAACTCCATGACGGGAAGGTCGACGAGTACATTCGGATGTACTCGAAGTCCTCGTGGTCGTCATGGAAGAAGTGCTAGTTCTATATGATGGTCACAAAAGAGGACGGCCTCTACTTCGTCAACAAGGCGACGAGTGAAAACCTCAACTAACGCCCGACTGTGATGGAGGGAAGGGTCGGTGCCAAGGGTTTGATCTCTTAACACGTGGTTAGAGACTTCTCCATGCGCAGGATTAGTCCCTTGAGGCTCCGGTCGCATCCTCTGCTCTGGTACATTGGTCGTGACGAGGCAACTAAGGATACCAGGGAAGGGAAGTCGTGAAAACTTTTTCGGCCAATATGGTTTATTGAGTTGTTTTATTTCCTAACCTTGGGAGCTGTTCGTTCTTTTGAAGCCCTTTCTTCTGATGAGATCAGGGAACATATGCTTCTAGATTTCGACCTATGTGAGGATTAAAGCTTTCCAAGCTTTTTTGCATCAACCTTTGGAAAGTTGCACCAGCGTTTTTGAGACCAAATGACATCTTAACAAAGTAGTAAGTGCCATATGGAGTGATGAAGGAGGTTTTCTCTTCATCATATTAACTCATATTAATCTTGTGGTACCCTGAGTGTACATCTAAAAAACTTAACAACTCACACCCGGAGTAGAGTCCACAAGTTGATCAATGCATGGAAGGGGAAAGTCGTCCTTCGGACAAGATTTATTAAGATCTGTTGAGTCAATACACATTCACTATTTCCCATTGCGTTTTCTAACCATTACAGGGTTGGCGAGCCACTCTGGGTGGCTGACTTCACGAATAAATCTAGCCTTGAGGAGCTTGTCGATCTCCGACTGGATTGCCTCCTTCCGATCAGGTGTGAAATGTCTTAGCTTCTACATGACCGGCTTTTTGTCAGGCCAGAGAGCTAGCATGTGCTCGATCACCTCCCTGAGCACTCCGGGCATGTCGGATGCCTGCTAGGTGAATACATCCTAATTTGCTCAGAGGAAGGAGACGAGTGACTCTTCCTATTTAGGGTCGAGTCCTACCCCGACCGGTACCTTTTGGGCTGACGCATTAGCGTTTTCTGACCTAGACGGTGTGTTGGTGCTTTCTAGAGGAGCACCTTTGCTGAGTGGTATATTCTTGGTCTGGTCGGAAGGTTTTGGCATCATCTTTGGCCTCGAGTGCTTGACTTGTATGGTAGGCGGATTAGTTTCCCTGGTCGGAAGCTCATGGGCCAGTTTTAAGGACTTCCGATCATATGCATAAGCCATTTTTCGATCTCCTCAAACCGTGATGACTCCTTTCGGTCCTGGCATTTATAAACTCTGATAACCATAATGTATAGCTATCAGGAATTTTGCTATAATCGGACGACCGAGGATTCCATTGGATGCGGTTTCGAAATCCACCACATCAAAAGGAAATTTTTCTGTTCGAAAGTTGTCGGGTCTTCCGAACATTAACTTTACAATTGTTAATAGTAGGTTTAACTACAGTAGAAAACCTACCTGGTCGAGTTGACGGGATGGGGCAGTCTTCTTTACTGAAGCAGATTACAGTTTCTGACCACCTAGACGGCTTGACGGTGATCGAAGACTCAGTAAGGCTCACCTCTCGTTCCACGATATTCAGATGACGTCTTGACTCGTACGAGGAGGATCCACCAAAAAATCAGATTGACTGTGGCTCCAAGTACTCCATCTCTTTATCGCCATCTTTGTCCTTCTTAGGGCTTGGTTCCCCGACTTTTGTTACGGAGGGGAAGGGACCTTTACCTGAGTAGTAATCATCCAGTTTCTTTTGCCAGGCTCGGCAGGTGCGCAGATCATACCCTGCTACCTGGTGAAGTGGACACCACTTCTTATTTTTCTTGTAATCATCGGTTGGAGCTTTTGCCTTATTCCGACGAAAAAGTTTTTCTTGCGCTGCCATGCCTTATTCTTCACACGCACAACAATCAGTACTACACTGACCGCTTGTGGTGTTGCAGCCACATATATCATTAATGTTTCTCATGAATGTGTAATAAAAATATACGCACATATTCAAAAACTAACCAGTTGTATGGCAGCGCTGCATTGTTTCATAGCACAGTTAGGTGGGAAGGGACTCCCTTTCTTCAAACTTCTTCGGAAACATGGAAGTTTCGCGTGGACTAAAGAGACAGACGACGCCTTTGAAGAACTTCAGAAGTACCTTACGAGCGCCCCAATCTTAGTCTCCCGAGATCGGAAACATTAGCGATTTACGTGGTCGCAGCGCCGCATAAGCAATCGATGGTGTACTAGTTGTTGAATGTGAAAATATCCAACGACCGGTATATTACGTAAACGAAGTCTTACATCGACCAAAGGAACGATATCCACAGGTACAAAAGCTGCTCTACGGTCTGCTTATGGCTTCAAGGAAATTCAGGCATTACTTTCAGGCCCACAAAGTGGTTGTACCAAACAAATATCCCTTTGGTCAAGTCCTTGGCAATAGGGAATCATCAGGACGAATAGCAAAATGGGCGGTCGAGTTTGGGCCGTTCGACCTCCATTTCATCTCACGAACAGCAATCAAGTCATCAGCCTTGACGGAGTTTACTGAAAATCATGACGAGTGGACAATGTACTTTGACAGTTCCTTGATTCTCAAAGGCTTGGGGGCTGGAGTTGTCTTGATATCCCCTACTGGCGAATAGATCAAGTACGCCATCCAGTTGAACTTTTCCACTACGAACACTGTGGCAGAATACGAAAGTTTGCTGGTAGGACTCCGAGCAGCTCGTTCGCTCGGGATTCGCAGATTACTAGTGAAAGACGATTCTCAACTAATAGCGAATCAAGTCGGGAAAGAGTATCAATACTCAAGTACCAAGATGTCATCTTATTTGGCGGAAGTATGGAAACTCGAAAAGCACTTCTTCGATTTTCAGATCCAACACATTCCTAGAAAGGAGAACTTTCTGGCAAACCAGTTGGCATGGATGGCCTCCACCAGGTCACCTGTCCCACCCGGAGTTTTTCTTGAGAAACTCGATTCACCCTCGGTAGTCGAGCTTTCCGAGAACATAGATGTTCAACTAGAGGTAGTACAAATCGATCCTAAGAACATGCATACTTCACAGATCGTTGATAGCTGGCGCCATCATGACCACGGTAGAGATTAGATGACGTCGATCTACAATTATCTTCAGCATGATATTATTCCTGACGATGATGTAGAGGCTGATCGTGTAGCACGAAAAGCCAAATCATACACTCTGATCGAAAGTACCTTGTATAAACGAGGATCTCATGGAGTGTTGATGACATACATATCTCAAACGGATGGCATTAAGTTGCTGTCCAACATTCATGGAGCAATCTGTGGAGCACATCATTGCTACAGAACGTTGGTCAGTAAAGCCTTCAAGCAAGGATACTACTGGCCAACTGCACTTCATGATGCAAAAGAGCTGGTGACGAAGTCCGTACAATGTCAATTTCATAGTCGACAAGTACATCAACTGGCACAAGCTTTGCAAACCATACCTCTTTCTTGGCCTTTTGCAACCTAGGGACTAGACATTCTGTGGCCTTTCCCAAGAGCACCCGGGGGCTTCGAATTCCTTTTCAACATAATTGACACGTTCACAAAATGGATAGAAGTCAAGCTAGTTGTTAAAACAACATCTGAAGCCGCTAAGAGGTTCCTCACGAAAAGAGTGATCACACGATTTGGCATACCCAGTCGTATAATCACAGACAACGGTACCCAATTCTCCAGCGGAAATTTTCACGAATTCTGCGACGATCTAGGTATCAAGATACATTTCACTTCTGTCGCTCATCCGTAGAGCAATGGAGTAGTAGAGCGGGCCAATGGTATCATAATGCAAGGAATAAAGCACCGAGTGTTCGACCAGTTAATCAAACAGTCAGGAGCTTGGGTTCAAGAACATCCTTCTGTATTATGAGCCGTTCGAAGACGACCTATCGTGCGACCGGTGAAACTCCATTTTTTCTTATTTATGGTGCTGAAGCCATGCTTCCTCTGGAACAAAAAAATAGGCTCTGCTCGAACTGATTGTTTCAATGAGAACGATCAGATTCAACGAAGACTCAATGACATCAATTTTCTTGAAGAACGACGAAATCAAGCCCTCATACGATCAGAAGTTTACCAACAAGCCATGCGAATATACCACAGTCGTAAGGTGCAACCTCGCAACCTAGCTGTAGGTGATCTGGTCCTATGATGCATTCAGAATCAGGCTAATCGCAATAAACTTTCTTCCAAATAGGAAAGTCCATACACTATGGTCGAAGTCACCCGACCTAGTTCGGTATGACTAGCTATGTCAAATGGGCGTATCTTGTCCAACTCTTGGAATTTTGACCAATTGCGTAAGTTTTTTGTATAATTGTATTTTTAATTATTTCAATTTATTAATAAAGATACATTTCCTTTACTTTCTGACGAATGATGTTCTCTATATGTCTATCTTATCATCTGGTTTGTATACTATTGTTGTTTAAATAGTCGGAGAAGACTAAATTCTCTTCGATATCCTTTCTAAGGGTCTCTATTACTCTATGGCTACGACATGCAAGTCAAACGTCGTAAGGGTCCTAGTCGTGACCATTCAGACAATGGTTCTCACGCGCGACCAACACTCTTTTCTTAAAGAAATATACGAGTAACTGAAGCATGACACAAGCAACTACATATAGTACACTACATGCTTTAGATTTCGGGGACTATATTTCTTACCTTCAACAATCTGTTCCACTCCTGTTTTGGCTACTGGTTGGGACACGGGAAGCCTTCTAGTCGAAGTCTCTCATTCTCTGTACGTGGTGCTGCCCACTGGAAGAAGCTTCCTAGCGACGGTCCATTTCTTACGATCTTCGCTGCCAATCGGAACTTGAGCAAGAACACGTTTCGAGAAGTATTTCTTTCAGTCTCTAGTTCTTAGCAACCCTTATGACCAGTTTTTGGATACGACATATAAACAAATTCACTTTTCATTTTTTTGCATACATATTTGCATATTTTCTTATCAATCAATACAAGTCATTTCCATCTTCCAACCAAACAAGGTACTTCACAGTATTTTGATTATGAAAATGACCTAAAACTAGTCGAAATCACACGCTGGTTCCGACCACATTGATTTTCTAGTGATACTTAGGCTATTTTTTTATAACATAATCAACATATGATCTATACCGTGGTCGTAGCTATTGCTCATTTTCTTAGTCTACTGCTTCTATAGTAAAGCTCTTCTACTAACACAAGCAGTCGGGGGCTAGAAAATATATGAGTATTCAGCGAATTTCAGAAGACAAAACAAAAACTTCATTTACAATTATCAAAATATTACAATCTTTTACTTCTCGGAGCCATCAGTCTGGTCGCTGCATGTTGGAGACCTGACTTCCATTTCTTTTGCAACCTTATGTCCGAGAGGCGCCATTTCCTTGAACACTTTGGTTGCTTCTTCTCCTAAGTAGTTGAAGTCTTTCTCAACAGCTTGGAAATTTATGGAAGGGTCAGAGACTTTTAGTTTTGCCAAAGCAAAACTAACTCTATTCTTGACAGTTTCAAACATAGTCTACGCATGGTTTTCCCGAGTAGTCTTGAAGACACCCTTGAGGTCTTTGAGTTGTTGGCCAAGATAGTTGATTTTCTCCGTGGGATCTCCTAAATTGGGCAGTTGTGTTCTCAATCCCATATCAAAGAACATCTTGTTAAGGGCCTTGATCTTATCTTCAAGATTCTGCCCAAAGGCTGCTTCCTTGCCACGCTCGAACTCAAGAGCCTTTTCTACCTACCTCAATGCTTGAGTTTGCTCTGTACGAGTAAGCCAAAAGATAAATACATACGACTAAAAAAAAGAAACGCACTAGTCGTGCTTACGATCGGTTACCTTGGCACTTCTTCTTAATAGTCTCGAGAACCTCTTTGTGTCTGGTCGTCAGGTATTCGATCGACCAGTCCTTGTTCTGACATTTGTATTTAAGCTTGGTAATTATGGCTTCTTTAGCCATAATTTCTTCTTTACAATTCTCCGAATCTATCAAACATGATACAGTGGAGAATTAGTTAACAGAAAAAGAGCTAAATGGTAAAGAAGGAGAGAAGAAGACGCTAAAAGGGTGCTAATTTTCTAATTCGGAGTTCCTTTTCTCTAAGAGCTTTATTCGGTGGGTCAGTCCTCCGACCACAACTAAATTCTTCACAAAATGCTACAAAACGATAGCAAACTCCTTTAAGTATTTTTCTAAGGGAAAGGCTATTAAAAGTGGTCGTGGAAGATTACCACAATTGCTATGTCATTATATTCGGCAAAAATAGAGTTGACACTCGTCTTTGCTTGACGGTCTGAAATTCTTCCCCACGCTTCATTAAACTCTTCATCTTTGAAGATTCAAAAGCAATGATGAAAAGAGGCTTTGCGGGAAGAACTCTCAGCACGGATCAGAACCTGCTGAGATTCCTCAAGGACCACCACCTCCGCAGGTGTGGTCGGAACCACCACTTCCGCAGGTATGGTCGGAACCACCACCTCCGCAGGCGTGGTCAGAACCACCACGGGTTCCTAAGCTGGTGCTACCACCTGCTCGGGGGTTAGCTCGACCTTTTCAGGTGCTTTCTCCTGAAAGGTGCTCTGGTCATCATCGACTAGAGTACCAGAGGATCTACAACGGCAAGAAGAAAAATGGTTCAAGACTCTAAAAAACAAGAGGTAATTGCTCTTAAATAAGTTTTTATTTCGTGTGTATATACCTGGTCGTTTTTTGGTCTTAATTTTGAAGTGCGCCGACGCAAAATCCGTCGCGCTTGCCTTCCTCTTCTTTTCAACCAACTTCACTGGTTCTGGTCCGGTGGGGTTGGTTAGATCTGCTACGTCCTCCAATCGAAGGTTGGAAGACATGTTCTCGACCAACGAGATCCCTAACCATCGGGTTGGAGGGTGTGGTCTCGTCGGACTCCAGAACAGTTGCCATGGTAGCAACTTTCAGATCATGAATGGTCATCCTGGAGCCAACGACCTTCGCAGCTTCGATCTGCGGACCTTCTTTCTCTCCTGTTTGAAGTACAATTCAAAATTTTAATCAGACGATGTAATTTCCCATCTAAATTATATGTACTTCTTACTGCGAATGCTCTTTCTTACCTCCAGAAGACCATTGTCTTGTGCAGTCTTTGAGCAAGAATCGGTCGGAACAATAGTACAAAAGGAATCCTTGACGGATTTGGTATACTTCAATCTGACTGCTTACATATTAGAGCAAAATTATTATGCAGATCGGAACATATATAATAGAAGAAGAAAAATTGATTATTTACCTTGAGTCTTCTTAGTCTCTCCTCTTCAAAGACAATGGCCAAAATACCCAAGAAAGCGACCTTGGTATCAGGCTCACCGGCACAAATCATCTTGATCCGCTCTCTGACTTCATCAGAAGAGAGGACTTCAAAAAGACTGGGAGATTTCAAGGTTACAAAATAATAATCAACTAAATAAAATATGCTGGTCAGAGCTTTCCAAAGACTTACCATCTTTTGAGTCTTTGATCGCTTCATCAAGACCAATGTACCAGAGCAATGAATACTCTCGGAGCTTCAAGGGACTAATCCGACGCAAGAAAAAGTCCCTAAATATGTGCTAGGAAGTCAGTCCCTTGGCACTAAGGTCTTGAATGACATCGACCACCCATTCGACCCATCCTTCCTTCTTCTCGGTCGACCTCCATTTTATATTCTCGTTCGCCATTTTTTCAATAAAGTAGAGGCTGTCGTTCTTCGTAACCGTCATATAGAACCAATTCTTCTTCCATGATGACCACGAAGATTTTGAGTACATCTGGATGTACTCATTAGCCTTCCCATCGTGGAGGTGCAGCGAGCACTCCCCAGATCCGGCCGCCGACTTCCCCGACTTCGCCATCTGGTAAAAATACCTGAAGACCTTCAGATTTGGTCAGATCCCCAGGTATGCCTCACATAGGTAGGCGAAAATGCTGATGTTGGCGATGGAGTTTAGAGCCAAGTTCACCCATTTGACTCCCATAATACTCCAAGACCTGAGAAAGGAATTTGTGAGCCGGCAGGCTCAGTCTGCACTCAATGTAGGCGAGGAAATTAGGGATTTCCCCTTCTTAACGGCTCGGAAAGTGTTCGCTGGCCGCTGACCTCCATCTGATCAGATTCTTATCCGGAAGTATCCCAATCTCCTCCAGATCCCTAAGCTTCTTATCGCTCAGATCAGAAACCAACCACTTAGTAATTTGATCCGACATGATTAGGTTTAGAACAGTGGTCGAAAAAGGATCTGAGGGAAAGGAATAAAGGGGGTCGGAAGAGATTCTTAGCAAGAAGACGAAAATGGTTGAAGGAAAAACAGAAGGCGTAAAAGCCCTAAGCCCCGTGCTAAAGGATTTTATAGCCGCCATTCTTTAACCGCAATCGGGAGTTACCCAAAAGTCCAACAAACAAAACCTTTTGTCTAACGGACGGAAAAACTCTTCGAGTTCTAAGGTAGTTTCTTAACTTTAAGATGAATACAAACCACCTCGTGTGTGACGATATTAAATGAGGGTCTGCCCGATACGACCTCATCGGGAGAAAGTGTTCACATAGCCAATTCATTTAAAGTTCGGGGGCTAGCTGACGAGGATTAAAATATCTATGTTTTACTTTAATACATAATAAAAGACCATATGTCTACAGGTTGTAACCCCTAAGGCTCACGACCTCCGTAGTCGTGAGGATTCCAGAGGTTACATTGTGGAGAACCTGGTCGGATGAGGTTCTGCACCCATTCCTCGACCAGATGACTGCTCCTAGAAGCAACGAACTGGCATCTGGATCCAACTCCAAGTATATTCCATACCGTGTGACGAATAGAACAGATGTCGTATTTGTTCCATACCACGCGATGTTTCATGATCCTAAGACACTGACAACAACCTCCTTGCGGTTGTGTGTCTCACAGACGCACAACTACCAAACGGTTGGTACTTTACCAACCGCTGCCTTCCTCCGACCGAACACGTCACTTCCCAACATGCACCTCTTCAAGGAACAACTGCCACCTCTTCAACGGTTACTTAAAGATAGAGCGCGGAGGAACAAAAAGATCAGACTGCATCAGATTGGAGCATATAATGGCATTAGATTCATATTCCACATCTGATTCTGTAATATAGCAAGCATTTCGCTCAGTGTAATTAGGATTAGTCCTCTGCCTTGTCGAAGGCACCCCCTGTAATAGCTAGTTCATAACAATAAAATAGCAGTCACATTCTCTCCCAAAAACTCTTTGCCATTTTCCTGTTTTCATTTTGTAAGATCGACGACTCGATCGTCGACATACCTGCAAATCAATTTCAAGTTAGCAATTATGACACAATTAGTCGTTTATTTATTTATAGTGTAGCTCCAAAATTTTAGTTGTATTCTTCTATAAACCGCATATTCTTCAACATATATAGCCATAGCCGCATTTCAATTTTAGGGTTTAGGGGTTAGGGTTAGGGTATGAGGTTAAAATATTAGGGTTCGGGTTAGGGTATATCCACAGCCGCATTACGACTATTAACAATTAAATTGACGTTAGTTCTACGACTACACTATTTACAACTATTAACAATATGCGACGTACCTACCATGGTTTTAGTTGCTAACCTACTGTAGTTTTAGTTGCTAACAAAATGCCACTACACATCTAATGATTTTAGTTGCTAACCTACACTATCTACGACTACTCTATCTGCTAACTTATTTACGACTACACTATTTGCTAACCTACACTATTTATGACTACACTATATGCTAACCTATTTACGACTACACTATTTGCTAACCTATACTATTTACGACTACACTATATGCTATCATATTTGATAATCTATTTACGACTACACTATTTGCCAGCCTACTATGGATTTAAAAATAAATCTACAAATAAATACAGAGGACTCACTATCGTAGATGAGCAAACCTCTCCTCCTCTCTTCTTCTCTTTTCCTCTTCCTCTCTCCTTTTTTCCTCTTCCTCGCTTTCGATTCTGTTCGACGAAGAGAAATGGCGATGGCACCGCGTGCGTGCGAGATATAAGCCCCTAGTCGTTCAACCGTTGAGCGACTAGAGGCTATAAGTCGCTCAACACTTCAGCGACCAGTAGCCAAAGTGACAGTGGCTCCACTGTTGGGCGATAACGCCACGTGTCACTCGACGGTTAGACGACTTGGATCAGTCGCCCAACGGTGCAGCGACAGAGTATTATTTCTGTAAAATAAAAAAAAGACAGACATATTACTTTATTTCCAAATAAAATAATGATTATTAAAAAAAATCCGCGAAACGGCCTGCCTCCCCGGTCGATTGGCTCGTTTTTTATCGTTTGCGAGTTAGGCGGACGGTAGCGGTTGAAGGCGCGCCGGTTCATGATTCGGCGGGTCAGAACGCGACCTGCCGATCGAGTTGCCGCCGTTGGCGTGGCAGGCAAGGCAACCGCCACCATCGCTCGTCGCATGGCACGTCTCGCGCACCGCCGTTTCGGCGCGCAGATAAAAAAACGCGGATTTCGTGCGGCCGCACGCGCGATTTCACTCGCTTGCTCACGTCGGCGCGTGTGCCGCGGACACGGAGATGAGGTGTTGTCGGTCGTGTAATAATCCGCGAGGGCCCTCGGTCGTACTGCAGTGATGAGAGCGCAACCGTCTGGCGCTGCGTACGACGCAATCATGCGACGCGACGCGAGCCTAGTTGCCTCCGGCTCAATGCTGCGAACCACATGTGCTGCGATGGATTCGGATTGCAGAGTAGGAGGTCTAGCAGCGCAATCATTTCAGCGTCGTATGATTGTGTGCACCTTATCTCTCTCTTGGAGAGAGGCAGTCCTAGGTCCAACCAGTGGTGGTCAGAAGGACGACTCGGTCCGGCACGGGTATAATGCGGTCTAGCTCATCTCGATATGGACCACCGTAGTCCGGCTACAAAATGGGCGTGTCATGTCAGCTCATATGCTGGGGAGGCGGCTTAGGTATGGTATGATGGCACGTCGTATTGTGTCGGGTTGACCCAAGTCTAGTTAACCTGACGGGTTGGTTTTGGTTTACTTGGCCTATTAGACCCGAAAAATTCAACAGATCAGAAAAAAATTCATAAAAAAAAATCAGAAAAATGTGTTGAAATTCAGAAATAGATATCAAAATTGTAAAAAATGAAACAAACATATTGAAAATATAATAAAGATCTTTATTAATGTTCAAATGGCTATCTCATTAAAACCTTTGCAAAGTAAAAGCTCAACACGAGAAAACCTTGGCAAAAGAAAAAGAGTACAACCTATAACTCTACATACATCCTTGTTCTACATGTCATTGTCTAGATACTGATTTTCGAACACCTCCGATAACTCTGGATTTTTCAGAGTGTTGTGTTAGTGAATCCGCTTGTTCCCAGTTCTTCACGTTTAGAAGTATCTCAACCATATCACTTGTAAGACATGTTCTTCTCTCCAATATTCTTCTAGAAAAACTGAAAGCAGACTCAGAGTAAATCATCGAGACATGAACAATTAACACATCACGTGCAAGTATGGATAGCATGAGATATGCTAACTTATGCTCATGCCACCAGTGCAAAATTTCAAAGTTTTCTGAGTTGAAATCCGCTGTATCGCTGTCCAGATAGTGTAACATCCCAAATCTAGGTTCATGTTTGAAATGTATAAAAATATGATCTTTTTAAAATTTTTGTTGCATCATGTTGTCATTTGATTATATGGAATTTCATTCAAGGTTTATTTGGATTTTAAAACCTTAAGCACCAAGTTTTGGAAATACAAACCTAATAGTAAATAAAACAAAGTTGAATGAAAATTGGTAATTAAAACTACAAACTTAGCATAAGCATACTAAATATAAAATGAGGATTTGATTCAAGCATGTTTTGAATTTTCCCTCACATCAAATAATGAAAATTCATGCAAATATAAAATTAAAATATTTTTAGAGAAAAATGTAGCACAAGAAAACCCTAGAAAAATTATATGAGGATCTTCACTAGGCCAGGAACCTTCCTAAAAAATTTCATTTTTTTGGAATTTAATTGCTAGTTTAAATCACTCGGTCAAAGTTGTTGTCTTTCGGTCAAATGGGTTTAACTCAAACCGACCGGACCCGACACCGATCGGACCCAATGCCGACCAGGTTTGACCCAACCTGGTCACCCGTCCCGCTCACCTCCCTCTCGTTGACCGTCTGGGCCCGCTGGCAGAGCATCTTCTCCACACGGCCACCGCTCTAGTGCCACCTCGCCCGCGCTCCACCTGTGCCCGGGTGCCACGCCACCCCACCCCTGGTTTTCCCTCGCCAAGCACGCATCACCCTCGCCCACATCTTCCGCGATCACCCATGCCCTGGCTCGCCTTAACTCCCCGTCACCTCCCTCACCGCTTAGCACTCGCCCATGCCACTGCGTGATGCGCAGAGCGCATCAACGCCCATGCAGTGCTCCTCCTCGCGACATCTCCGCCACAGGCTTTAAATAGCAGCCCCTAAGCTTCTAATTGCCTTCCTTTGTCTCCCCGAGCCATCCTTCTACACCTTTCTCTCTTCTTCCACCGAAAGGAACGGCGTAGAGCTCAAGCTCTCATTCCCGGTCGACACGCCGCCGTAGTGTCCCAGCCGCCATAGTGAATCTCCTTCTACGCTACCCACGTCATGTCACATTCTAGACCCCTGGGAGTATTTCCCCCTTACTAATTCCACTTTTGGGTCGCAGGAGCTCACTGAAGATCCATTCTTCTCCATCTCCAGCCGTGAGCGCCATCTTCACCGACGCAACCTCTCCGACGAGACCATTTCTAATTCTCTCCTCTCAGAGCATCCCATCAAATAGCTTGAGCTTCCTTAACCACCATTTCCTCTTATTTTGACTCAGGTCGACCTCCCCTCGGTAGCACCATCGTCACCGCCTCGGTCCACCGCCGCTAGCCCGTCTCTGGATAATTCCGTAGCTCCGTGTCATCCCGATGAGTTCCCTGTGTCTGGTCGTTGCTCGTGCGTGCGCTAGATCGCTTGAAGAGTCGTCGGTTTGCGAGATAGCATGTAGCCCGTAGCACTCCTCCGCTCCATTCCGGTGCGCCGCCGTAGACCTCGCCGTTGGCATCAATGGGTGTGCAAGGACTAGGTGATCTCATTTTGGCCTTTAGCCCGTGCCACCATGGACCATGTCGTCGGCGATGAGCGTGGCAAAGAATCGGCCGGGAGCGCCTCTGCTGTCCAAACGCGAACTGTTACTGTGCTACGCATTTAATTAATGAATCTCGGTCATTAGGGTTAAAGTGATGATTAGGCATTTAATTCTAGTGATTTATTGTCGCTAGGTCAGGCTGACATGCGGGCCCCATGTACAGAAATCCAAGTGCTTAAATGCCCTGAGTTTCACCTAAAGTCACCGACAAGCGGGCCCAAGCAGTTAAGGGCACAACACCCTGGGTCCATGGACCAGTGGACCGAGTGCATGGACTTCGGTCCATGCACTGTTCCCATCCGCCGAGTCTATGATAGGTGGTCCCCACCTATCAGTAGGATTTATTCCGGGAATTAAAAGAAAAGAAAGCACTGTTTAGTGGACCCCACTAGTCAACGGCTAGGGCCAGCTCAATCTGCGTATAAAAAGTATTTAATTCTGTTTTAAATTCTGAAATGAGTTAACTTTGCATTGTAAATTCAAATAACTTCAAAAATTCATAACTAATTCAAATTAACTCCAAATTGAGTGAAACCAATTTTGTTGGTTTTAATTTTTAATTTACTTTATCTTGGATAAGGTTTCAAACATGTTACTTTCACACAAAATTTCACAATTTGAATTAAATTCGGTTTCATGAACAATAAAACCTAATTCTATTTTCTCTCCCGACAAACATTGATTAGGGCATAACTCTCACATGCAAACTCCAAATCAAATGATTTTTATTTATGAATTCATCTAAAATCATACTCTACATTTTGTGTAATTTTCATACATTTTGGATGAATTTGAATTTCTAGTTATATTCGATGTTATTCATTCTTATTCGTTCTTCTTGTTCGTTGGTAGATTACAGAGATTCAATTGTCTACGAGAGTGATCCTCAACAGCATCTGGACTATCCTCAACAAGGCAAGCAGCCCCCCTCTGATCATGATTGATCCTACTATTTTTTGTATAATTATCTTGTTTCACAACTGTATGTATGCATGTTCTAATTGATGATTAATTTCTCGTTAGAGGTAGTTAGTCCTAGTAGTTGCATGATCTGTAGGTAAATATTTATCCCTTGCCACTGAGCCGAGGTTATTATTCCCACTAATGAATTAGAGCTCGGTGGATGAATTATGGTCATATATACAATATACGAGTTGGTGTCGCTTAGCAATGCTTAGCTCGGAAGAATCGGGATCATCGCTTCGGCGATGGTCATTATATCATTATTCTAATTACTTGGGTCAGGGTACTCATGTAAGTATTGCATTTGGAAAATTAAAAACTGAAAATAAAACGATTTGGACTTGGGCAGATGGTATGAACGGTGTGGTTATCTGGTGTGCTGGTTTGTGCCCAAGTGAAAGCATCTAGGCCCCTAAAAATTGTTTTGGTAATTAATGATAATATGTGAATATGGGATTAACATGTTTCTTGAGTTTTTACAAGGTTAAGTCCCATTGGTAAGTTTGATGTCTTGAAGATGCATGCTAAAGGACAACATGAAGATCTTTTGGTTAAAAGACAAGGTACAAGTAGCCTAGGATCCTTTCGTGTTTTACCGGTCTTAGGAGAAATGGTTGGAAGACCGGATTTGAGGATAAATGCCGTACTATTAAGAGGGATCATGACTTGTAGCTTGATATCATGTTCTTATGTCATTTGGATCAATTTAGGATCATGCATGCATTTGAATTTATTTTTTAAAGCTCTCTGTGCAATTGTCAGCACAAACGGAGGTTAACTGGTGGAAGTACCGCTTTGCGGTATGATCGCGCATCCCTTGGCGGTATTACCGTGTGCCGTTCGGACCGTCCGAAAGTGACATGATCGTGTGGTTTAAACGAGTGGTCCGAACAGCCCAATCAATCTGGGCAGTCCACGTAAATGGTCCGATCGTCACAGCCAACTGGTTGCTAATGCGGTATGACCGGCCTTTGGTGCGGTATTACCGCATTGCGGTCATTCCGTTTTTTAGTTGGCGGAACTACCGTATGCCGTTCGGACCGTCCGAACAGCATATGATCGTGTGGTTTTTAAGTGTGGTTCGAACGACCCAATTAATCTGGACCGTCCACGTGTGAAGTTCAAACGTTCCTGTCAACTTATTTGCTAAGCGGTACGACCGCCCTTGTGAGCGGTACGACCGCAACTCGGTCATTCCGTTTTCTAGTTGACGGTACGTAAAATCCAGAGAGACTCCATTTTGGTTGAAATTGCAAAACCCTTGGAACGGTAGTACCGCCGTTGTTTAAACGGTACTACCGCTCTACGGTACTTCTGGAAAATGAAGCGGTACGTATTTTCCAGAGAGCACCCATTTTGGATCTTTTGTGAAACGGTAGTACCACCCTTGTGAGAGGTACGACCGGCCTTAGCGGTATGACCGCATGATAGTTTGCGGTAGCACCGCGTCGCGTTTAAAACGGCTATGTCAGAGGCAGTTAATGCTCCTATTGTAGCCGTAACAGAGTGGTTGGTGGAATGCGGTAGTACCGCACCTTGGTTGGCGGTAATACCATATTTCGCTGAAAAGTTGGGGTTTCTCTCATAACGGTTGGATTTGGTTGTGGGGGTTATAAATGCCCCTCCACCTGCTCTAGGACAGATTGCAACACTTCATTTAACATCCTTGGAGCCTTGTGCATCATCTCAACACCTAGAACACTCGTGTGCATTCATTGTGAGGTGGTTGAGTTCATTCAAGTGCATTCATTCATTCTAGTTGATCCAATTGCACTTGAGTGCCGTCAAGCAAAGATCATTGGTTTATTACTCTAGGAGTTTTGCTGAACTCTTAGACGGCTTGACGGTGATCGCATGGTGATCTCTTCAAGAAGCTTGTGAAGAGGCCCGATGCCAAGATTGTGAGTGGTTCGGTGTTCACCATCTTCGAAGAGGAGGAAGAACAACCAATAGTGATCGAGGAAAGGCTTAATTCATGGAGCCGGCTTGATTCGTTCAAGCTTCCTCAACGTGGACTAGTGAAGACCGGCAAGTCTTCGATACCGCGGGAAAACATTGTTGTCTCTTTTGTGGTTAATTCTTGTCTTTACTTATTCCACATTTACAATTCTAACATTTATCTTGTATTAAATTGCTTAGCTAGAACTGCACTAGTTTAGACATAATTCATAACTGGCTTAAATTGTTAATTTGCTAAAAAGTTTAAAAACCTCCTATTCACCCCCCTCTAGTCGATTATCCTTGATCCTATAAGTGGTATCAGAGCTTGGTCTCTCGTTTTAGGCTTAACCGTCTAAGAGAGAAAAGGATGGCTAGTGAGGGAATTGCTATAGGAAAGGCTCCTTTGTTTGATGGCTCAAATTATACTTATTGAAAAAATTAGAAATTCAATTTATTTAAAGGCCATGAGTCCAAGCATTTGAAAAATCGTAAATGAGGGTTACGTCATGTCTCTTAATCCACTAATTCCAACGGATCAAGAGACGCGTAATGCTCATTTAGATGCCCAAGCTATGAACGCTCTCTTTGGTGCTTTAAACGCGGATGAGTTCAATAGAGTGAGCAATTTGTAAACCGCTCATGAAATTTGGACCACCCTCTCCGAAATTCATGAGGGAACATCCACGGTCAAAGAAGCCAAATTGCATAAGCTTCGAATTAAATATGAGACATTCGTAATGTTGCCTCATGAAAACATCAATAAGATATATTCATGACTCAACAACATTTTGAATGAGCTCAAAGGCTTTGGTACTAACCTTCTTGATGTTGACATTGTGTGCAAGATCCTTTGGGCTCTACTGGACAAATATGAGACATTAGTGGCGCTATTTCTCAACTCTTCCGAGTTGCCAAGAATGACACCAACGGGACTTTTGGGCAATCTCATAACAAATGAGTTGTTCAAGAAAGAGAAGGAAGAACTCTTGGAGTTGTCTTTAGAAGAAGATTACCGCTTTCAAGGCCAAAACGGAATCGAGTGATCATGAGGATGAAGAAGAAGACTCCGAAGAGGAGTTTGCATTTCTTGTGAGAAGAATGAAGAAATTCATGAGAAGACGCCCACATAAAAGCTTCAACTTCGACAAGAATAAGAAAGGGCAATTCTCAAGTGACAACAAGCGTTATAACAACATTCAGTACTATAATTGCGAAGAGAAGGGGCACATTGCTCCCCATTGCCCTGTAAAGAAGGATGACAAGGGCAAGTCATTCAAGAAAAAAGGAATACAATGGTAAGAAGAAGCTTTTCAAGAAGCTTCACAAAGATGGCAAGTACGAAGCCCATATTGGAGAATGGGATTCCGATGAGGAGTCAACCGACTTCGACTCCGATGAGGATGAGTCCCCCAAGAAGAAGGGACTCGTTGGCATCACCATCAAGGAGGCTCCATCGCTATTCTCCACTCCTATTTGCCTCATGGCAAAAGGAGATAAGGTAAAATCCATTAATGATAACGATCCAACATATGATGAATTAATGGATATACTTGAAGACTTGAATGAATATCTTGGAAAAGAAATATCAAAACATAGAGTCTTAAAGAGAGAGCACATCTCTCTAAAAGAATCTTATGAGGAGTTAAAGGAAGCTCATGACTTGCTTATCTAAGAAAATTCAAGCAAGTTTTGCTCTAGTATAGGAATTACATGTGATATTCTTGATGAAATGCCTAGTATAAAAATTGCTAGAACTAGTGCATCTACTTCATGTAATGATCCTATTGCTATGCCATGTTGCTCAAATATTAATGCTAATCATGATAATGTTGAGCTAAATGATGCAAGGCTTGTTGTTGAAAACAATGAGCTAAAAGAGTAAGTGACCAAGCTAAACAAAAGTTTAGAAATGTGCTTTAAGGGTAAGGCCACCCTTGACAAGCTTTTGAGTTGAACAAAGATGCTCATTCAACAAGGAAGGACTTGGGTATGTGCCCAAGAAAAGTAAGAAGTCGGCAAACAAGCCTACAAGGTTTGTTAAGCAAAATGGCAAGTACTGCCATAATTGCCAGGAAATAGGATATATGCAACAAAACTGTCCTATGGGTAAGACTCTATCCCTTGGTATATATGATTTATGCTACATGCTTATAAAAACTAAGGATGGTAAAGTCATTGCTAGATTTTTTGGCACTTCAATTTTAGGCACTAAAAAGAATGCTATTTGGGTGCCTAAATTCTTGGTCACTAACCTCCAAGGACCCAAACAAATTTGGGTACCTAAAAGAACTTGATTCTTGTTTTGTAGGTGAACTATAAAACCGGTGGAAAACATTGGGTGCTTAATAGTGGATGCACTCAACATATGACCGGTGATAGAAAGATGTTCACCACATTCGAGAATGGTAAAGGAGTTGAGAAGATCACTTTTGGTGACAATAGCAAAGGAAATGTAATAGAATTGGGTAAAATTGCTATATTAAATGACCTTTCCATTTCCAATGTATAGAGTATAATCATTAAATTTCAATTTGCTATCAGTTGCTCAAATTTGGGATCTTGGCTTAATTTGCTCATTCTCTAATAAAAGTGTTACAATTTCAAATGCAAAAGATAGCTCTTTAGTTTTCAAAGGTTTTAGATTTGAAAATCTTTATTTGGTTGATTTTACTCAAAATGAATTTGATTTCAAAATTAAGAAAATCCGTAGTGATAATGGTTCCGAGTTCAAGAATACTAAAGTTAAAGACTTTTGTGATGAACTTGGAATAAAGCATGAACTTTCCACAACCTACACTCCGGAGCAAAATGGAGTTGTAGAAAGGAAAAATCGTACATTAATTGAAATAGCTAGGACAATGCTTGATGAGTACAATACTTCCGATAGTTTTTGGGCAGAAGCTATTAACACCGCTTGCCATGCCATAAATCGTCTTTTGAAAAAGACTTCCTATGAGCTTCTTGTAGGAAGAAAACCAAACATCTCTTATTTTCGTGTATTTGGTTGCAAAAGTTATAATTTGAAAAAGGGTGTTCGTCTTTCAAAATTTGATAGCCGTTGTGATGTTGGTTTCTTGCTTGGTTATTCTTCAAATAGCAAAGTTTATTGTGTCTTTAACAAAAACTCCGGTTTAGTTGAAGAAAGGCACGATGTGCAATTTGATGAAACTAATGGCTCTCAAGAAGTGCATGGGAATTTAGATGATGTAGATGATGAAGCCTTAAGAAAAGCCATGGAGAACATGCAAATTGGCGACATCAAGCCTAAGGATGATCCATCATCTTCCACCCAAGTTGAACCTCCTACCTCTTCCACAAATCAAATTCAAATTAATGAAGAGAACAATAAGGAAGATGATCAACCATCCAACTTACCACCAAGAATCCACAATGCAATTGCTAAAGATCATCCAATAGACCAAATATGGGTGACGTAAGTAAGGATGTTCAAACTCGCTCTCGTGTCGCTTCTTTTTGTGAACATTACTTTTTGTCTCTTCTATTGAGCCAAAGCATGTAGAAGAAACGCTTGAAGATCCGGATTGGGTGAATGTAATGCATGAAGAACTCAATAACTTCACCCGGAATGAAATTTGGACATTGGTGGATCGACCCAAGGAACACAACATCATTGATACTAAATGGGTCTTTAGGAACAAACAAGATGAGAATGGTTTGGTTGTAAGAAACAAAGCAAGATCGGTTGCTCAAGGCTATTCACAAGTCGAAGGTTTGGATTTTGGTGAAACCTTTGCTCCCGTAGTTAGACTTGAGTCAATTCGAATATTGCTTGCTTTTGCATCATACTTTGAAATTAAATTATTTCAAATAGATGTTAAAAGTGCTTTCCTAAATGGAAAAAATATCCGAACTTGTTTTTGTTGAACAACCTCCCGGTTTTGAAGATCCAAAGAATCCAAATCATGTTTATAAACTCTCCAAGCCGCTCTATAATCTTAAACAAGCTCCTAGAGTATGGTATGAATGCCTTTGAGATTTTCTAGTCTCAAAAGAATTCAAAATCGAAAAAATTGATTCAACTCTATTTACTAAAGTTTTAGATGATGATTTCTTTGTTTGTCAAATTTATGTTGATGATATCATTTTTTAGTCTACTAACCAAGATTTTTGCAAAGAATTTGGTGATATGATGTCTAGGGAATTTAAAATTTCTATGATCGGAGAATTAAACTTTTTCTTTGGACTTCAAATCAAGCAACTCAAAGATGGAACCTTCGTGAGCCAAACAAAGTATGCAAAAGATTTGATCAAGAAATTTGGCATAGAGGATGCAAAGCCCATCAAAACTCTCATGGCAACCAACAGTCATCTCGACATAAATGAGGGAGGTAAACCGGTAGATTTAAAACTTTATAGATCCATGATTGGTAGTTTGCTTTATCTTACCGCATCTAGGACCGATATTATGTTTAGTGTTTGCATGTGTGCACGTTTTCAAGCAACTCCAAAAGAGTGTCATTTGATGGCCGTAAAAAGAATGCTAAGATATTTAAAGCATTCCTCTAGCATTCGCCTATGGTTCCCCAAAGGTGCTAAATTTGATTTAATTGGATATTCTGATTCTGATTATGCGGGTTGTAAATTGGATAGAAAAAGAACATCGGGTAGTTGTCAATTCTTAGGAAAATCTTTAGTATCATGGTTATCCAAGAAACAAAACTCTATAACATTATCCACCGTTGAAGCCGAATATGTTTCCGCGGGAAGTTGTTGTGCACAATTGCAATGGATGAGGCAAACTTTGATGGATTATGGAATTAAATTTGACAAAATGCCTCTTTTGTGTGATAATGATAGTGCTGTAAAAATAGCCAATAATTCCGTCCAACACTCAAGAACCAAGCATATAGATTTTCGCCACCATTTCTTGAGAGATCATGTGAGCAAGGGAGATATTGAAATTAGCCACATCCGAACCAAAGACCAATTAGTGGACATTTTCACTAAACCATTAGATGAAGGTCGCTTTTACAAATTGAGGAATGGATTAAATGTCATAGCACTGAAGATCTTATCCCACATATTTGTCTTGATAAATTTTGCAAATAGCATATGGTACCTGATTTCCTTGTGCGTCTAGCTTAGTTGTCCTTTCAAAATTGTTCCACACTCCTGATGTAGACGACCTCGACCCCTTTACTCCGGTGGTCGCTGACAAAGATGCTGCCGTGGATCCTGATGATGGAACTCCACCTTGCCCTTTCGGTTAGGTTGAGGCAGTCGCAGCAGGCTCCAGGGATGCAACTTCATCTGGTGAAAGTTCATAATCACCAAGAGTAAAGCTGTCGTAACTGTCCATAACGAAAACTGCAAAATCGGAACTAACAGTATTATTACTTTCATATTAGCATAACAAGTACTAACAATAAAAGTATACAAAAAATAGAATTGTACCTCTTTTGCTGACTTGTTGCCAAAATTGAAAATTTCAAAATTTGGTACGATTTTTTGAATTTTGCCAAATTATCTCACACCGAATTTGAATCTGCACAACAAAATTTCAAAGAGAGATTGGGGAATGGATGGGTGCTGAATAGAAGGGGGGGTATGGTGGCTATTTATAGAAAAAAATTAGGATTATTTGATTTTTTTTGCTATTTTTAAAGGGCCAAACAGTCAAAAAATGCCAACGGCCAGATTCTACCCGGGTCGTGCCATGCTAAGCCTGACCCATTTGTCTTTGGTGCACCATATTGCCCGCTATCTCTGGCGCCTGACCATTGCCCGACACCTACCCGCCTACCCTTGTCCTTCCTCCCCTGCGGTGTTGCCCCTACTGCGCGTCTTGTGATGCGGCACAACCCTTCTTGCACTGCGACTGCTGACCCCGGCCCAGCAGCCCGCCGCTGCCCGCCTCCACGGCCGTAGTAGCCCCTCTCGGCCTCCTCGGCTGCTGCGTCGCCCCTCCATCTTCTCCTCCTCTCGATCGCGACCTCCTCCTCCTCGCCCGATTGCCTCCTCCGGCTCCCTCCTTCCAGCGAGCCTCGCCTCCTCCTCCTCCCCCCTCTGCCTGGCCCGGCCACCCCGCCCTCCTCCTCCTCCTTCCCGAGCCTGCTGCCTTCTCCTCGCCAGCGTTGACCGCGGCACCCCGCCCTCCTCCTCCTCCTTCTTCCTCCGCGCTAGGCCGCCGACCAGCCCCTTCTTCCTCTGCGCTGGCACCGTCCCGCCCTCCTCTCCTCTCGGGCTCCCAGCTCGGCCTCTCCGCCTTGTGACGGATGGGCGTCTTGCATTTCGTCTGCGTGCTGGCACTGACCAAACACTTCTTACTGTCGGTCAGCCGCCCGTGTTAGGATAGTGGCCCAAGCCGTGCTTGGATCGGATCAATAGTGTCGTGCCTCGGATTGGTCCGACCGACATAGCCTATTTAGCCACCTCTAGGTCCAACTTTTGAACGTTGACGTGGAGAGGGCGGTGGGTTTGTGGGACTGTAGGGGCTGTAAAATTTGATGAGTTGACACAAAGGGTATTTTTGGACACCTGGATTTGCATCGCCTGCTGTGCAATTCAAATATCCTGATAATGACAGTGTGGATGAGCACTGTTGCACTAGGGAGGATGAGCCAACAGTCGCACTGAGGTAAAGTTGATTGTTAATCTCAAGCTTGCTAACAAACACATCTGGAGCTTTCAATTTCACATTCATTCCTGACCACGGTGCTTGAAAATTTGTCAAATTTAACTTTAGGAGAGCATACTGCTATGAACTCTTAAAGGATCCAAAACTGATTCATCACATACAACTAGAGACGGCCGTAAAAAGAGGAGCAAATTGCGTACGAGGCCAAGAACCCCTAATGACATCACAAACGTACACACATGAACACACCTAGAATTGTTAAAATTGTCATTCGCCTAAGACCATAGTTGGAATTAATAACTCAAAGCTGGAATTAGTAACTTCCTAGGAGCATGCAGGGGCGGACCCATGTATGGCTGGCCCCACTCAATTTTAGCTCACAATGTATTGGAATAATTCTCGTAGTTGGTACAACGGCATATGATGTTATTTAGGGTTTCAACTGCGTAATTTAACTTATACAGTACATGGCCCCACTCAATTTTTTGTCCGTCCCTGCTCCAGATTGGAGGTAGTTCCAATGAGAGCTCGCTGGTTCCGTTGGCGATTAAGCATCATCTCTGTACAATTGATTAAGTCGTCTCGATATGGATACTATGTCGCCGTACTCGGGGCCATCTGCTTGAGCCTTTCAGCCAACAAACTATACGTACTTGAGGTAGCTGCATGTTAGGTCTGAGCTGGTGGGGATCCAGCCAAATCCCGTAGATAGGCTGGAATCCATTACATGGAGCAAGCAGAGGGGAGTGGTTCTCTCTCTCTGAACATGGAGCTAGAGGTGTACACATCAAGGACGCGATTCTGGGCAAAAGAGAAGCATGTTGTAATATGCATATGCCCATGCCCACTGCCTGCATGCATATGGCCATGCCCATTGCCAACGTTGTGCGCGGATACTTTCCAAAACTCTCCTACCAGTATCGGATACTGTCCTGGATATGGATACAGAACCTCCCCCTTTCGATGCCATGCTCCCCTTTCCTCCCTCACGCCCTTCCCCTCGACGTTGATGCCGACGTCGACTCGGTGAACGGTGAGTCCTCACTCTTCTTCTCCCCTTTTCTCCGATCTGTAGTTCTTCTTCTCTACCGTAGTTTCCCTCATATGCAATTCCTCATTTCCTTTATTCCCTTGTTCCAGATCCGATGGCTACTGGATTAGGAAGCTCAAGTGCGTCCAACTCTGGTAGTACGCGTCTGTACGACAGTAGGAGCAACCAGTGGAGCTGCCATGGCAAGCAACATCCTGAATGCTGCCCGTGTGATGCCTCTAAATTACAGTGGCATATCAAGAACGTGGAACGTTGGAGGAGATAGCTTCGAGTTCTTTGATGGTGGTGCTGATTTTTCTTCAGCAAGCTAATCTCTCACTGGATGAACCAGACCTAGAGAAAGTGCTAGAGGACCTTGGTGCACTAAACCTAACTGAGGATGTTGGGCATCCACCCCAATCAGAGACATTGGGTGGAAGCCACAGTTAGACTTGACATTCATGTTATGTCATGTCTTTTACCTGGCTATCTTATTTTGATATATTCACGATCTATTCTTGTTGAACTTGAAGTCGAATGTTTCTACTTTCTACTTAGTTAATTAGCTGGCTGTAAGTGGTTGAACTATCAATTTGTGAACTGGTTGTGGACTTGTGTGGTCTATGGTTATCAATTTGTGAACTGGTTGTGAAGCCCGTATTGTCATCATCGGTGGACGTGAACTCACCCTCATGGTCAACCGAAGGCTGCAAAACGGAACGATGTTAGTACAAATAAACACTCTAAACGTAAACTGAGTACCTCGTACCTCTCGGATGTGCAGTGCTGATGACCGAGGGGGAGCGCCGATCTGTGTACTGGGTGTGGATGACAGAAGTGATTCATCCCAACGGACCTACGGCGGGAGAATGATATGATGTTAGCGGAACATAAGGCAAGGCATAACCAAAAAAATTGAACGTAGATTTGTACATAGCGACTTACCTCCCCGCCGACCTGGTCCGCAGACGACCGATAGAGAACGCTACGACGCCGGCCGAACTCGCTAGGTCGTGGTGACCTAGCGGGTGAGTACGCCCCCCCCCCCCACTTGGTGCCGGATGCACAGGACGTCGTCCGTCGAACAACCGTAGCTCAAGAGTTTTATCAGCTTCTTCGACTGCACCGAGACGTGCTTCAAAATTTTTTGATATCCCGCCTGTGTTGTCTCTGGGTTGCCGATGGCGGCCTCCGATACGCTTAAGATGTTGTGCGCCCGCTCCAACTGTAGTGATATACATAACAGGTTCATTAACGAAAAGTGCGAATATTGTCAAGAAACGACCAGGGGTTGTTAGTGTCTTACGGTGGCGTCAATCGTACCCATTGCGGAGGGTCTGCTAGTGCGTCTCCTCTGTCACCTGCTCCGGGTGCTCAGGTAGACGAATGGTGAGTCTTGAGCCCATCTGTGGCACGTACCATTCCATGTATGCATCGTACATCTCAGGGTCGTACGGACGTAGGTCACGCAAAACATCCAAGTGCACACTCTGCATCCATGCCGTAGTCCACTCGTGCTGGACCAGGCGCCAGTCTGAGTATGCCCACCCTGTCTCATTTGCCTGCATTTCCGGAAAGATTGATGTTAGAAGACGTAAGAACAGTAAACATTACTCGGATCAAGTTTGACTCACAGGTGTACGGCTCACGGCAGGGGCTTGCCATCCGACGGGGGCACGACCTGGTGCGCACCAATCTGTCGCATTACACGCCACAGCGTGTAAGGCTCCACCATATGTGCGAACACTAGGGGTGGATATCGAGCCATGTAGTCATCTTACCGAACTTTTCTCGAAATTGATACAAATTGATTTAATGTTATTTTATTTATAGTTTGGAAGTATTTTTAGAACCGAGCTAACGAACCGAGTCGAGCCAAGCCAGAGTGAAATCCAATTTCATTTGACATTGACTCATTTTAATGTTTAACTAAATAACAAGTCTAATTGGAGTAATTTTGAGGCGAGCCAACGAGCCCCACTAACGAGTTTTTTTCCACCCCTAACAAACACCAGGTGGCAGTCCGTTGTTCACAGCGAAACGTCCCGGATGCATTGCACGGACAGTCCTTGTGGCGCTACCGCCGCACGAACTGTGGATACCATGGATTTCATATGATGTCGCTCTCGTGCAACGACTCGAACTCGTTGTGGTACAACGAGTAGCACCTCACTGGTCTTTCACTGGCCCAGCGCAGACGGCAAACAGTCCACCGTAAGCCTATGGTGGGCCTGTCTATCTGGTCGATCCGTGCGGGGTACGGGTGCTCCGCTATCTCGATGGTCGGCCACCCAGCAAGGAAGTGCTCCTAACTCCACAGCAGTAGGAGCACGTAGCGACGACGAGTTGGTACCGGCGGTGCAGCGCAAGCGCCACACAAACCCGGTATGTGGCGCAAGGGACGGTGATCCCTAGTCATCTTGAGACATCGGCTCAGCCCCCGCGTCAACCAAAGACTGTCGTCTAGGACGAACCGACGTCCTATGCACACCATCCTCACAAGGGACAACAAGCCCGTATCCCGGAGGATAGGGACGTAGCGATCGTCCGGTATGCATGATCCCTCCTCGCCTGACGCGCCCGAAGCGGAGAGCCATCTGCGTCGTGACAGACACTGACACCGGTGGTCCTCATCGTAAAAGTGTTCTAGAAGCGTCAATAGAGATATGGCTTGCAACACATGGAATAGAGGGAATATTAGTGAGAAGGTGGCTAATGACCATAATAGATTGTAAATTAAACATACTAGCTTTTCAATTGCAGATTAGTTTTCCTAGGATGATAAGCTACGTGATAAGCTAGCTTAATTAGATTATGCTCATCTGTTCTTCGGTGAATGCATTTCTTATTATTTGATTTCGCTTTACGACCAAACTAACACTACAAATTAATGTACACTAATTTACTAATTATTTCGTAACTAATAAACACTGTAAATTAAAAATTACAACCGAACTACCTGCGGAAGACCAAAATAGCGAGCGGAAGAGCGAGCGACTGTGAAATAAAATCACACTTGCTCGCTCTAATTTATAGCCGCTGCGGGAGGGAATCCTTATCCACGCGTGCTAATTAAGTTTGCCATGCATTTTGGGGGAGACAAGGATTTGATGGAGTAGACGAGGAAGAGAAGGATTTGATAGAATAGATGGAGGTGACATTGCTTGTGCTTTCGGTGGAAAAGAAAACCAGATGGATGGAGGGCCTGCATGTTTGTGCAAATAACACATGGCACAATTTTCTTTTCTTTTCTTTTTTTGTTCTCGCATAAACATGATACTTATATGAAATAGCAAGAAAAATTCTAAACGAATAAAATTATGACAAATTTACACAAACAAGTACACTGTATTGAGAGGCTCCACACAAAAAATTCATAACTTTTTGAACTTATTTGCTATATTTTAAATTTCTTACAACTTTCAACAGAACCCTACCTAACCTAACTATTTGACACATGGCGGGCCGAGGGTCATTGCCGCATGACCGTCGTGCGGCAATGCAGCGGGGCAGGCGACGTGGCGGGCTATGGGCCGTTGCCGCACGACGGTCGTGCTACAACGGTTGCCGCACGGTGGCCGTACGGCAACGAGTTGATGTGGCCGCCAGAGAGGGTGCTCCACACGGTGACCGTGCGGTAACGACGCTCTAGATACAACTACGGTTCGGACGTGATCAATATTGCAAATACGGTGTAAAAAGGTGTTGTATCTGCCAAAAACTCGCCCACTACTAATAGCTTAGTACACCATCACATGCTCTTGGAATCGATTAGCTGACCATGGTCCATGGTCCAATTTGTTCAATGCTTCCCCAAAAGAAAATACTTATAGAACAGGAGCCGCCCAACCAATACAAACACACATTTGGTGTGGATGTGACAGGTGACTATGTCCTTGTGCCATGGTAGTGATTGTCAGCGATATACGCATTCTGAAGAAACCTGGGAAACCATGGGGTTCCTTATTGTAAAACCCACGAAGGCTCAAGGAAAGCAGGATATGTACCAAAACCATCCTGTGAACAAGTAAACAACCACCGATGCGCACAGAAGGCAGCACTCAACAGTACAGGCTTAATGAACCGACCATATTTCTTCACAGAAAATGAGGTGCGGAAACAAACGCCAATTACACAAGTTTATCACCAGAGACATCTGTACAAATATTTCTATGATCATTACTATACTATATAGTCTATAATAATAACGAATATTTCACCAAACACCCAATAATGTAATGTAAACACGATGCTCTCCCAGTACAAAGTCTATAAGAGAATAAATAGCTGCGACGACACCAACAATCCAATCAGGCGAACGATGTCTATGTAGAAAGCACAACCGGGTATTCCTGAAAAGAGTTACCCTCCACTTATCTGTCACTATACCTCACCTCAATGACTGATTGAAGAAAGTGCGGATCATTACGTTATCCTCGCCAAATTTAGAACGGCCATGCCCCAAAACTGGAGGATACATAATAGCCTGCCACGAACAATGCAAGAACTGACATCAGTATTGCCACAGTCACCAGAATGTATTGCCGCATCTTCCTTTTGCCCCTGTTTCGCAGGGGTAATGGCATGGGCTCCACCCTATTTAGCTGCTTGAGTGCTATAGAAGGTCTGGAGAGCCTCTTCTTCGGAGCTGTATGTTGAGGAACACCTACTTCTTGAGTGTTCGCTGTCGTGCTAGCAGAAGTATAACTTGTCGCAATGGCTTCTGCATTGCCCTCATCACTACCATTTGCTGAGTCCACATATGTTGTTCCTTTCTTTTTATCCTGCTTTGCTTTCTTCTGCAAGTGATTCAACACAAACTTTGTTCAGAAATTTAGGAACTCAAATGAACAGTACGGAGTAAACCACAACAGAAGGATTAGATTTTAAGATCATGGCAGAGAATTGAATTGCATACCATCTCGGCTTCCTTCCGTGCTCTGTAGTCGGCTCTCTCCTGGGCCTTTTCTGCTTTCCGCTTCTTCCTCTCTTCAGCCTCCTTAGCTTTTGCCTTTTGCTCCAATCGGAGCCGCTCTTTTTCAGCTGCAGCCTTCTCCTGTCTTAATTCCTCCTCCCTGACTGCCAATTCCGCTGCCTGCCGTGCTAACTCCAAGTCCTCTTCCATCCTACGCATTTTTTCCTTTTCAATGTGTTCCACATCTTCTCTTTCAGGCACAGGAGCTCCAGCTGTCTCTTTCCCAGAAGAGTTACTGGGAATTTTCGATTTGGAACGCTTACTGTTCTGGGGACCTTGCAGGACTGGAAAGGAGCCCTCTTCTACAGGTGTTATCACTGAAGTAGACTTTGCAGGTGCTGCTTCTGAAGCTGAAATGGACACATGTGGGCTTGAAACAGGCAACAGAGACAGATTGCTTGGCTTTCTGTTGGACCTGCCTGGAATTTCTGGAGGGACCTCATCAGGACCAATTCTTCTTCCATCTGAGGTCCCTAATCTCCTCAATGTGCTTATCTTGTTTGATTCAACATACTGCGTACGAAAATCCTCATCCTTGTTCCACATCTCCATGAATCTCTCCACCTAAAGGTGACAGAATATTACAAAATTTGGTGATCAGTGATCAAAATCTATCAGACTTTGGTAGATCAAGAAAGAAGACAGAGAAAGAAAAAACAGTCAACATAATTTACAAGAGAATGGTGAGACCTATTTGTAGCTTCACTGTAAAAAAAAGAAATAAAAAAGGCTCTAAAAACAAGGGCACCTTAACTGTTGGTGCTGATTGGAGAGCAGGATAACTGCCAGTATCCATTTGATGAAAATCACATCTATTTCTTAGCTAAAACCTCTTGAGGATGGACAGTTATTGCCTAACTGATATCACATATTACTACTGCAAGTCTCCTCCAATATGTTAGATTTTGGGAGAAGAGAGGAATAGGAGCTGAATTGTTGGTTCTATTGCAAAAGCCCAAAGGGCAATATATAGTATACAAGAGAAACTCTAGATTAGACTACAATTACATAACTACCCCTAACACTTATATGGCTATTACACTTCTACCCTTAACACCCCCACTCAAACTCAATACGTATGCAATAGCATTGAGTTTGAAGAGGACAACACTAAAATAAAAGATAAATCCAAAGTCCGGACTTGAAGATGCCGTCGAAGCATGCAACTCTTGAACAAAAATTGTCCTTCGGCTCTTCACACACGAATGTCTTGATTTGGATATGTTGAAACCGACATGAATAGACAAGTATGTCAAATCAAGCAGATGAAGAGAGAGATAGAGATGAAGACGTGAACCAGATCCGCCCACCCAAGAAGTAAGGTGACGGTGTCGAATCTGGCGCCCAACAAAGGCAAAGACGACAGACCAGATCCGCCCACCCAAGATGTGAGGTGACGGTGTTGAATCTGGCGCCCGACAAAGACGAAGAGACAATTGATGATAATGACAAAGAAGGCCATTGGTCAAGAGTCACAATGATGCGAAGATGTGTAGCAAGATGGCTACAAGAGAGGACCAAGAGGGCAAAGTCGCATCAACAACGATGATGGGGTGATCACACTCGATGCAATGGACAGACGCGGCAACCAGAAAAGGAAGAAGCAATCGGCTGATCGACAAAGGATATGATGAACTAGCAACGGCTCAACAAACTCAAAGAGAGATGCAGTGGACTTGGATGGACTCTATGGAAATCAAAGGAAAATAGAGTTAGCTAGCAACAGATACAAGCAAGGCTGACAACGACGCGATGGCGATGGTTGACCCAAATTTCAACAAAGGCAAAGACAACATACCAGATCTGCCCACCTAAGATGTGAGGTGATGGTGTCGAATTTGGCGCCCAACGAAGGCAAAGACAACAGACCAGATCTGCCCACCTAAGATGTGAGGTGATGGTGTCGAATTTGGCGCCCAACGAAGGCAAAGACGACAGACCAATTCCGACAGGAGCTGGTGCTAGAGATGGCTAGCGACGACGATGAAGCCGGCAAGATGGCCAACACCAACCCACAAGGCAGAGAGCACAACAGAGCACCGAGCCAAAGCAAAGGCGAGGCAGCAGAGTAGCCAGAGCAGAGTACCAAGCAGTCGGAGCAGAGGACCACCTTAGAAGCGACAGGCGGATTGGAGGATCACCTCGAGAGCAGAGCGGCCGGAGCATAAGTGGAAGAGACGCGGCCCTCGGCGCCCGAGCGGCAGACAAAGCACAAAGACGAAGAGGAGAGATACTCGATGGCGTCATCCCACAAGCTCCTGGATCTAGTGATAAAGTGGATGGCGGCGCGAGGACATTGCCGGCAATGATGGATGTGAGGAGGCCGGATCCGGCGGCGCGGTGACAAGACATCCTTGATCCGAGGTGAACGATGATGAGGCCAGCCGAGATTCGTGGCCGGCAGCGATGGATCGTGGCACTGATGACGAGGATCGGCCGAAGGCAACGAGCTGTTCCAGATCCGGTGAGCTGTGCTTTGCCATGTACACGGCTCTCCTCCTGCGTTAGCTCGCCAAAGCAACATGGATCTTTCGCTTCGCTTCGTGCACGGACGGCGCCCACACCGTCGCGAAAGGAGAGAGAGATGCGCTGCGGCTTAGATTCAGCGAAGGGAGAGACGCAGCGGCTCAGGAGACGAAGGGCGAGATCTTGGCGGCACCAGGAGCTTAGATCTGGCGGAGCGGCGACGTCAAGCGTGGATCCGACGGTGCAGCGACTCCAGGCGACAGGGGACGGCCCCCAGGTCATGGAGAGCACAACCTCCTCACAGATCCGCGACGAGGATCGGTGAGGAGGTGGAGGAAGCAGAGGCTCTGGCGAAGGATCTTCGAGCGCAGCCGGGTGAGGATATTCGGGCGAGCAAGGAAGTCGGGGTGAGGATCTGCTACTTCGGGTCGGGCGAGTATCTTCAAGCGCCGTTGGGTGAGAATCTGCTTCAGCTTCGACAACGTCTTGCTCTGCAACTCGGTTGGTGATGAGGCACGGTGATGCGAGAAGATCACGCATCAGCTCGAGCAAGCGGGGATCTGATGAAGTGATGCTACTGCTTGAAGGAGTGTAGACTAGCTGATATCACTGTTGCTACTTGACAAGGAAACTACTGATATGTAAAGATAAAAACGGGATTGAGTGCTGCCACCGGGAGTTAAGACTGCTCCTCTCGGAGGCGGCTTGGGTGGAAGAAGATGGAGGCTAGAGTTTGGATCTAGGCTCAGATACCATGTTAGATTTTGAGAGAGGAGAGGAATGAAGGCTGAATTGTTGGTTCTATTGCAAGAGCCCAAGGGGCAATATATAGTGTACAAGAGAAACTGTAGACTAGACTACAATTACATAACTACCCCTAACACTTACATGACTATTACACTTCTACCCTTAACACAATAAAGCAGAGCAATTTTTATAAAGAGATACTCTACTATTGACTAGTTAATGGAACACAAATTGGAGACGAATGCCGGTTCGATCTCATGCATTTAGACCACATTCATGATTTTGGTCCCTGACATGCTGAAGAATGGCAAAATTGACATAAAAAGAAAACCAAAGAAAAGGAAATGAAAGATAAAGAACTGTGTTTTACCTGATTGTTGCAATACAACTGAAGTCCCACCATGTCACCCATGGATAGGTAATCATCTGATGCGGTCTTCTGATTGTTCCTGTACATGAAAAAGTACTTGTTCTGCAATATAAAAAATAAGAAGAGAACTATTCAGCTTTGGCATCACAAATCACTGTGGTTTTCCCAATAATGTTGTGCGACCAATGTTAAAAGTAGAGTAATTAAGATACTTCTAAGAAACTACTATTTTTTTTGAAGAAGTGATATGTGCCATTGGTATCACAACATAACACAGCATCAAGATAGGTGCATTATGACCAATGCCACGAAAGTAAGAATTCTGATTTCCAATTGAACATTTAGGTGGCATTAACCAGCATAGGATATGTCAGGTATCATGATGATAGTTCATTGCAAGAAGGTTTACACAGAGATATTCGAGGTGAAAGTGTGTACAGTGCTTTTACCTTAATGACTCCATGCATGACAAGGAAGTGCACCTCATACAAGAATTACAAACATATTGGAATAATAGTTAATAAATCAAATCAGAAAAATTCTGGAACTAATCCTCCGTATTGTTAGAATAGAAAACTTTTGTATTTCCTTATCTGTAAATAGAAACCCCCTTGTACATCCTTATATATATTGCCCATTGGGCCCTCTTGAATATGCACACAATATTCATAACATGGTATCAGAGCTAGGGTACTAACTTAGCTCTTTCCACTGCCACATCCGCCGCCAGTCGGTAAATCGCCACCACGCTATTGCCGCCGACGCCACCCGACGCCAGGCAAATCCTCCTTCCCCGACCGTGCGGTTGGGCCTCTGGACTATCGCCAACCACCGCCGCCGCGCCAAATCCACCACTCGCTGACGTACCGCCGCCACCCGACGCCGTTCTCCTCTCCCGATCAGGCGGGTTCTGGCCGCCGCCAACCACCGCCGCTAGATCACCGGAGCCGCCGCCGCAGAATCACTGCGTGGTGCTGGCGGCCGCGCTGATCAAACAAAGGAACTAGGGTTCCCCCCGTAGGCGTGCTTGCGTTCTTGCGTGGGCTGGTTGATTCGGCCCGAAGTGGGTCGTTTTTAGTGTGTTTTGGTCAAAAAGATAACGACGTTGATCTAACCGCCACCTGTCGATCTGCTTTGTTAGACCTCGTTGCTTTGGTCGCCATGGCCGTCGGCCGTCTGAGATGGCTTCCGTTCCATCGGTTGTGATTCCATTTTCGGGAACCAAGCTTAATGGGACGAACTACAGGTTGTGGTCTTCACTCATGGAGATCACGCTCGATGGTCTCCGTCTCTAGGAACATGTTACTGGTGCCCAACCTTGTCCACCGTCGCCGGTTCAGCCTCCTCCCGAACTGACCTACTTGGCACCTCCTGCGCAGAAGATGAGGTCGCCAAGGAGGAAGAGGTCATATTATTCTTCTTGCCGACGCTGCTGATGAGGCCTTTCAGTATGCCATCGACGCCTTTGAGCGCTGGTGTGCTGATGAGGCCCGTGTTCGAGCCATCCTGGTGGTCAGCGTTGACGACTCCATCCAGCCAGACATTGTTGGTCTGCGTGTCACTCGTCAGATTTGGGAGTACTTGCGTGAGCGATACCAGCAGAGCAGCGATGCTCAGTTCTTTTCGCTTCAACAAGAGTTGGAGGCGCTTCGCCAGGAGGACTCCTCCGTCGACGACTTCTTCCGAACTGGATTCTCCGCTCTACTAGGAGTGTCATAAAGTGCAGAAGGCGGATCGTGATTGCCTTCGCCTTTATGACTTTATCTGCCATCTTCGCCCAGAGTTTGAGCCTGTCAGTGCTCAACTACTGAGCCGTTCACCACGACCGACAGTCACCGGGGCTCTTTTGACGCTTCGTGCTGAGGAGCTTCGCCGCGGGTTAGCAGCACAATTTGTTCTGGCTGTGCTTGCTACCCCTTCTTCTTCGACTACACCGACGGTTCCTACGTCGACTACAGTCTATCCTTAGATGTCTGATTCTGCTCCTGTTTTGCACCCACTGGGGTTCAGTGCAATTATTGCAAGAACTTCGGGCACGACTATCAATGTTGTGCGGTATGAAAAAAGCAGAACAAGGCGTGTGGGGTTGGACGCTCTAAGGGGGGCAGGGAGACCCTTCCTTGATAGGAGGACAGACCAACACGCTAGGACCTTCTCAGCGAGGTGACTCTGTTGGCAGGCTCTGTCGAGTTATACTGGCAGACTCTCTCCGGCTCGGCGAGTTACGCGGTCTAGCTCGGACATCTCCTCCAGGTACTTCTTGGGTTCTGGATTATGATGCCTCTTTCCACATGACACCGGACTCCACATTTCTCACTTCAGTAGGACCTCCTGTTTTTCCTATCTCTGTTCGAACAGCTGACGGTACTCCTCTGTCTGTCAGCTGTCAGAGCAGTCTTTTGTCCACTGACTTTTCTGTTCCAACTGTTTTCCATGTTCTCCAGCTTACCATGCAACTTCTCTCGATGGGTTAGTTCGCCGATCTCGGTTATAGGGTTGGTTTTGACTCTTACACCTGTTTCATCCAGGATCGACAGACAGGGATTGGCCGATGTCGTAGGGATCGTCAGGGTCTCTACATCCTTGATCGCCTCCACCTTCTGTCCACTTCACTTGCTCCTATCACCTCTACGTCTCCTTCCACCGCCACCGCTGCCACCACCTCTGGCGTTTTTGCACAGTGGCATCACCGTTTAGGTCACTTGTGTAGGTCCTGTCTTTCTTTATTAGTTCGTCAGGGTGTTCTTGGACGTGTTACTATTGACACGGCCATGTTTTGTTAGGGTTGTAAGCTGGGCAAGCAGCTACAGCTTCCTTATCATTCTAGTGAGTCCTTATCTTCTCGTCCTTTTGACTTAGTTCATTTAGATGTATGGGGACCTACGTCTATTATCTCTAAAGGCGAGCATAAACTTTATGTGGTCTTCATTAATAATTATTCCCATTTTATATGGATTTTCCCTATGTCTAATCGTGGTCAGTTTCTTACGATCTATCGTAGCTTTGCAATGATGGTTCGTACTCAGTTTGATTCTCTCATCCGTACTTTTCATTGTAATTCTGCTGACGAATATTGTTCTAGTGCTTTCAGACAGTTTCTTTCTGAGCAGAGCACTCTTTACCAGTCTTGTTCTGGTGCCCATGTTCAGAATGGGGTTGCTGAGCGCAAACATCGTCATCTGATTGAGATTGCCTGCACTCTTCTCCTTGCCTCTCACGTTCCACCACAGTTCTGGGCTGAGGCTGTTTCTACGACTGCATATCTCATCAATATGCAGCCTTCTATTGCTCTTAAGGGTGTTAGTCATATAGAGCGTCTCTACTCTTGAGTCCCCAGTACACTCACCTTCGTATTTTTTGCTGTACTTATTTTGTTCTGTTGCAGCCTCGTGAATGCACTAAACTATCAGCCTAGTCAGTTGAGTGCGTGTTTCTTGGTTATAGTTCTGAGCATAAGGATTATCGTTGCTGGGATCCTTCTGCTCGATGGATCAGGATTTCATGAGATATTGTCTTTGACGAATCTCGACCTTTCTTCTATCGAGATTCGGCCCCTCTTGTTTCCACCGTTGAGTCGATTTCATGGTTGTCGCTTTCTGACTCTTCACCAATTTCTCCACTATCACAGTCTTCCCCTGGTCTGTCTCCAGTGATTCCTTCAATACCTCCACCTCCGGTGCTGCCTCCTGCAGCACCACCATCTCGTTTCTCTGGTATTCACTACTCTAGGCGTCCTTGTCCTTCACCAATCTCCTCTCCTGGTATCTTGCCGACACCCACATCTGATTCTTCTGATGATGCTCCTCGTTACGTCCTTCGTGACCGGACATCCCTTCGACCTCCTGATCGTCTTGGATTTGCTCCAATAGCTCATGCTCTCTCTGTCACCGATCCTAGTTCTTATCGTGAGGCCGCTCCTCATTCTGAGTGGCAACTCGCTATGGCAGAGGAGCTTGATGCTCTTCGACGTATAGGGACTTGGGATATTGTACCGACACCTGTGCATGCTCGTCCGATTACGTGCAAGTGGGTGTACAAGATTAAGACCCGGTCTGATGGTACTATTGAGCGCTACAAGGCTCGTCTTGTGGCTCGTGACTTTCAGTAGGAGTACGATCGTGACTACGATGAGACTTTTGCCCATGTTGCCCATATGCCCACTGTTCGCACTCTTGTTGCGGTTGCTTGTATTCGCCGGAAGTCTATCTCTCAGCTCGATGTTAAGAATGTCTTTCTTAATAGTGTTTTGCATGAGGAGGTCTACATGCAGCCACCACCTGGGTATTCTGTCCCGATGGGCACGTCTGTCGTCTTCGTTGTGCTCTTTATGGCCTCAAACAGACTCCTCATGCCTGGTTTGCGCGTTTTACCTCAGTGATTACTGCTGTCGGTTTCACTGTCAGTTTCCATGATCCTGCTCTTTTTGTCCATGTCTCATCTCGGGGTAGAACACTGCTTCTTCTGTATGTTGATGATATGCTCATCATGATGGATAAGTCTTGTGTTGGCTTGTGCTGTCCTCCAAGGACAGCATCTTTAGGACAAGATCTTGGGCGCTTTAGGACAAGATCTTGGCGCTTTAGACAAGATCTTGGCTGCTTTAGGACAACATCTTTAGGACATCTTCTTGATTTAGGGCTGACATCTTGGCGCTTTAGGGCGGCATCTTAGACTAGCATCTTAGCATATCTTTGGGTGGTGCCTATAAATTTGTATCCCCAACCCTCAAAGTTGGCATAGCATTGTGTGAGAAATAAACAAAGAAAATTGCCCCATCTCCAAGTGTTATCCTCTCGATGAGAGTAAGGATCTTGCTATCACCAAGAGCAAGAGTCCGGCTGACTAACAAGTGGTATCGAGCCGTAGTATCCGCAACTTTGAGCATCTCTGCTCAATCCTTCTCCAGCCTCGCTTCGGCCCAAGAAGAAATTTCAACCAAGAGCAGCAGGCTCCTCTCCACGCAGTTAGTTCCGGGCGCGCCATGTCCATGAGGCGATCTCGGCCTTCGATGCGCCTCGAGCACACGGCGGCGAAGAAGCGAACTTCGGCTGTGGCGAGGAACGCGAAGCGAAGCGGCAACCAGGCTGCGCGGCGAAAAAGCGTCAAAGGGCGGAAGAATGAGCGGCGGCTTCAGCGGAGGTGGAAGCGGGCGGCGGCGAATCAGAGCGTAGCGGCGGCAAAGAATGAGGTCGAGGTTCTCGCGGCAAAGAATAAAGCTCCATCTCGGTGATGGCAATGGCACGACGGACCTTGAGTCACTGGAGAGGAGGCAAAAGCGAGCGAAGCGATGAATAAGCAATGCAAGACGCTTATGAGCGGCGGCGGCCGTGATCGGCGGACGCTGGGCGGCGCTCTGGAGGAGACGTGCACGGCGGCGGCATCTGGTCGATGGAGAGCGCGGCCTTCACAGCGACGCGACTCTTCCCGGTTGATCGTGGTCACCACGAGTACCAGTTGTCGTCGAGGGCGTTGTCCCGGCGGCGGGTGGCCTACTCACCAAGACCAACTTCGTCGAGCGAAATTGCGGTGATGAGGTAAAGCTCCAGTCGCGGCATATGTGGGATGCGGTCCAGACGAAGGCGTCGACACGACCCGGGATCGACGGGTATTGGATGCTCTCATCATCGCCGCAGCCCCGCCGAGATGCGATTCTCGCTTATTAACAAGCAGATCGCCAAAGAGGCTTGGGACGCCATCGCCGCAAAGACGACGGCGGCCGCGCGCGCAAGTCTACATTGCGGCACTACGCAAGGAGTGGGAGAACACCGCCTTCAAGCCGGTGAGGATGTTGATGACTTTGCTCTCCGTCTCAACACTCTGTTGCGAAGTCGGCGGCGATTAAAAGAACGACAAGACCGACGCGGGTGGTGCCTCGACACGGCGCCACCCACCACATGGCCCGGCGGCGGAGTACTTCTCGAGCTCGACTCAAGCGTTCGAGGCTCCGTCAAGTTTGGGGGCGCCTCGGCGTGAAAATCGAGCGTCGGCTCCGTCATCTTCGCCGCCAGTGTCTGGCGAGCACAGCCGCTTTCCGGCGTCTACTACATCCCCGTCTGCAGAACTCCATCATCGGCTTGGGACGGTGGATGAAACGGCTCGCGATGTCGAGATCGAGCACGGTGTCGCGGATTTGGGATCTTCGCCGCCGCCTTCTTGCCAAGGTAACGAGGCGCAAATAGACTCTACATCCTTCATGCGCAGTGGCACAACCCCTCTGTCTCATTCGCCTCGTCGGGACGGACGAGGCGTGGCGAGGGCACGCAGCGCTTTAGGCACCTTTCAGCCCGAGGCCCCGGCGGCTCGGTGCCACGGAGATGGTGCGAGGCCCGCCGTCCCTTGACCATGTGGAGCGATTCTGCGGCGTCTGCGTGTTGGCGAAGCGGCGACTTCGCTCCCAAAGCGAGTTTAGAGCCAAGGAGAGCTTCGAGCTTCGTGCACGGGACTTGTGTGGCGGTGACACCGGCCACACCGGAGGACGACGCTACTTCTGCCGCTTCGTCGGCGACCTCTCCCGCTATGTGAGTGATGGTCCTCGGCGGCAAGGGAGAGGCTGCGGGCGCCATCAGCGCCACGCAGTTGTTCGCGGAGGCAGAGCGGCCGTAAGGCTGCAGCGTCTTCGCGCCTGAGACAACGGCGGCGAATTCACGGTGGTCGCGTCGTCTTGTCTTGCCGATGAGGGCATTGGCGCCACTACTCGCGCCGTCTGACCGCAGCAGAAGCAGCGTCGTCGGCAGCGCAAGAAGCGGTTGTGGGGATGGCTCGGGCTCTCCTCAGCGAGAGGGATGCCATTATCTTCGGGAGAAGCGGTGGTGACAAACTGTCTACATCCTCCGCCGCTTACCAAGGCACTCGACAGCGGGGCCGCCGACGAGGTTTGGCATGGCGCAAGCCGGCGGTTTCACTTGCGGGTCTTGGCTCCCTTGCGTTCGCCAAGGAGCTTGGCACTTCGGCAAGCTCGGCAGCAGAGCACTCCGGAGTGTTCGCCGGCCACGCGGAGGCTCAAGCCACCGTGATCCTCGACGACACCTGGCGTCCGCATCTCGCGTGATGTTGTGTTCGGCGGGCGAGGTGGACATGGGACAAGGCGGTGGGCGGCGATTGACTTCGATTCCTGTGGACTTCGTTGTCGACTACGTCCATTTCGAGAAGCCGGGAGCTAGCGGCTTCGTCTTCACCGAGCTTCGACATCTCGCTTCGCCGCGGCTCCGGCGAGTGCTCCACCACCGCCGGCACCAGCCACGCCCGCTCTTCGCACCGGCCACTCCTCAAGACCGGCCACCACTCTCTCGCACCGCAGACCACACCACCGGATCGCCCCGGCAACCGGTCCACGGCAAGCGGCAAGACGGTGGAGTTCGCTACTCATTGCCCCACGCGAGATCGCGTCGACGCCTACCACGACGGCGAGCCTCTGCGCTACTGCGTACCATGGATAACATCCTCGAATCGCTTCGTCCTCGATCGCGCGAAGACGATTTCGAGCGGGCTGCGCTTAGCGGCGGCGACGACGGCGAAGCCCCGCCTTTGCCGAGGCGGAGGAGACAGCGGCGTGGCGTGTCGCGATAAACAAAGATGGACGCCGTCGGCGGAACCGGACGTGGGGCTGGCGGATCTTCCGCCGGCCACCACGCGATCACCCTTAAGTGGGTGTTCAAAGCGAAGCGGGATAAGCCGGCGCCATCGTCAAGCACAAGGCTCGCTTGGTGGCACGAGGCTTCATGCGGCGAGGAGGATCGACTTCGACGACGCGCACCGTCAGCGCGATGGAGTCCGTTCGTCTTCTCCTCGCACTTGCGGCCAGGGAGGGTTGGCACGTCCATCACATGGACGTCAAGTCCGCCTTCCTCAACGGCGACTTGAAGGAGGAGGTCTCGTCCGTCACCGCGGGATTCGTCATCCCGGCAAGGAGGCAAGGTCCTCGCCACGCAAAAACCCTCTACGGCTGCGGCAGCACCACGAGCACGAACGCTAAGCCGACTCCACCCTTATGCAAATGGGGTTCAGCAGAGCGCACGCAGGCTGCGGGTCACCGGCGGGCAGGCGGCAACGCCTGGCGGTGGCGTCTCGTCGGCGACTTGGTGATCACCGGCTCCAAGGAGGCCGAGGTCGAAGCGTTCAAAGGCGAGATGAAGACCGCCTTCCGGATGAGCGACTTGGGGCTCTCTCCTTCTACACAGGGATCGAGGTCCGCGGGGCGACCCGTATCTCCCCGCCAGACCGCCACGCCAAGCGCATCGTTGAGTGGGCGGGCTCGCCGATCGCAACCAAACCCCACACTCCTATGGAGGAGAGGTCAAGCCGAGCCGCGACAAGACGGCGGAGGAGGTGGGCCTAACGCAAGATCTGCGGCGCAAGAATGGGCGACCTTCGCTACCTTGTCCACACGCGGCCGGACTTGGCGTTCGCCGTCGGCTCGTCGGTCGGTTCATCGGCGGCGAGCGACGAGCATCGGCAGTCGCGTGAAGAGGATCCTCCGCTACGTTGCGGGCACCTCCGACTACGGCTTGCACTACGAGGTGTCGTGGCACAAGACTTCATCTGCATAATGACGGCGACCACGCAGCGACATCGACACCAAAGAAAGCACAAGCGGATTCTCTTCTTCCTCGGCAAGTGCCTCGTTAGTTGGCGATCGCAAATCAAGCGGCGGTGGTGGCCTGTCGGTGAGGCCGAGTACATAGCGGCCACCGCTTCAACTCGGCGCCTGCGGCTCGTTCGCTTGGTGATCTCTCGGCAGAGACATCGGCGGTGGCGCTCGGGGTGGGCAACAAGTCGCGCCTGCTCGCAAAGAACCCGATTTTCCATGAACGGAGCAAGCACATCCGGGTGAAGTACCACTTCATCCGAGGTGTTGGATGAAGGCAAGATCAAGGCGAGCTACATCAACACCACGGATCGACTTGCGGACACGCTTTCACCAAGCCTCTTGGGAGGTCAAATTCCTCGAGCTCGCTACAGGATCGGGATGGTTCAACTCTCCCACAAGATGACGACAAGACTTAGGGGAGAATGATGGATAAGTCTTGTGTTGGCTTGTCTTTGTCCTCCAAGGACAGCATCTTTAGAACGACATCTTGGGCGCTTTAGGGCGACATCTTGGCCCTTTAGGGCTGACATCTTGGCGCTTTAGGACAACATCTTTAGGATGACATCTTGGATCTTTAGGACGACATCTTGGCGCTTTAGGGCGGCATCTTAGACTAGCATCTTAGCATATCTTTGGTGGTGCCTATAAATTTGTATCCCCAACCCTCGGGTTGGCATAGCATTGTGTGAGAAATAAACAAAGAAAATTGCCCCATCTCCAAGTGTTATCCTCTCGATGAGAGTAAGGATCTTGCTATCACCAAGAGCAAGAGTCCAGCGACTAACACATCACTGGTGATGATTCCTCATTCATCACGTATGTGAAGAAGCATCTCAGTGAGCAGTTTTTGATGATTGGTCTTGGTTCTCTTACGTACTTCCTTGGGATTGAGGTCTCTTCCCTGCCTGAGGGCTACTACCTCTCCCAGCAGAAGTATGTCCAGGATCTTCTTGATCGGCCTGGTCTGACTGACACTCGTACTGCTGAGACTCCCATGGAGTTATCCCTACGGCTCCGTGCCACTGATGGTGATCTTCTTGAAGATCCTACTCGGTATCGCCATCTTGTTGGGAGTTTGGTGTATCTTGTGAGCACTCGTCCTGATATTGCTTATGTTGTTTACATCTTGAGTCAGTTCATGGCTCGTTCTATCCATCTTCACTATATTCACCTTATTCGTGTTCTTCGCTACTTGCGTGAGATTATCTCTTGTCGTTTGTTTTTTCCTAGCTTTACCTCACTACAGCTTCAGGCGTACTCCTATGCGACCTGGGCTAGTGATCTTTCTGATCGTCGTTCTCTTTCTGCTTACTGTGTTTTTCTTAGCTCCTCCCTGATTGTCTGGAAGACTAAGAAGCGGACTGCAGTTTCCCGTTCGAGTGCAGAGGCTGAGTTGAGAGCTATGGCAGCAGTAACAGCAGATGTTACTTGGTTGAGGTGGCTACTTGCAGATTTTGGAGTGTCTGTGATAGGACCTACGACTTTTTTGCTCGACAAAGACAGTGCTATCAAGATTGTGCGGGACCCAATGAACCATGAGCTCACCAAGCACATTGGTGTGGATGCTTTATACACTCGCCACAAAAGTGCGAAGGAGTACTTGCTTTTGATTTGTGCCATCAGAGTTACAAGTTGCTGACTTCTTCACGAAGCCACAGACTAGAGCACAACATTTGTATTTTCTCTCCAAACTCAGTGTGTGTGATCCACCATGAGTTTGAGGGGGGTGTTAGAATAGAACTCTTTTGTATTTCCTTATCTTTATATGGAAACCTCCCTTATACATCTCTATATATATTGCCTATTAGGCCCTCTTGAATATACACACAATATTCATAACACATATGTCCACCCCTCAAGTTTATCCTTGGATTTTTTTTTTCTGAAGATTTTACTATGTGATACACTTGTAGCTACATGGCTTAAGGCGACATACGTAAAGAGCCAGAACATTCGTCGGTTCATGCCTTCGATTGAAACTAGGAGATCAGTTTCAGCATAAGAAAATGTCTAAATTTAAGATTCGGGTCATCATTTAGACTAATTATTTTGCTTGTATTAGTTCAAGAATACGAGTATTGCTGGACAGAGAGAATAATAAATACAAGCAATCATCATAGGCTTGTCAAATTTAGGATGAATTTTTCAATTCATGAAGTTTCTACCTTCTTGCTTGGTTCCATTTTCAGCTCAAACCACTCATCATAGGCCTTTTGACGTATTTCATTAGCAGCTCGGTGTTCTTCATTTAATTTTCTGAGAGCAGCTCTTTCATCATCATAAGCTTTCTGAACCACTTTTGTTTTTTCCTCCAAGGATTTCAAATTGGTCAAAAGTTCACCAGAATCCTTCTTCAGAGTCTAAAAAAGAAAATCCATAAATATCAATATAAAAAATTATGAAAAGGAGAAGTAAAAGAGCAAAAAAAGAGTGTCTCCTTCGGTACCTTGTGCTGCTCATGAATATGCTCTTTCTGATGGAATGCCTCATTCATTTCAGCTTTTGGGCCCATATTGGAACACAATTGCTTCCTTCGAGCTTTTAGTTCCTTGATCTCTTGAAGAAGAAGCTTCTCTTCTTTCAGAGAAATAGATTCATGTACTATAATCTTATCCTTCGTCGCAATCTAAATCATAATAATTCATTGTTGGATAAAAGCATCATAATAATAAAAAACTATTGAATTTAATAAAAGTGCAGAAAAGAAAAACACTACACCATGATGTAATATAGAAAAATAAAACAAAATCGTTGGTGAAATTGAAGTAATGTTTGCTAATGACTAACCATCTCATCAATTTCTTGAATTGAATTTGCTTTATTCAACTTCCCAACCATTGATTGCACACTATTTAAATCATGTCTTTTATCACCATGAGCAGCTCTAGCTCCCCTTTCTTCTTGTCGTGCTGCTTCCAGTTTCTCTCGGTATTCATCGCATAAAGCCTATAAATATAATAAATACATTCCAACATGGGGAAGCATGTTGCATAATGAACCAGAGAATGAAAGGTCAAAGATTTACTACCTTTTGCTTTTGCCTCTGAACATTAATTGTATCTCTCTTTTGCGTCAACTGATCCAGATGAGCTTGAGCGACTTGTATTTTTGCCCAGAGATCTTCACCCGCAAATCTTGGAACTTTTGTTATATAAATCCTTTGTGGTGTAATAACCTGCACATCTCCTTTATTTTCTGTATCAATTTGTAATTGTGACTCACTAGAGTTGTTAACGATCTTGCTGTTATCACCATGTAATTTTTCGTCATCATGAACTATCATGTCAACAGGTGGAGATTCTAGATCTGTCACACAAGTATTATAATAAACATTAACTTCATTACAGTAGCGAGTTAATAAATTAGGAAACAATGGAAGAAGATAATCATTGCATACCTTTTACATATTTTGTCTCAACCTGGAAAGAAGATTTAGTAAATGTGTCTGCATTCTCCGAGGAAATCTCATTGCATGCCCCATCTAAGGCGCAAATATCATCGTCTGGAGAAGGAGCATCTTCCAACGGTTTTTCAGCAGAAGAAGCAGGCTCATTAATTGGAAAGGAATCCATATTTCCCGTTCCTGATGAAACTACGGCACATGGAGTTGATATGTTGCGTAAATCCAATTGATCATCAGGAGAGCTGTCATCAACCATATTTTCTGAATGTGGATCCCTTGTATGTCCAGCTGACTCACCATCCTCGCCAGTACCATTGGGTTTGTCCTCCTTATTGGAACTGGCTTCAGTTTTAGCAACAACACCAGATTCATTTCTGATCTGAGAACCGGGTTCAGTTTCATCAACAATACCATTGGGTTTGTCGTCCTTATTGGAACTGGCTTCAGCTTTAGCAACAACACCAGATTCATTTCTGGTCCAAGAGCCGGGTTCAGCATCATCAACACCAACGGTTTCATGTTCCTTAAAAGCACCAAGCTCAACATGAGCAATAGCAGAACTGAAATTTTCTTGAGAGCCATTATCTTCTCTTGGTGCATTGTCTGGAGTTTCAACTTCACAAGCTGGAGTTGAATGTTCAACTTCACAAGCTGGAGTTGAGTGTTCAACTCCCACTCCCCCACTACCCGCCAAGTCCAAGGACCTTGGCTCAATATGGAAAGCATAGGCAACAGCTGCTGGATCTGCTTGCAACTGAAGGCCAACAACAACATCCATATCGGTCTCTTGCTTCAGTTCTGTGTCTAATTTATCATTGTCATTTTTACCAGCTATATGATTGCCAGGTGTCTCTGACTGCTTCTGCTCCTCGGTGTCTTGGAAAGAATCAGCTGTCTGCTCTTGAATGAAAGCTAAACTTGCTTCCTCCAAACGAGCAGGTTCCATGGTCTCCTCTTTCTCTACTTCAACAGTTGAATATGATAATGGTTCTGCAGGTTTTAGGTTACTGACATCAGCCTCATGCTTGGCCAACTCACCACCTAGTAGAGCCTCTTCATTTCTCTTTGCAAATCCTTCTGTTAACTCAGTAACATCATAGGCAGATTTATCTTTTCTTTGCTCAACTTGAGACTCCACTTCCTCGGCAGTCTCATCAGCAGCAGATGCATCTGTGTCTTGCACAATCTCCTTCCTATCATTGTCAGCTCTATCCTCCAATGGATCAATAACAAGTGTGGCTTCACCCTGTCCCTCTTCGACCAAAGGCTCCAGCTCTGCAACAACATCAGCACTCTCTTCAGCATGGCCATGGCCATTTGTATGGACCTCCTCTTCTCTAGGCACCTCGCTGTTAGCTACTTTTGCATCCCCCTCTGATCCTTGACCTTCAATCTTCAGGGCTCTCTCATTCTCCACAATTTCCACACCACCACCAGCACTTTGTGCCACTTCCCTCTCCTTGGGACAAACCTCAGTCTGCGTAGGAGCTCCACCAGAATCAGCATTTGTGTTTGGGTGATCACATCCACCGACCATGGATTCATTTGCTGCACCCAGTTCTCCGCTGGTGGTTGCCTGCCCTACCAGATATGTGGCATCAGCACTTTCTCTCCCTTTATCCTTGTCACCACAAACCTCACCCTCCACATCAACTGTACAAGAATCAACACTCCTATCAACCTGATCATGACCATGAACCATTGAAACATCTTCGTTGCCCTTCTGTCCACTAGCGGTCTCCTGCTCCACCAATTTCGCAGTGCCTTCCCCTTTGCTCTCGTTTCCCTGAGCATCGAACACCGCAGCAGCTGCACAAGGAGCAGCATTTCCATCGGTCAACAAACCATCTCTGGCATCCTGCTCTTCACCAGCAACCTGCTCCACCAATTTCACAGCAATACTAGTGTCGACGTGATCATGCCCATTGGCCATCGCAACACCCACCCCATCTGGCTCCCCACCATCCACCTCCTGCTCTACCAATTCAGCAGCAGCTCGTTCACCGCTACCCTCCACACAAACCGGCGCCTCAGCGACAGCGTGCACATGCCCGTTCAGCAACGAAGCATTGCGCGCGGTATCGGCCTCGTCACTTCCGGCCACAGCCACAGCCACAGCCGGTGATGCATTGGACCCCGTCGCATCCTCCTCCACGGAGTGACCGCCAGAATTGCCGTTCGCAACCACGAGGGGGCCACTCAACACCTCGCCCTCGCGCTTCTCCACCACCTTGGGCTCCGGCGAGGCGGCCGCCGCTTCCTTCACCGCTGATTCCGCCTTCCGCGCCTCGCCTCCGCCGTTGCACGCGGCCTCCTCCGCCGCCATTGCCTCCCGCCTCCCGATCCTACACACGAAACCAACAAACACCAAATCACACGTCATCCACCCCCAAACAGACCACAAATAAAAAACCCAACCACACAAACAAAGGAGCTTAGATCGCGTGGTGAGGTCAAGGCAGACGCTTACAGTTCACGGCCACGACGGAAGCGGATCCGCGGAGGTCGGAGAGTTCCCCGCCGTCTCCTCGCCGCCGCCTCTTCGCCGGAGACGACGCGATCGGCAGCCAAGCGCGATCGATCGGAAGAGAGAACGGAAGACAGGGGGAGGGGGTTTAATACTGGAGACGAGTGTGTTAAACCGGCGGAAGTGGCAGATGGGATCTGTGGTACGAGGGGTTTTAAGCTTTGGATTTTTTGCCTTCTAGATTTGTTTTCTAGTACTTTTCTCCTTTCTCCGTTGGGATTTTTTTTCTCTCTATAAGAAACAAAACTTGCTAGGCTGTGTTATCTTTATTGTGTTGTTATGGTAGGATACGTACAATGGTCTATCATTAACTTTCTATAAGATGTGTCATCTAGTATTTTTTGATAAGGTGGAAGAGAGAAGAATTAGATGATAGTTCGACTGTAATACGATAAACAAAACCCATTTATAAATGGAGAAGTTGTCTATAGAGATATGTTTAAAAAAAACAGCTTATTGTATGAGCTGTCTTTAGTGTTATCTATAGATAACATAGGTGGATAAAACACTAGATAAGACTCATTTGTCATGAGGTGTAGAGCCATCTTATTTTGAAATAAGTGGCTCCTTTTGTTAGTATTTGTGAAGAAGAAATGTTGCTTAACTAACTAGTACTTTGGATTTCAGTTTCTCTATGAATAGATTTTATCAGGTACAAGAAATATTGTGTTTCGTAAAGTACGCTAGAAGGATATCGCTCTTCGTACGTGCACTAGTAATCTCACCATGCATCGCACGTGTAACTTAGAGAAGGCAAAGGGTTATATGGCTTATATTTTATACCATGGAAGTAACGGTTAGGCTCAAATGTTGTGTTGCGTCATAGTTGTGTTCCTATGCTTTGTACAACTAAAAAGGGAATTAAATGATAATACAAACATGTGAATACATTTCCCGCGCACCATCCGGAAATAAAACTTAAGTGGGCTAGGTCAAACCAGAATTGGCTAGGGGAAACTAACTCGGAAAGGGGTGACTCGCCTGAAATAGCATATGAACTCGAGCTAAATTACACGCTATTCACAAACCCATTGCATTTGACAAGAAAAATTATTTGGTGCCATCCAAACATTTATGCGCAACAAAAAAAATCTTGAACAAGGTGAATTATTATATGAGTTGGAAGCGGAAGTAACATCACAACCTGGTGTTCTTTTGTTTAAATCAAATTAATGTAGGCTAAGCCAAGCAGCTCGCGGCCTATTAGTTTTTAACAAATTATCTATCTTGAAAAGGTAATGGTTTGAAACTTTGTTTTGTTGGACAGAAACAATTTCTAAAACCTGGTAATATCTGGGTATACATTATATCTGTTTGCTTGCCAGCTTCGGTTATAAATGTAACCTCCAAAAGGTTTTGCGCAACTAAGTGAGCTAAGGGATTGGAGCCATTTTACCAGAATTTTCAATAGTTGTCGTTTTTGCAGGTAAACACTAGATAACGTGTACAAAACTCTAAAACATTTTTGTAAATGAATCCTACAAGTAATTCAACCTATTCATAAGTTCGGGCTGCAGAATGAAGAATTATTATTCCATCAAATCTGTTTGTAAATGTATTGAGTGCTTGGCAGTAGGTTTGGGAGTTTTTTTTTTTTTGCCTAAATGGCACTGTTGTGAGCGTTTTTGACGCAAGTAGTGCCTCTCACGACGTATTAGTAAAAATGGTAGCTCGGTCGCATGCCCGTAGTCTGGACACACAGTGTGCCGACACGTAGTCGCGTCCGCACGATCACCGCCCAGACATAGCCACATCCGCACAGCCATCGCCCGAAACCAAGTCTGCACAACCACCGCCCGGAACCGAGTCCACACGGCCCATGGCCAGATAAGCCTCATCCGCGCGGCCCTACCCGGACAAGCCGCCACCGCGTGGCCCCCATCCAGACAAACCTGGAACAAGTGGCTCACTCCAGATCGAGAGACCGGTCAAGAATGAGATGTCCTAGAGAGTGACCGTCATCTCATCCCACCAAAAGTGGTAGGTGTGCGTCTCGGGCCTCCACCTGTCGACAAGTGCCGACAATAGACTGCCATTCAGGGTGAAGTGGGGTCCGACGGAGAGTAGCCTCACAAAGGGCAACAAGCCTGTGTCTCAAAGGATTTGAACGTAGCGAGCATCCAACTGCCAGTAAACCCCTCCCGGACCGAAGCACTAAGGTTGGAGGGCCATCCGCGTCCCTGGCGATCCACGACTTGCACCGTTGATTCTCGTCGTAGAAAGGTTCCAGAAGCTCCAGTAGATGTATGACTTGCAAGAGATGGAAGAGACATATTATTAGTGAAAAAAAAATGATAATGACTATAAATTGCTAGAAATAAAAAATTAACGACTAAATAGAAACAACAAATTAATGTACACTAATTAACTACAAACAAATTAATTATGACTAATTAAGTACGACTAAATTAGTTGTGACTAAATAAATTAGGACTAATTAATCACCACAAATGAACATGTGTTACATAATAACAACTATATTATTCATAACTAAATTAATTACAATGAACTAAATAGCACTAAAATAATAACGATAAATTTATTACCACATATTAATAACAAAAATAATAATTATGGCTTAATAAGTCACTAAATTAATTACGACTAATTAATGATGGCTAATTCATTACGTTTGATAAAATATGACTAAATTAATTACGACTAATTAATGACGGCTAATTAATTAAGACTCAATCCCAAACTAACTATTTACGACTAATTAATCGAGTAAAACTAAGTAATTATGACTAATTTATTGGTAACTAATTAATTATGCCCTGAATAATTATAACTAAATAATTATGTAAGATTAATTTAATTAACTACGACTAATAAACTTACACAAATTTTGTTAAGAAAATTTGAAAATGACTAAATTAAGTATGCCTAAATAAGTACAACTAATTAACTACGAATATTTCACTATGACTAATTTACTAACCACACAATTAATAAAGAAATTACGTATGAGGAAAAAAATTACCTGCTAATATGGCTGCTAATGATGACTGTAAATAATGCTTAATCGCCTGCGAAAACGAAATCGACAGAACCTCGCGAGCGAGCGAGAATGAGAAACGAAATCGCTGTCACCTCAGAATTTATAGCCGCTACGGAAGGAATCGGATTCCCTTCCACGTGCGATGCTTGCATGCATGTATGCATCTGCAAACAAGGATGCGACGGAGAGGAGAATAAAGGGGTAAAGGTGATGGCGATGGGGAAATGATGGATGGTGACGGCGTGCGTGGGTGAGGTCCGGGCGAGGAGGGCTTGCATGCATGCATGACACGGCGCTAGTCCGGGTGGTGGCCGTGCGGAGGAGGCTCATCCGGGCGGTGGCCGTGCGGAATTGCGCAAGTGGCGGCGTGAGGCTCATCCGAGTTGCCATATTTGCAAATACCGCGTGAGAAAAGTCGCATTTCCAAATACGCCGTAGAACAGTGACATTTAGGGGGGGGGGGGCCTCGTAGGTTTGGTTGCATGTCACCGTCTACTCAAGTATGCAGCAGATGTGATAGCTTTTGTAGACTGCCTTCGAGACAAGCGTGGTGTGTTTGAAAGGGCTTTGATCTAAAAGTTGCTACATGAAATTCATTCGAAGAACATCAAATCTTCTAGCACATGTTTATGTGAATTATCCAAAGACAAACGACGTTAATTTATGGATCAGTTTCTGAGTTTTATCCCCTCTCCCAACATCTATTAGTATCTACTGTCTAGAGATTCGTCTTTGCTTTATGAGATTTCTTGCGTATGGTTTGCAATTGCACAATTGACAGAAAGAAAGGGGCATATCATCATACGATGATATTTGATACCATTCCTAGGTGTGCTTAGCTTGCGGAATTGGTTTTGCTCCGCAATAGTATGGGCGAAAGAGAGCCAGCCACATCGTTTGCTCTTGTTCTTTCTTCTCGATCGTCACGCAAAACATAATCGCTCTTAAGTCTTTTAAGTCAAAACGTGACATGATGGTCATTCACACGGCAAAGACTTCTCTCCGTGCCGTAACAAGCAAAAGCTCCAGATAACATCGATCGATCGAGAGAAAATCATTGGCATGCATCACTGCTGACAGACCGTGGAAAGAGAAATATGAGCTTCCCCGTGTCGTGCAGGAGATTTCATGATTCATCATCATTCACCACACTACAATTGAAACATGATGGCCCACCCGGTAATGGGAGCGTAATGGCGTTCTATAACAAATTTCTATGTAAACTCTTTGTATGTGTAACATTTGGCCTTAAGAAAAAGATACAATACTATTAATGAACCATCGACAATTCCACAAGGTTGCCCACAACAAATTTCTAGGTAAATTGCTGGTACACGTGGCATTTCTCTCGGCGAAGCCCCACCATGGTCAAGCTTCAGAAAAGGCCGGGCCAACCTAACAAAAGAGCTTTAGAATGGCAATTGGCAGCAGCACATGTTGGGAAGTAGTAGCTACCAGCTAGCTGCTGGTAGAGAGGCGAGAGGGGTAGCGGCCAGCAAAAGAGACAGAGGTCGGCAAGAACTTACGCACTTTTTGTCACTCGCTCCAGCTGCATTACTCATGGGCTACGCTGCTTGCTTGCTCCTTTGCAGCTCAAGCCGGCAGAAGAGATGCCTTTGAGTCAAACTTCAAAGCCCGATCAGGAGATAGAGAGAGAGGGAGAGGCGGCACCCGGGCTCCAGCCGTCTGGTACGTTGCGCTCCGTCAAAGCGACGGCGACGGCGCTGTTTGGGAGCCAACATCGAACAGGTGTCTCACGCTCACGCACCCACTAAGAGTTTGTTTGGATGTGGAGGAATTAGAACCAATCCTTTTGGATTAGAAGAGATTTTAGTTCAAATTCTGAATCGATCTAAAAGGATTGTGTGGGACCATAATGTATCTAAATAAACCCTAATGTAAGTGGTCACCTCTGCTCGCCATCCATCTCGATAATCCTCACATCCATTGCCATCCAACAATTAAAAAACCTTGTAATCGAGCCAAATCCGTCTTCATTGCCAGTATGATCTTGTCCCGTGTACGAGCATCTTAATTGGGATCGATGCACCAAACAGTGCCAGAATATTCCTCTCCATAGTCCATTCCATCTGACAGTGTGTAGTGTAATGCAGGTTTCCTAAGTGCATAACAAACTGTTCTCTCTCCTAACGCCCGACTAAATTCTAACTAGATCCTCCTCATACAATTTTTTTAGAGAAGATCTTCCTGGTACATGCCGGGTACATAAAATGGTGCCGTGTCTTTCGGACTTCATGATTGGAGTATATGGCGCAGCGTGCCCTGCACGTGAGCTGGACCACCCCTTTGTTAATAGGAAATGGTTAACTCCGCTATTCCATTATTCATTACTCCATTATTAAAATGGATTCCTATGGATCCCATGAACAAAGTAAAAATGAATAAAGTAAAAACGCAATAATATAAAAAGAGGGAATAACCGGATTATACAATAGGCACAGGTAGGTAGGGATGGCAATCTTGCCTAATTACCCGCGGGCAAAAAAACCTAATAGAGGTAGGTATGTTCTTCCTTTATTGCCACGAGCATGTTCAGAGGACGCGCAGGGGGGGCAAACTCTGCTGCCTGACGGGCAAATGGGGCACGGGGAGCTCTATCTATGCCCGTTTCACCCGATTACCCGCCATCTAATATAGACAGGTGGGCCCATAGTTGAAAAACCCTAGACCCAGGCATAGCCGCTAGCCTGCCACTCGCCTCCCCTCATCCACCAGACCCAAGCATAGCCGCCACTCGCCTCCCCTTCCACATCTACCTCTCCTCCCACATCTCGCTCTCTCCTCGTCTCCTCCGCCTCACCGCTCCCATGCCCCGTCGCCCTCCTACATCTCCGACTCTCTCCTCACCGGCGACCTCCTCCCACCTCCCGCTCTCATCCTCCTGCCCGGTTGCCTCCCCCTCCTCACCGCCCCCGTCCTCCCACCTGACTACTGCCCCCTCCTCACGCCCCACTGCCCCCTCCTCACGCCCCACCGACGCCACCGCTACTCGCAGGGAAGGAGTCTAAGATGAGGACGACCACCGTTCGCTACAGTGGCGACTCCGAAGATGAGGGCGGCCGCCAATTTCCATGTCGTCGCCAATCCTCAACGTCGCCGCCGTCGGTAGATCGATGCGGCCACCACCAGAATAGGTACATGACCCCACACTTCCACCCATTTCCCACTTGGATCTGTGATTTGTGAGTTTCTTGCTACTCTTATAGTCTTGCCTCGTCCTCCACCACCCGGTTGCGCCCTCCTCTCCTCCTCTAGATCTCTCTCCTCACCGCCACCGCCCTCACGGCTGGCCACTGTAGCCCTCCTCATGCCCCACTGCCGCCCCTCCTCCCGCCCGACCGCACCGCCCCCACCCCACGCCCTCGTCCGCTCACCCGGCCACGTCACCACCATCCCCAACCCCAATGAGGTGCGGGCGTGTGGCAAGTACACGGGCATGCCCGCGAGCGACGGGCATAGACGAGGTTCTTTGCCTGTCGCCCTTCGTGGGTATGTCCGTGGAGGAGTTTTTGGCTGACGGGCATGAGTATAGGCAAGCACTATTCATACCTACCACGCCTGATTGTCATCCCTAGACACGGGGAGGAAATCGGCAGATCAGTTGATTGACCAAAGTCACATGCCGTGCCCCTTTGGATCTGCGCGCTTAATTTCGTTTTCGCCCCGTTGCTTTAGCTTTCAGCGAGTGCTGCAATCCAAGAGCGGCATGCCGGCAAGTCATGTAGGGGAGGACTACACTTTGGGGTAATGGATTAGATGCACGGCACCTGACAGCGAGAGAGGAGCTTAGGCAGACAGGTGCTTCTCCTGCTCGCTCACTGCAGGAAATTAACACCACCTGATCAATCTCTTATCCAGGTCCCGCGGCGCCTCACATCACCTGTGCTCGAGGCACAGTCGCACACGGCACGTGCAGTTACGCGTAGGACTTGGTACAACCGACATACCAAATCTAGGATCATGATTCATACATACATCGTACCATCTTTGCTAACGTAGGTACACCATTGTAGTTACACGGCATGTGAAGTCACAGCTATATGTTTCCCGGTTCTCAACTTAGTGCATCTTTTTCGTCACTCTCTAGCCAGGCAAACTCCTCCCTCAACGACGCGAGGAGCCGAAAGGGATGTACATGGCGAGATAAGGCGAGGCAGACAGGAGCGGATTCAGAATTTTTAGGATGGATGTTCGGATTTCGGAGTTAGGTTGTCCAGATACGTCGATATCAATACGTCAATACCGTGAAATGTCATTTCCCCCAAAAACACTGATACGACGATACGTGTATATATAATAATATACAAAAATATTGAAATTAATGATTTTATCTGAAGAAATGGACGATATAAGGCAATCATAATGGCATTAACAGCAAATTATAAATATCAATAACAGTTGAGGAGATGGAAACTAGGAATAGAACTATTTTAACTCCAAGCTTCATATTTTTGAAGAATTATGTTGTTTTTACAGGGTGCGGCCAAGACTTGTGTTTGGTGCTTGGCCGTTGTTGTTTTCTCTATTTTTTTTTCTGTTCTGGGCTGTAGCAGGTATACCGCTAAAACTTATTTTCTTCCTCTAATTGTGATTGGTAGAGCTCATGTCTTCTTTTAAAAAAAACTTGTGCTTGGTCGTTGTTGTTTTCTCTTCTTCTTTTTTCTGTTCTGGGTTATAGTAACTAGACTGCTAAAACTTATTTTCTTCCTCTAACATTGATCGTAGAGCTTTTGTCTTCTTTTTTATTTTATTTTTACATTTGCATACCTTGCTGATCCTGCTCTTTTCCCGTTAGCGAGAATCTCATCTAAGAATGTTCCTTCCATAGAGCAAAAAACTAGCATGTAAACATATGTAACAAGGGTCCAACTATCTGTTTATTACCCAAGGCAAAGATTATATTTTTGTACAACATCCATTGGAAAGAATCAAGAAAGCAGAGGAAGGGGCTAGACTCCAGAAAGAATCGGAGCTGGAGCTGAAGCAGAGCAGAGCCAGGGAGAAGAAGTGGAGTGCACGGAACACACCTAAATCTAAAGAGAGGACGATGACGGTGAGCTAGATATGCTGCTCCCTTCCCGCTGCCACGCTACCTTCCGGGCACCGCGTTACTCCTTTGGTGTCGCTCGCTCCCTTCCTCCCTGTTTGTTCTTGCCGCCACCGCTCGCTCACAAGATCTCTGTTCGCCGTGCAGGTGCCTGCCAAGATGCCCGCCTCAGGCCGCCTCATGCCTGCTTGCCATCGCGTCGTAGCGCCGTGTCCACTGACGGTCACTCGCCTTTGTAGCCCGCGCACACACACAAGATAAGAGAGAGAATATAGGTTAGAGTTTGGTGGACTGGAGAGTAGGAAGGAAAATGAACCTAATGTGTTACATGGGCCACACACGACATGTGTGGAGTGCAGACTGAATTTATTTGCAGACACAAATATATAATTTTAGCCTAACTAATAACATATACATATAATATACTTATTATATACTAGATATTTTGCAAAAAAAAAGGGTGTTCAGTTGAACACCGCTGAACACCCTTGACCCGTGGAGGGTCCGCCCCTAGAGGCAGAGCAAGGTGGATGCAGCTGACTCCAGATGCCATTGTTGACTTGTTGACTACTCTGCCTGCTGGTGATAAATCCTAAATCCATCTCCCGTGACCGTCCTATCTGTTGGGTCACGGGTAGGCTACGATAGCTACAAACAAAAATTTCTACCACGCAAACCAGAAGCCATGCAAGTAGATGATCATAGATCGTTACCACCGACCTTGTGAGCAGCGGAAGAAGGGTTGGAGCGACTGGTCCAACGAAGAGCACGTCGATGTAGTGGTCGAGTCGATCATCCAACGCCCAAAGAAGTCGATGCACGATGGTCGCGATCGATCGTCTTCAAAGAACGCGTCTGCGGTTCCTTGTGAAGATCGCGGATCGTCCTCAAGCGCAACAATCGTAGTAGCGCCTCTACGGTATCCACACGTCAGGAAGGAACAACCGAACGCGGTGTGCCAAAGACCAAGTCGCACGGTCAAGCTCTCGTGAAGATGGCGGCTAGGGTTTCGGTGGTGTTTCTCGCATCCTCCCAAATGACCTCATGCACCTCCTTATATAGTGCTTGTGACGGATCCTATCCGAACACGCCATTTAATCATATTCGCATTGGTTTGTTCCAACTTTGTTAAGTGTGTGACCTCAGAGGTTCATGTGTAGTTCGGTTGTGACTCGGAAACCGTTTCCGATCACGAGTCGAGCGGCTCCTAGCGAGAACATATCGATTCGAATACACACAAATTATATCGACGAACCTTAATGCAATATGATCTACGACTAGGTCCTCATCATTTACGACTAGGTCCTATCTTTATACGACCGATTCAGATTTGGTCACGACGATTCGTAATTGCTTACGACTGTGTTACGACCACTCGTGACTACGCTCGACCGATCTCCGACTAGCTTAGATCAGATACCGACCAAATCCAGAATCGTCGAACTAAGCGACCTACTCGTGTATACTCCCTTTGCCTCACGACGTCCGGTCGAACTCCGGTGAGATGTTGTGTCATCCATGGATCTGCTCAATACTTTCTCGATCGAGTGTCGATAACTTTACGTGGTGAACACTTCGACTACTAGTGGCATGGCCATGCACTTTCTTTATCCGATCACAACGAGGGGCCCGAGACATCTCTCTGTTATGTTAGGAGGGCAAATCCCATATCCGACCAGTCACATTCCTCTCCATGTTTGAGCATACCCAAAGCTACCTTTATAACTACCCGATTCACGGTGTAGCGTTTGGCAATCCCTAAGAGTGCTCTTACACATGTAGGAAACTATGCCGATCTCGTGTCTAAGGATTATACATCATCATTGCTTGAGACCAACTAATGACACATAGATTCATAACAATCTCAATAGTGCCTCAAGGTGGGTCTTATCCAACATCATGTTCTCTAACATGTGTCCATATTATTGGTTTGATATCTCCATATCTATGACTCGTGAAACATAGTCATCAACCAATACATATGCTAGTCTATTCATATGTGTCCTCATATGTTTACGACCAGGGATCGTATAAGAATAATTATCGCAGGAATATAGAGTTTCACAACCAAGTCACATACTTGATAATAAATATTAACAATATTATTCTAGGAACAAGATAACACATTATCCAATGTCATGAACATAATGAAATATAATCATCTCTATGATTGCCTCTAGGGCATATTTCCAACACTATCACGAGTAATCCCCATTCGCTGCTCTCTTCTGACGACTACGACGCGAGCAAGCGTTTCCAGCTAGTTTTGTTTGTACCGTGCACACGCCCTCAATCCACCCGTGCCTCGTTTCACCCGATTACCCTCCATCTCTGCTGCCTGACGGGCAAACGGGGCACGGGGAGCTCCACTCGTGCCCGTTTCACCCGATTACCCGCCATCTCCTACTGACAGGTGGGCCCATAATTGAAAAAACCTAGATCCAGGCATACCTGCTAGCCTGCCACTCGCCTCGCCTCCCCATCCACCAGACCCAGGCATAGCTGCCACTCGCCTCCCCTCCTACATCCGCCTCTCCTCCCACATCTCACTCTCTCCTCATCTCCTCCGCCTCACTGCGCACATGCCCTGTCGCCCTCCTACATCTTTGACTCTCTCCTCACCGGTGACCTCCTCACACCTTCTGCCCTTGTCCTCCTGCCCGGTCGCCTCCCCCGCCTCACTGCCCCTGTCCTCCCACCTGACTACCGCCCCCTCCTCATGCCCCACCGACGCCGTCGCCGCTCGCATGGAAGGAGTCGAAGATGAGGATGACCACCGTTCGCTACAGCGGCGACTCCGAAGATGAGGACGGCCGCCAATTTCCATGCCGTCGCCAATCCTCAACGTCGCCGCCGTCGGTAGATCGATGCGGCCACCACCGGAATAGGTACATGACCCCACACTTCCACCCATCTCCCACTTGGATCTGTGATTTGTGAGTTTTCTTGCTACTCTTGCAGTCTTGCCTCATCCTCCACCACCTGGCTGCACCCTCCTCTCCTCCTCTAGATCTCTTTCCTCACCGCCACCATCTTCACAGTTGGCCGTTGTAGCCCTCCTCATACCCCACTGCCACCCCTCCTCCCGCTCGGCCGCACGGCCCCCCTCCTCACGCCCCCGTTCGCTCACCCGGCCACATCACCACCATCCCCAACCCCAATGAGGTGTGGGCGTGTGGTAAGCACACGGGCATGCCCGCAGGCGATGGGCATGGGTGAGGTTCTTTGCCCGTCGCCCTTCGTGGGCATATCCGTGGGGGAGTTTTGGGCTAACAGGCATGGGTATAGGCAATCACTATCTATACCCACCACGCCCGATTGCCATCGCTAGACACATGGAGGAAATCAGCAGATCAGTTGATTGACCAAAGTCACATGCCGTGCCCCTTTGGATCCGCGCGCTTAATTTCGTTTCCGCCCCGTTGCTTTAGCTTTCAGCGAGTGCCGCATTCCAAGAGCGGCATGCCGGCATGTCATGTAGGGGAGGACTACACTCTGGGGTAACGGATTAGATGCACGGCACCTGACAGCGAGAGAGGAGCTTAGGCAGACAGGTGCTTCTCCTCCTGCTCGCTCGCTGCAGGAAATTAACACCACCTGATCAGGCTCTTATCGAGGTCTCGCGGCGCCTCACATCACCTGTGCTCGAGGCACAGTCGCACACGGCACGTGCAGTTACGCGTAGGACTTGGTACAACCGACATACCAAATCTAGGATCATGATTCATACATACATCGTACCATCTTTGCTCACGTAGGTACACCATTGTAGTTACACGGCATGTGAAGTCACAGCTATATGTTTCCCGGTTCTCAACTTCGCACTTTTCTGCAAGTAGCCGCATCCTTTTCGTCTCTCTCCGCCCGGCAAACTACTCCTGCAACGACGCGAGGAGCCGAAAGGGATGTACATGGCGAGATAAGGCGAGGCAGAGAAAGGTGGATGCAACCGACTCCAGATGCCATTGTTGACTTGTTGTCTGCTCTGCCTGACGGTGATAAATCCTAAATCCATCTCCCGTGACCGTCCTATCGCGAGTAATCCCCATTCGCCGCTCTCTTCTGACGACTACGACGCGAGCGAGCGAGCGTTTCCGGCTGGTTTTGTTTGTACCGTGCGCGCGCCCTCAATCGCGCATGATTTTGCGTAAAAGGAGGGGGGAACTCGTGCCGCAACGGCCGCGGTAGTCGTGCCTGCCGGCCGACCGGTCATCGGGTTAAGCGGAGTGCGGAGAAGAGAGGGACACAACCCCAGATATTTCGTGGCCAAACTTTGTACTATCTAGAGTGAGATCACCTCATGTATGATGTGCATCATCTCCCTAATCAAACGGCAGGCACGTCGACCTTTTATCTACCGGTTTCTCCATAGACGCCGATCACTAGTGCTCAGGAACCAGGCAAAGCAGAAATCTTCATTCCCTCAAAAAACACGTAGAAATGCTCAATCCGATTCAGATCTATAATTCACGGGCAGCTGAAATGCCATGAAATTAAATTTCTGTACTCGCAAATGGACATACTACTACTGCTAGCATGTCTGAGAATCGAACTGCAAAGCTCCCTTATTGAGTATTTCTTTGATCTGCAAGTTCACAGTTAAACAAGCATATCATAGCCAAGAACTGAACTGATGGTGGTGGTAGATGGATGGATCATGGACGGACGGATGGGTCAGCGCAGTCGTCCGCGAGGGGGTTGTGGGAGCAGAAGGGCTCGAGGGGGTCGTCGGCGCCCTCGGCGATGCGGCGGCGGAGGTCAGCCTTGGCCTGGCTCACCTCCTCCACCTCGTCCCACGCCACCCGGCACCCCTCCTCCCCCTGCCCCGCCGCCTGCCCCGCGCACGCCTCCGTCGCCTCCGCCACCTTCCGCTCGATCAGCTCCGCCAGGGTGGCCTCCTTCTTCGCCGTCCCCTTGTACCTCCTCTTCACCGCCACCGCCACCAGCCGCCTCTGCTGGTGGTGGTGGTGGTGGTGGTGGTGATAGTACAGGCGGATGAAGGCTGGCGCTCGGCCCGTGTCGGCGCCGGCGCCGGCGCCGGACGGGAGAGCCGCGGCGGAGAAGAGTGGGGCGATAGACAATGACACCATTGTTGATGGGCTATAAGCTGTGCAGAATTATGAAGAGTTTGGAGGACTAATCGAGGAAACGCGTAGCATCCTCAGAGCGTCGGAGTTGCTAGTCCGCGGGTTGTAAAATACGCCCTGTTTGGATTTTTATTTTTCGTATTCTGTTTTTATTTATTTAAGAATTATTTATCTGAGAATCTAGAGTTGTAAGAGGAAAGTGTTTGGTGATAGGTTGGCTCCGGATTCAAAAATGAGAGGATTATATGTAACATATCTTTACTACCTATGGTTTTGGCACATGCATATATTTTTTTACATATTACTAGCAACGTAATAGCACCAGTGACATGTTTTTGACAAAAAAATTGACCATTCTTTTTAATTATTTTTAAATTAATATTATTTTAAAAAATCAAACAGGCAATCAGGCACAGGGCACAGTGTACGGCAAGAGCATGAGCAACTTAAAGGCCAGTCAAGCGGTAGCGCTGGGAAGCGCTGATGATCTGAAACGCCACCTTGCAGCTTGCAGAACTCTACCCACAAAGATGAGCATGGAAAGAAATGATCATCGTATCGAGAACAATAAATTAGCCAACCAGACGAGTAATAAACCATTAACACGCTTCACAACGAAATCCATAGAGTTGCAGTTAGACCCAGATACACATCCATAAACTGGTGGATGTGATACCACAACATGACAATTCAGAAGCACACGAATAGAAGACACTGTTGAGCATGCGAACGACCAATAGCACGGACATGCTATGCTACTACAGCTGAGTTAAACCGATCGGTAGAGTATTTCGACACATAGGCTGCGCCCAGAGACGAGCACACAACGAACGCACAAAGCTTTTCCCATTGGCAGACTAAGCCCTCTCACCACGGATCCTCCTTGCCAGCTGAATGTCCTTTGGCATGATTGTCACACGCTTAGCGTGGATGGCACACAGATTGGTGTCTTCAAGGAGACCGACCAGATAGGCCTCTGCTACCTCCTGAAGAGCAAGCACGGCATGGCTCTGGAAACGCAGATCAGTCTGCACAACAATTCAGGAAAGAAAAGTTAGAACATGCTTAAACAAACTCAGTACATGCAAGATGATTGGATAGTACAAGTAGCATGCGTAGGATTAGCGCTTTCACCTTGAAATCCTGAGCAATCTCCCTAACAAGCCTTTGGAATGGCAGCTTCCTTATGAGCAACTCAGTGCTCTTCTGATACTTACGGATCTAACTGCAAAAGTAGGGGAGATAAGATTGTCGATCACATAATATCTTGCAGTCAAACAACTCGTAATATCAATAAACCAGAGCAACATTGCACATACCGAAGAGCAACAGTCCCTGGGCTGTAACGGTGAGGCTTCTTGACTCCTCCAGTTGTAGGAGCAGACTTACGGGCTGCCTGTTGCAACAAAACCAGAAGATATTTTATCAAACAAGGAGTTCTACAAGGCAAGATATTATCATGTAGCACAGGCAGTACTGAAAAAACAAGGAACTACAAACTACTGAAATTTACAAGTACAAACCTTGGTAGGGTCGTGCATTTTCCAAATAAAAACAGAGAAAATACACACATATATAAGCTAACAGGATGTAATCAAAATGCATCAGCCATTACTAACAGTAATCATGCTATGTTACCAACAGCAATAATTATGTAGTGTTGTGCTAACTAATTTAAGCGTTTACACATATCAACAGCAATACAAAACTGTGGGTATCATAGGGATATGCCTACGATCTTAGGATGATGAGACAATTGGCAATGGCGTTAAGGGCATGCGGAAACACGCGTTTTCGGCGAGGTTTCAGCTTCTGTCAAGCCTCTGGCGGTCTAACCGGCCATGGGGGCAGTCAGACCGGCAATGCCTTGGTTTGGTTGGCTGTTTTGGTTCTTGACACCTGGTGGCCAGGTGGCGATCGATCGCCAAAGGAGATGGTCTCGACCGGCCACTCGCTTGAGTGGTCGACCGCCACCTTAAGAACTTTGGTTTTTGGAGTTGGGCCAAAAATAGAGGGTGTAGGCAAGAGAGAGGATTCTTCTGCACTAGGTCTCATTATTTTTGGAGCTTCCAGTAAAAAGTTATATTCGTTTGAAAATTCCAGAAAGGTTCGGATTTCCAGGGTTGGAATTTTGACTAAGTCCCAGCTGGGCGGTCAGACCGGCCAATAGGTGGCGATCAGACCAGTCAGGGGCGTCAGACCGGCCAAAGTGACGGTCTAACCGGTTTTGGCTTGTTCATCGGCCAACTCGGTGGCGATAATTGTTTTGTTAAGTCAAGTTTATGGGTTTCATTGCATAAATGTTGCATGATGCATGTTTTGGCTAATATGGGTCAAGTTGTGAAGAACTTGTGCCCGAAAATGGTTTCTTGGTTTATTATTGTTCAGCTGGCTTGGAGTCAACTATGGTCAACGACGAGGAGGACCGGGACTTGGTTAAGAGAACCAAGGTCCAGAACAGTCGTGGATGTCGGGTGAGATGGTTGGACTTAAACAAGACGCAAGATGGACAAGAACCATAGAAGGCAAAGTTTGAGCAAAGGCCTTTGTGAAGGTATGTGCTCATGCCTCATCAATTACGAGAATTGATGATTGTGCGTATCGTACGGTGCTACGTAACGGTTTGCTTGTTTGTGATGGTTGTAGGACACCAGAGCTAGGTCATGCTGAGGCGGACTAGATTGGGACTAGGTTAGGAGAACCGAGATCCGAACGATCGAGGTTGTCTTGCCGAAGATGACTAAGGCTAGCGAGTGCTTATGGCGAGAAGACAAGGAACTGGAGTGGAGGCTACTGGTGGTGAGACATGTGGTGCGCCAAGTGACTTGGTCCCAGTTGCAAGCAAGGACGGTTCGGTGGTATCCGGACGCGTGAGAGGCTTGGCGGGAAGTCATTGGGATCACATGGATGAAGACAGAGCATGGGAAATGCTTCGAGGCGAAGGAATCGCAAAAGGTCGGTAGATGGGCATTTTGGAAAATTGCTCTATACCGGAAAAGTGGTAAGTGGTGGTGTGCGAAACCACCTTCTTGGCCTTGGCTTAACCGCGGCGCGGGACGGTGCATGGAGAAGCGGTTTAGGTCAAGCGAAGATGAAGACGACGCTTTGAGATGCGTGCATGTGTTGAACCCGTTTGTGTGTGGGCTTAATGGGTGTCCTAATGGAATATTCTCTAGATGCTAGCCTCCACTATAAATAGGGCTAAGTGCTGGTTGCACTTGAGAACCCTTTGGCCATTTGATAGCCCTATTTTGTGTTTTAAGGTTTTTGGGAGAAAGGAGGAGAGCTAGAGTTTCTAAGGTTTGGATTGAGTGTGTGCTCATATGTTGAGATTTGTCCTCCATGATGGAGTGGCTGTAAAATATCCATCTATCTCAAATCAATCCAAGCATCACTTCTTGAGATGAGTCTCTTTGTGTTCTTGTTATCTATTTTGTGATTTTGGGGCTCTCTTTGATTCTCTTGTTTTTACTTGGTTTTACCTCCTGATCTTGCTTGCTGAGATATATGGGAACCCATCTAGGATCATCTAGATCATCAATCAACCACGAGCAAGCTTTTGGATCTAAGTTTTGTTTTTGCTCGGTTTTTGTAAAAGAAATGGTGATTTTAGAGGTTTTTGCTCTTGATGGCTTTTGGCTTAATTCTTCCTGTGATTGAGGATGTTAGGACGCATGAGAGACTATCCTTAGCCATCTTGGATTGATTCCTCCCACGAAATCATCTCAATCACCGTTTTCGTATTTGGCTCGGTTTTGAAGCCACCTTCACTAAAACGGATAAAGGTCGGAACTTTGGCAACGATCTTCACGATCGTTGATTGGAATAGGTTCCTGACATCCTAAGAAAAGTATGTTTCAAGTTTCATGAAGTTTGGAGTCACGAATCAAAAGTTAGACCTTTTTGTGTTTTGAAAGTTCGGGCTGATTTCACTGTTCATCAGGCTGGAGATGAGACCGCCCATTTGAGATGTCAGACCGCCCCATGGAGCGGTCAGACCGCTAGGCTAAGAGGTCTGACCGTCCAACTCATTGTGAATTGAGTTTTTGGTAATTTTAGTTGTTTTGTTTTGGGGTTTCGATTGGATTCAATACAAGTCTTCCACTGTGCTTATATATTGATCTTCATAGCTTTCATAGCTATTGGAGTGAAATTGATATTGAATCCGATCTAAAAGAAAAAGTGATCGTGCTCCTATTCACCCCTCCTCTAGTCGCCGTTTCGAGCCAACAAAAACAACAGCCTTGAGTTAGACAATGCTAATTAAGGTACACATGTTGACAGTAAATAAACCAGATTATGCGGAGCAGCAAGTGGTCCACTCAATGCCATCATTGACTCAGCTTTTTCTTCCCAAACTTCCTGCTTGAGGAGCCAATTAAGATGAGTTGAAAACAATAAGATCTATAGGTCTAAAATTTGTGCATCGATCTATGAAGACAATAATTAACTATGACTAATACCCGGTTGCTAAAAACATAAAAAATCTTCACATCTGTTACCAACCATAAGCACATAACATCAATTTTAACTAATAAATATGAAGCGCACCAGAAAAATTGGTCAATTACCGGCCTCGGCCTCCATCTCGAGCTGCTCGCGGACGACGGCGGCCACCACGGCCGGGAGAGAAGAAGAAGTGTTCAAAGGGTATTTTTGTTTTGCAAGGTTTGATTCTCACGAGAATCTGCAGGAAGGCTGTTTCTCCTTACTAGTTCATTTTTTGAGACAGCTTCTTACGAGAATTAGAATCAGATGGTTTTCAGAAGCTAGGTGTTTGGTACTACTTCACGAGATTCAAATGAGAATATAGAATCTGGAGCTGTATCAAACAGGGTCTAAATGTCACAAGCCGAAAAATACCATCGCCAATATCCAAAACTCTAGAAAATACCTCTGCCACGAGGGTTCCGTTAGCATCGGTCATTAGGGCTGATGTGGTGGGAGAGAAGTTGACATAAATTTCAATTTTGCCCATAGCCACTTCGATCAAATGCCCAACTCGCGCGGGATGCTGGCCATCAAGCTCTATGGCGGCGAGGTCGCGATGGTATTTTTCAAATCACGAACGATTGCGATGGTATATAACAAATTTACTCATTGTCTTTGTTAAAGACAGCCAGATGAGCTATGCTTTCTAGGCCGGTCTAAAGCACGAAACTATTGGCCCGATTGGGCATAACATGATCCACACTGTAGCTGGACAGGCCTAGGCACGACATGGTCCATCAGATTCATACCATTTTCATATATATATATAATTCTATTTTTATTTCTTAATATTTATATGATTTTTTTTTTGTTTTCAACCCGTTGGGTTATACATGCCCGGGCCAACCCAGCATAGCTAAAGAGGTCATCGTGTCATGCCTGGGTTAGCATCTCGGCCCGTAGGCTAGCACAGCCCGGCCTGATTAGTGTTCGTGCCGGCATGCTGAGTGGTCCATCTGGCCATCAGTAGTCTTTGCTAACTCCTAGCCTCCTCTACTTTTCTCTAGCTCTATGGCGGCGAGGGAGCACGATGGAATGCCAAACGTTCGTGATGGTATTTTCCAAATCACGAACGATTGTGATGGTATAGGACAAATTTACTCGTTGTCTTTGCTAACTCCTGACCTCTCTACTTGTGTCTTTCTTGGAAAAAAAAATCTCGAGGGCTCTGGACCAAATAGCGAGCATTCGTCCAGAAATTCTGGTAGGACACAGTCAGAAATCAGCACTGCCAAGATATAGGAATGCATCTTTGGATCGGTAACGCATAATTCCATCAAAAACCAACATTGCATGCCGCCACAGTTGCAGCTGGCTAGGTCTTCAACTCCAGATGCCCTGCCGAGTGCACACATGTAATTCTAGCTTTGCACACTCCTCTCAAGGGAAATGTGAAGTCCTACACCCAAAGCCCAGCATTTCTGCACTCAATATTTTCAAGAATTACTTAATGACATTTTTTTTGCCCATGGTGATGTGGATACAAATCAGCCTAAAAGGCAACCAACTGGTAAATTTGGCAAACATGACATGACAAAAGGCTATTTGAAAATCCTGCCATGTTATATCGATTACAGCGAAAACTTGTTGGCGTTTCCCCAATCTTAATGACAGCTGGCATGCTAAATTCAATGATACACGACAGGATGTGATCATCTGCTCGATGTGCCATTGTCCATGGCGTCTAAATTTAACTCTTCATCTGAGTCAATTACTTCTTCAAAATCATAGTAGGGATTTGCCTGCATCAAAAAATTATATTTAGTTAATTTCTTTTCCAGACCCCTAAGAGATTATTTCCATACGATAAACATAATGCATAATATTATTTTTTTTTAAAAAAAAAATGATTCATCCTACATACACATCATATAATCAAATATTATTCAACGCATAAACTTTTTTTGAGCTTAGGAATACAATATATATCACATACCGCAGGTCGAGGCTTTACAGCTTCAAAACTATGGAAAACAGGGGTAGCAAAATCAGGCGGATTAAGGACAATATATGCCCCACAGTTGTTGTATCGATCCTCTGAGGCCTGTACCAGAAACAAATAACGATTGTCAGATTACGTGAAACAATACACATGATCAAAAATACATTTTTTTACATTAGTAATAAAATCAAATCATTCAGCTTGGAATGTCAAACTAGAAGTTAAATTTCCACTTATGAAACTTGTATCTATAAGTCAAAATGGTAGCAATATTTCGAGGGTGAGCAGTAGATCATGTGATAAAGTATAACCTGAAATTGTGGATAGTCCGGAGCACTGAAGAGAGTTATTAGCTTTCCACATTCTACATGATGATCGATTGTATATCCATTGTCCATTCCTAATAGATCATGTCGCTTGTCTCTCGCATCTGGACCTTCATGTGACCTGATGATTAACTTTGTTCACGAAAAGAGGAAGTGTGAATATAAATTTTAAACTTGTAAAGTTATGTGATAATGCCTAGTTTCTAATGTTATGAGGGAACATGCTCAATGTGCTACAATAAATCATTTTGTATAACAACATGCCAACTGACCAAGCTTAAAAGATGCCTATAGATATTCAGCAACCAATCTTGTTGAACATAAACACTCAACTAATTAGAACCATGCAGCATATAATTCAACTTCGTCAACAAGTATTTTGCATTCACAAGTCACAACATAGGTGTCTTTTTGTCCAAAAAAAGATTCCCCCTCCCCCCCTAAAAAAAGGCTGTTCGGATGTTACAATCATGCTTGAACTTTAGTAAGGAGTTCTATCGTATTCAACATATGAGATGCAGAAGCACTACAGTTGAACATCCCAAGATAAGCAAGAATTGCTCCGAGACAGTATGCAATATCAAAAGGAAGAACTAGGCCAGTACGTTTGTGAGCTAAACAACAAAGAACAAACTAAAATAAAAGGAAGACATACATTACGATGATAGGTACTTAAGATATAAATATGGAAACATTAATTATTACCATTTTAATACTAAAAAACACATGACGCTCGATGTCTACATAAATAAATCATAATGATTGGGAATCCACAACAGACAGTATTCATGTTTGATGTACCAACTCAACCTACATTGAAGTAGCAAGTGCATACATCATGGTCTAATGTACTTCCAAAGGAAGAAGCAATGAAAATATTACAATTGATAAAGCAAGCAAACAGATAAAGGGGATTCAAGTAACATTAGGATCACAGGCTCCTAACTAACAGTGTTTCAAGTTTTGAGTGCCAGAACAAGCATCATAACACTTAATAACTTAAAAAGATATAATTCAATTCATCAGATAATTTCAATCAAGCATGGCAACGATAATAATAAATAAAAGCAAACAAACCTTCAAATTATTTGTATATAGAAATTGTTGAGTGATATCTGGACCCCAAATCAAACCAATGCCTCTTTCTTTATTTGGGGAAATACCAATCTCCAAGGAAGGGTCAGACCAAAGCACATCTCCGGGAATCAAATTTGAACCCTCCCATGGAGGGTCAAGAACAGTTCTCCTTGCTTTTAATAATTCATCCAAGGATCCAAGCTTCATAGTAGTTGAGTCATCGGTAGAATTCGCCTTGTATTTGTGACCTCTCTTCCCCTTTTTTGATCTTTTTGATGGTACTACAATCGTCCCACGGAAAATCCCTCCATGAGCAGTGTAGACGCATCCTGCTATTATTGACGCTAGAGGAAGATCTTCAAAACATCTTAAAAACTTCCGATAAACTTGAGGGCCTTGGTCTTTATATTTAACCATTACCTCCTGTTCAAAGCCATAGACTGATGTACAGTACTTGGATTCGTGATTTCCCCGGAGAAGAAACACACTATTTGGAAGCAATACCTAAAAGAGACAAAACATGTTGATGACCGTTTGCTGATGGTTAAAGGGAATCTATCTGCTAACATTTTTTTACCATGCTGAAGGATAAACTTGCTAGTATGACCAAATCTTCGATCTTTTATGGATTGTTATTACAGGATGTTGGACTTTGTGGAAACACTTTTAAGTCTGTAACAGAACGAGTAAGAATTCTATGCTGATTGCAATTTGAATGCACACATGCAGCAAAATGATCAAACACACACTTTAATGGTAGATATGCCAAATTAGGTATTGGGGCTCAGAATTCTATGCTGATTTCAGTTAAATTGCACATAGAGCGAATTGACCAAACACACACTTGACAAGTTCGATTTAAAAAAAGTAATACTATATGAAGCTACAATCTTTGTTCATAACTCAGCTTACTTGCATTATCCAACACAATGCTTTTCTATCTATTGCATCAATTAAGTGGATCCAGAAAAGGCAAGGAATTGCAATGCGCATGGTGTTGTGACAACAAGCTTAAACGAGTAGAATTGGGATAATTCACCTTCCAAGCAAGGAGGAGGAGGAGGGTCTCGATGCCCCAGGCACCGCGATCCACGTAATCCCCGTTGAACACGAAGATGCGCTCCTCGGAGGGGAACCCGGCGTCCTGGAGCAGGAAGATGACGTCGTGGAGCTGGCCATGGACGTCCCCGACGACGATGACCTTCTGGTCGGGCCGCGGGTCGACGCGGACGAGGTTGGGCTCGCGGTGGAGGATGACGGACGCAGCGACGACGAGCCGCTGAACGAGCGCGGCCGGGAGGACCGAGGGGAGTTGGGCCGCGGGGAGGCGGCGCGAGCACCAGTCCAGGGCCGCGGTGAAGCCCGCCACCCAGTCCCGCGTCAGGGCGCCGTCCTCGGGCCACGCGACGACCGGCGGAGGCGGAGGCGGCGAGGGGGAGGGGGAGGGATTCGTGGCGGCCGTGCCGCCGTCGTGCTGGGACATGGTATGGGTCGGGTTCCAACCGATTGGGTATGCGATTTTTTTAATGTCTCCCCTGCTTATTTCCTTCCTCGTTTTGCTGCAAATTGCAGGAGGGGTTTGTGTTTTTTGGGGGGAGACGAGATGAGGGCTCGTTCCAGCTGGCTGCCGCTTTTCCCCCTTGCCGCTGTTTGCTTGGGTCGCGGGTTCTCTGAGAATCTGAGTCGTGAGCTGACACGGCAGCGAAAGCGAAAAGAGGAAAAAGAAACGGAGGTGGCGTGGTCGCGTGAGCGCTGGGGAGCGAGCGCTTTTTGCACAAGAAAGAACGCGAGGGCAAGGATCTAAAACCTGTTTTCGGTGGAAATTTCGGTCATCGGCCGGAAACGGTGACCGACCGACCGTTTACCGGTTTTTTCGGAAAAAGCCCGAGCGAAGTTCATTTGAATTTGCTTAAAAACAAGATGGAATTCAAAAATTAAAATTTGAATATGCTAAACCGGTAAAAACCGATCGGGGGAGGGCGACAGGCCGCACTGCGACGGACTTGAATTAAGGTGGGCAGGGGCAAGGGTGGGGAAGCGGCGGCACCGGGGCAGGGGGTGGAGGCACGCGGAGCTCACCGAAGAGGAAGAAGGCGGTGAAGGCAGAACAAGAGGGGCGCCCAGAGAGGAAGAATAAGAGGGGTTGGGGCCGAGGCGCTTGCCGGAGCTAGCTCTATTGGGGCTTGCTTTGAGGCTTGAGAAAGAGATGAGATGTAGTTGAGTGGTTGAGAGAGAGGAATGGATAAGGTAGATGGACCGATGGAGTGTTCGATACTCAATTACGGAATGACCGTTCGTTCATCGGTCGCCTCCGAAGAAATTATAGGTTGAACATGGATGCCAAACCAAAATCTAATAACTTCGACTAATTTGGCATCCTTCGGTTCATTACCAATTTGTTTCCAAGTTTTAGTAAGATTCCTTTCCACTAACTCCTTGGTCCCCCCCCCCCCCCAATTTTTGGGCCAAAAATTTGCTGACCAAAATTTTGGTAATGTATCAAAACATCCTCAAAATTTCAAAGTTTTCAATTTGATTTGAGTTTTTGGTTTGAAACTCATTTTCTTTCCCAATTTAGCAAAATCCAACAAATCCTCGCTTTCCCTTTTTGCCCTCCTGTCTTCCCCTCTTCAGAAGCAGCTTCACCCAAAACCGCTACCGCCTCCGTCGCTTCCACCGCGCGTCGCCATGGGAGCTGCCATCCTCCACCGCTGCTCCGCACCAAGGTCGTACAGGCACCGCCACCTCGCCTCGCTACCTCCCCCCTCCGCCTTCAATGCATCGCGCGTCCCGAGCCGCCGCTCCCATCCCGTCGTCATGCCGTGCCACAATCGATGACCTCCTCAGCGCCACCTCCCGCCCGCTCCAGTGAGGAAGCACCGCCACCGCGATGCTGCCCCACGCGCGCCCACACCTCTACCTCGCCTTGCCCAGCGTAAAACCCTCCCGGCCACCCACGTCGCCGCCCGCGCACTGCCAGCGCTGCACCTTCCCATTGCTCCCACCGCCTTCAATCGGCTATAAAAGACGCCTCGCTCGCTCCTCCTCCCTCACACCAAGCACCAACCACCTCCTACCCTCCTTCGTCCCCAAGGCCGGCCAAGTCGGAGGAGCCGCCACCGCCACCGCTCCCTCCCCGTCAAGCCGTAAGGCGATTACGCCCTCCCCGTCCCTTCCTCTCCCACCCAGCACCCCAACACCACCCCCTTCCCTCCCGAACCCCTTCCCCTACCACCTCCAACCACCACTCCGCCGGACCGACGTCGCCTTTCCCCTTCACCGCCACCACCTCAACCCCCACTCAAGCCCTCAACCCATACCAAAAACCCCCAAAGGGAGAGGCACTAACCTCGGTAGAGCCTCCTCAAGACCGCCAAGACCTTTCGCGCCCGGCCGTGGCCACTGCCCTTTGCCTTCCTCCTCCCTTCTGCTTTAAGCCGGCTAAAGGCGCTCTGCCTTCGTCCATGCCCAAAGGCCTTTAAGGCCCAAGCGTAATGGCCCTTCGGGCCATTAAGCCGAACCGACTCAGCCCAATACTGTAGCTTCCACTGTTCATAGACATTTACTATTCATTTCCATTGCAGCCCATACATTGTTCATTTAAAAACACTATTCATAACCTAAAAACAATAGACCTAATTACTATTTCTTAGCCAAGTTTAGCGGCTAGTTACTGTTCATAATCTATTTTTAGGTATGAACAGTGAAAGGGTCACTATTCATCAAAACCCTAACATTGACATTTCATACCCATTCTGACCGTCTCGAATCCAGAAAGCCCATTCTTAACTCCGTTTAGCCATATCAAACTCCCGATAAATCTTTTTACCTCTTTAGTTGTTTCTTTATCTCTTTTATATATATATTTTTTGTTATACTTGGATTCATTTACATGCTCATTCCTTGTCGAGCTAGATATTTATTTGATTTTTGTGTCTTACACTAGGTTTTGACTCCGACGAGCCAGCTCAGGCCAGCATTGGTCAGGACTCAAGAGTGACAGGACCTTTCGAGGACTTCGAGCAAGGAGGCAAGCTGCATACCTTGAACATATTGAACCTACATTCCATATAATTCATATTATTATTTCCATTAGTATATTTTAGCCAATTATTTCAATAAAGAAATAATACCTTGGAATGTCATGTTGAATAAATAAAACCCTTCACCCCACATATCAAACCACCCATTCTTGTAGGCCATATTTACCTTGACAAGTTTAGTCCATATAAAATAATAGCAAATATTCCACAATGTCATACAAAAACTCATTTCTTAACACTGATAAGGAAGGTTGGTTTTGAGCTAATAGGATTTGGTGGAAAGTTGAGGGTTGAGACCAGAAGGTTGGACAACCCAATATACTTATTAAAAGTGAGACATCGGTGAGATCTGGAGGTGGACGACCGCAAATTGGTAAATGGTCCATCGCCTCACAAGATGTTAAGTAAGGACGAGAACCTTGTGCCAAGTAAACAGACACAATTCTCGCTCAACCATAGGCGTGGTTTATCCAACTTAGCTTAGTACACTGCTCTCCCAATTGAATATCTATATGCTGTCAACTGCTCTTGTGTGATAGAGCAGTCGCGGAGTGGGGTGAGTTAGGAGTGGGCCTGTTAGGGCACTCGCTGAACTACACAACGGTATGGACCCGTCAGCCTCGGAGTGCGGATTCCACCATTGGCCGGTGGTCTTTCGAGGCTATATGGACCTTGAACCTACCGGGTAGAGACTAGAAAGGTTGAGCAGCGGAAAAGACATTATTATCTCAACTCAGTCACACGCTATCTAGTTGCGTCTATATAGCTTGACAGTATGAGTATGAGATATCTTGTGGGTAAAGTTGGGCAACTTTGCAGAGTATAAATCAATAGTATTCGAATACACCGTGCTTCCGGTTAATGAAGCTGTGTTCATGGAGTGATTCCAATATGCAAGGCATAAGTAGAATTTTACAGATGTTAATTGGTAAATTCAGATATTGTAAGCCCTGTGGCTATACATATTACTGTTTTACCTTTTTAAGTACTTACTGCTTTTAAATTCAACTCTTGCATTCCACATATACCTGTATTGGTAAAACTGTACAATTCCTTTGATAATCCTGGCATATAGTTAAATAGAATTTCCTATGCAAATTGCTGGGTACGGTGGTTGTACTCATTCTTACTAAACATCAACAGAAGAATTTTGGGAGGAATCAGGTGATCTCTACGAGCAGGAGGAACCGATAGATGGTGAGGATTACTAGAATTAGGTTCTCTTTTGCGTCCAAACTTGTCTATAGTTTCGGCACACTTTTGTGTTGTAATATATTATATTTGGGCTTGGATGCTCGCTTCTATTTTCAAACGGGCTGTTAAGTCTTAACTGCTGTAATAAAAGATTATTTTTTATTGTAAATATATGCTTGCTTGTGAAACCATAACTTTACAACTATATATCCTAAACAGTTATAAAATTTTTAGCGGTCCCATTTTCGGAGCTGTTGCGTGTATTACAAGATTTGACACACACTGATAAAGTTCACATGTGTCATGAACCAATAAGCCCCATACGCAGTCGTGACTCGTGTGGGCGAAAATGGTCAAGGAGATTGAATAGTAATAGCATGCCAGTGGAGTAACATATGGCATCATTTGTGTACGAATGCGCCCACTTAATCTGGAATTCTGGAGAGGAACACAACAAAAGGTACTAGCTTATTCCAGTCATCACGGTGCAAGTTATCTTGAAACAAGTTGACGAAACTCCCCACTTACACAAAATATCTTCAACACAAAGCAGCCTATGCACTGACTCGTTTATCGTGTCATCATCACAGTAGCTCACAAAATATTGGCACTCATAGACATACCGTGGAACTATTCTTTTCCATGCTAGGAAACTAGCAAGTGGCAAGTGTATACAGGGAAAGAAACTACTGAGTATTGACTACCGACGGTAGCGTGCATTCGTACATAAACATGTAAACATCTAGCTAAGCAAAGAAATAGTAGCAACGAAGTCCCCGTTCTGGGAGCATTTACATTTCTCATGTCTAGCCAAACGCCATCTATCTGAACAAGCACAATACACAATGGTGAACAGTTACTTCCCGAAGCCTAAGTACTCAGAGTTATTTTCTGGGCTTGCTAGCGGTGGATCCGGCAGGAACTTTTTTTTTAATTAATTAACATTTTTTTGAATTTTATTTTAAAATTAACCCCCCGCGCACTTTATTTCTAATTCTGACTCTTTTGGTCACGCCTCCACCCGTGACGTGACAAAACAACACTGTCACGCTAGCCCATTTTTGGTCAAACTCTTGTCACGCCACTGGAAGTGGCGTGACATTATTATTTGGTCACGCCACAACCAGTGACGTGACAAAAAGGGTTATTTTAGGGATTTATCCTGGCGCGTGACAGTGTTGTTTTATCACACCACCACCCGTGGCGTAACCAAAAGGGTCAGAATTGGAAATAAAGTGCACCGGATGTTAACTTTAAAATAAAATTCAAAAAAAGGTTAATTAATAAAAAAGTTCATCCGGCAGCGAGATGGCTCACGACCGGTGACGGGTGACACACAGACGACCGGCGACGGTTCCGCTTCGTTTGGCTGCTTAGAAGAGGCGACTGGTGACGGTTCGACGTCCTTGACCGTCGATGGCAGAAGAGCGGCGACCGAATCTGTCGAAGAGCTCGGGAGCGTGAGGAGAAGCAGAGCAGAGGCAACGGGGGCAGCGGCAACCGACGGCTGAGGAGACCGGCGTCGATCACGTGAGAAAAACCCTAACCCTAGTTTGACTCTGATACCATGTTATGAAAAACGCTTGTATTCATCGTGAAGTTAATGTGCCAATATATATACAAGTGCAGGTGTGACATATATGCAGATAACCCTTTATACAACAGAGAAAATACACAGGCAACAATATACATCTAACAACATGCACAAGCAACACTTTTATGAATTGTTTATCACGTAGACACCAGACTTTCAAAATCACTCCTTGTAATTTTGCCGATGGCGCATTTTGGTACAAGATATACCCAGAAAAACTAGTCGTCAGATTTTGTAGGCTCCTTCTTCCCATAAATTAGGCCAGTATCCTGGTCATTACATGCAGTATTAGCATTAGGAAACAGTTCATACAACCTATTTGTGGAACAACTTGTCTGGGATCTATAAGAGAGATGAGGCTACCTGGGGATCAGGAATCGGCTTTCGTTTCTCGACATAACGGTAAGGATCCGAGGCAGCAGCCAAAGCAGCTCTCTCCTGGTGAAAGAAAGCATAGCGTTTTTTTAAGTGGATGCAGAGAAAATTAGCCAGATTCAAGTTAATAGCACTTGGAAAGGGAAAAAAGAGCAACAAACAAGGTAACAACAGTGCAATACTTAGAAGTAATTTGGACATATCTGCATCTATAACTACATCTTTTCTGACGATGCAAAGCAAACGACATAGTCGAATGAAACATATGAAAAACAGCACTTCACTATATGATATCAACGCTAAGATAAAGAAGAACAGTTGGCCGCCAAATTATCAGTTGTAATGAGAGAAACTGCAAGAACAGATGTAATTGACTCTATTGCCAGTAGCTTTGTAGGTCAACAAGGCTCTCTTACCGGAGTTTGGAGGTCTTAAATCACGCTTCAGAACACAAGTTTGGAGTTCAAGCAATTCAGATTATCATTTCGGTTTTAGTTTTTACTGTCTTTGTTAGTTCGGTGGATACAACATAACTGTTAATTTAAATTTGAGATCACCATTATTTGCCCCCAAAGAGGTATTGCTACATTTCTGCCTAGCTCTAGCACAGGTCTATTTTTGTTTAGTACACGCTATGAGTGCATCGTTTATCCAAGAATGCCGTGTATGTATATCACTACTCCTGCTGCCAAAAAACGGAGCATCACTAATACTAATGATTTGACTCCATAAGCTATAATAGATTTAACAAGACAAACGTTGTGGGAGAGCCTTCGCAGCAGTACATTGTGTCACACGGCCATTGCCATCAGCCATAGCGTTGGACATGGGAAGCTGAAGCACAGGCAAAAGGAAGATGACAGGGAGAATGACTTCAGGTGTAAGGGTGTAGGAATCGTAAGCTGTAGACAGTGCATGCGTTAGGTGTATGGACCATTGGGCCCACGGGTCATTGTAAGTGAGGAAAGGTTTAAAGTGTGATACTGTGTAACGACAAGAAAACAGATTGGAAGAAAGCATTTTGTTATTCCTCATCTTGTTCTTCCCTCGTTCCTCATCCCAGTTCTTGTATCCATCTATTTGGACTCAGTGTTTCCATCGAAAATGGGTTGTTTGGGTCGCTAGTTTACTGTAGCGCAACCGGGACGCTACAATTTGGTATCAGAGCCTTCCACTTTCGTTTTCGTGCGTTCCGGAGATTGTTTCGGTCCATAAAATCCCTGGAGAGGTTGGATACCATCTCGGTTCCGTAATCCCAATCTGAGGTTGGACCGGCAAGGAGAAGCACCACGGCGCCCACGAAGCCTTCGCTGCAGACTCGACAAGTCATTTCGGCAATGGAGGAGCAAACTGGGTTGATTCAAGCAACGATATTGGAAATTTTGGCCCAATTTGATGTTCAAGCAGAGAAGATGGATCGGTTGGCTATAGAGGTGAAGAATCTGGGGCAACAAGTTGAGATTCAACAAGATAGTTTAGATGAAGTTAAGCGCACGCAATCAGAATTTCTCCGTCAGCCCCCTGCGCCGCTACTCCCCCCCCCCACCACCGGTACAACAACCGATGATCCGTCAACCCAGCGGGGCAGGCCTAGTCGCCCCAGTGGTTCCACCCGGCGCGCTCACAAATCAAGGTCCACCATTGCTTCCTCAACCCCAACCCACGTATGGAGGCACGACCACACCCGTGTCTCCGTCAGAATCGCCCGGGTACATGAAGCCACCGCAGCTCGATTTTCCCAAATTCTTCGACGAGCACCCTCGGTTGTGGCTAAATCGATGCCGTACCTATTTCGATATGTATCAGGTGCCAGTGTTGCAATGGGTATCAACAGCAACTCTATACATGGATGGTCACGCAACTCTTTGGTTGCAAGCTTACAAACGACTCCAGGTTCTGCAGGGTTGGGATTCATTTTGCGAAGCGATCGAAGAGGAATTTGGCTCGGATGAATATGATGTTCAAATGAGCAAACTCTTACAATTGAAGCAAACCGACACGATGGCGGAATATCGGATCACGTTTGAAGCCAGCATGTACCATTTGTTGTCTTTGGACGTTACACTGAACACTCGGTTTTTTGTCACTCAGTTTCTCTTGGGCTTGAAAGATGAGATTCGCGGCGCGGTTCGTTTGCAGTCTCCAATGAGCGTGACAAGGGCGGCAGTGCTATCGCGCATCCAGGAAGAAGAATGGGAATTGAGCCGGCCTCGCCATCGGGTCCCAAATACAGCCCGGCCACACGCAAACTTACAAGCTACAGTACCGTTTCCAGCACCAGCTCCAGCACGCAATGAGATAAAGCGACAGGGAACTGAAGAATTTGTGCGCGAACGCCAACTGCAGGATTACCGCCGTGCTAATGGATTGTGCTTCAAATGCGGGGATAAGTATTCAAAAGAACATCAGTGCAAGAAACCCATGCAATTATTGACTATAGAGATTGGTGATTTTGGGGAGGTACTCACGGAGGACACATTGCAAGCCATGGAAAATACAGACACACCAGAAGAGTGCTTCAAGCTGTCGGTTCATGCCATTGCGGGTACTGAAGAAGTTCAATTAGTTCGTCTTTGTGCTCTCGTCAAGAATCAAGTCATGCTCATATTAGTGGATTCGGGCAGTACGCATAGTTTCGTCAATCGTTAGTTTGTTCAGCGCATGCACCTCCCCACTTAGGCAAGGCCGGTTGTCACCATCAAGGTGGCCAATGGCGCGAAACTACATTGTGACAGTATCGTGCCCGATTTAACGTGGTGGATTCAAGGTATAACATTCAGCACGACATGAGGGTGATTGATTTGGGGGTATATGATGCTGTACTGGGTATGGATTGGTTGCAACCTCTTAGTCCGATGGACTGTCATTGGTTCAACAAGACACTGACATTTGATTATGCAGGCAACCGGGTGTGTCTTCAGGGAGTTCAGACCACCCGTCAATCCACATTATCTGAACTTTCACAGAAGCAACTACGTAAATGGAGCACTGGCAATGAAATCTGGGCCATGGCAGTATTAGACCATCAGTTGCCCTCCAAGCAGGATCACCTTACTGCTATACCAATTGAGGTACAATCTCTTTTGCAACAGTACAATGATGTGTTTGATGATCCGAAATGCTTGCCTCCTCATCGACAGTTTGATCATGCCATCACGTTAGAACCAGGGGCAACACCAGTGAACTCACAGCCATACTGGTACTCACCACTTCAAAAGGATGAAATCGAGCAAGTCACGCAGATGTTGGAATCAGGGGTCATCACACCAAGTATGAGTCCGTATGCCTCTCCGGTTTTGCTGGTGCAAAAGAAGGATGGGAGTTGGAGGTTTTGTGTCGATCATCGTCGTTTGAACAAACATACTGTGAAGAGCAAGTTCCCATTACCAATTGTCGATGAGTTATTGGATGAATTGGCGGGCACGCATTTCTTTTCCAAATTGGACCTTCGCTCCGGGTACCACCAGATCCAGATGAAAGAAAGTGATGAAGAGAAGACGACATTTAAAACATATCACGGTCACTTTCAATTTCAGGTCATGCCCTTTGGATTAACAAACGCTCCTGCCACTTTTCAGTGTTTGATGAACACAGTTTTTGCCCCACATGTGCGCAAATGTGTGATCGTGTTTTTGGACAATATTTTGGTGTACAGTCGCACGTTGTCCGATCATCTGGAACATTTGACAATCGTGCTCGAGGTGCTACGCAAGAATCAGCTCTTTGCTAAGTGGTCTAAATGTTCTTTTGCCCAATAGCAGCTAGAATACCTTGGTCATATCATTTCCCAACATGGAGTGACAACTGATCCTTACAAAACCCGAGCTATGGAACAGTGGCCTCTACCCACCACTACCATTGAATTGCGCGACTTTCTAGGTCTTACCGGCTATTATCGCAAGTTTGTACCGGCTATTATCGCAAGTTTGTTCAACACTAGGGGATCATTGCCAGACCACTTACGAACTTATTGAAGAAGAAGAGTTTCCTTTGGACTGACCAGGCAACAGAAGCATTTCATACTTTCAAACAGGCCATGGTCAACACCCCGGTCCTTGCTCTCCTTGATTTTTAGTTACCTTTTGTTGTGGAAACCAACGCCTGTGCAACAGGGATTGGGGCCGTTTTGATGCAGCAAGGTCACCCCATTGCATATCTCAGCCGACCTTTGGGTCCTTAAAATCAACGTTTGTCGATTTATGAGAGGAGTTTCTTGCAGTAATTATGGCTGTGGATAAGTGGCGATCCTATTTGCAGCGAGGACCATTTCTCATCCTAACGGATCACAAGAGTCTCTGTAATCTTGAGGAGCAACAGCTTGGTACTGAACTGCAGCGCAAAGCTATGTCTAAATTAGTGGGCTTACAGTTCAAGTTTCAATACAAGAAAGGTGTGGACAATGGGGTGGCAGATGCTCTCTCTAGGGTCAACCATCTATTTCATGCACAAACTCTCTCCAGTTGTTGTCCAGACTAGGTCTAGGAGGTTCTCAATTCGTATACGACTGAAGCTGAGGCTCAGGACTTGCTTACTGCATTGGCTATCACTAGCCCCGATAGTAAAGGCTTTTCACTTGAGCATGGCTTGATCAAATACCAGGGCAGGATTTGGATTGGATCAAATTTGGCCCTTCGAACAAAGTTGATCAGTAATTTTCATGATACAGCCATAGGGAGGCATTCTGGCATTCTGGCTACCTATCATCGTATAAAGCAATTGTTCTATTGGGTGGGACTCAAGGCAGCAGTGGAGGATTTTGTAAAGCAGTGTCAAACTTGTCAGCAAGCAAAGCACGAACACTTGCATCCGGCCGGTCCTTTACAACCCCTTCCAGTGCCTGAAGGAGCCTGGCAGGACCTCACCATGGATTTCATCGAAAGCTTACCGAAATCAGAGACGTACGATGTGATTTTGGTGGTTGTGGATCGCCTGACTAAGTATGCACATTTTATACCATTGCGACATCCTTTCACGACAGTTCAGGTGGCGAAAGTATTTCTTGATAATGTGGTCAAATTACACGGTGTACCTGGTTCTATTGTGTCTGATCGGGACAGGATCTTCACAAGCACATTTTGGCGTGAGATTTTTCAGGCCATGGGAACTAAGCTGAAGTATAGTACGGCCTATCATCCGCAAACCGATGGTCAAACGGAGCGTGTGAACCAATGTGTGGAATGTACCTCCGGTGTGTAGTTCATCATTGTCCGAAGAAGTGGAAGTCGTGGTTGGCTATGGCCAAATTTTGGTACAATTCCAGTTTTCATTCCTCTCTGGGGCGTTCTCCATTCAAGGCTTTATATGGGGTAGAATCGAATTTTGGAGCATTGCCTAACCCTACAATGCCACTGTCTACTGAGGCGTCCATCTTACTCCAGGATCGACACGCCTATACTGAATTGTTGAAGACTCAGTTGGCGCGTGCGCAAAACCGAATGAAACTTCAAGCTGACAAGAACAGGCATGATCAATAGTTTCAAGTTGGGGAACATGTCCTGCTCAAATTACAGCCATATGCGCAGAGTTTAGTCATCGACCGGCCATTTCCCAAGCTGGTGTTTAAGTACTTTGGCCCCTTTTCCATTTTGGAGCGTATTGGTGCCGTAGCTTACAAGCTCCAGTTGTCGGACGATTGTGCCGTTCATCCGGTTTTCCATATTTCTCAGTTGAAGCCAGTTACTCCCAACTATTCGCTAATGTTTAAGGATCTGACTCCCATCTTAGATTTATCGGTTGGCACTCCTACACCGGTGGCCATCCTGGATCGCCGGCTGGTCAAGAAGGGCAATTCTGCTACTCGACAGCTTCTTGTGCAATGGTCGACGTTGTCGAAGGAATGTACCACTTGCGAAGATTACTCGGTCCTACGCAATCGTTTCCCGTACGTGGCGATTTGGGGACCACTTGCATCTCAAGGAGGGGCGAATGTTACACTGCCATTGCCATCGGCCATAGCGTTGGACATGGGAAGCTGAAGCACGGGCAAAAGGAAGATGGCAGGGAGAATGACTTCAGGTGTAAGGGTGTAGGAATCGTAAGCTGTAGACAGTGCATGCGTTAGGTGTATGGACCATTGGGCCCACGGGTCATTGCAAGTGAGGGAAGGTTTAAAGTGCGATACTGTGTACAAGAAAACAGATTGGAAGAAAGCATTCTGTTATTCCTCGTCTTGTTCTTCCCTCGTTCCTCATCCCAGTTCTTGTATCCATCTATTTGGACTTAGTGTTTCCATTGAAAATGGGTTGTTTGGGTTGCTAGTTTACTGTAGCGCAACCGGGACGCTACACCTTGGTCCAGGACTCCGGGTCTAATTAAGTGGTGTTTCTTCACAGTTAGATTTGGCAGAAAGAAAGGTGAGCAATTCCTGCCGAAACCAACCGAGAGAAACAATTTGCCATGCAATCCAATGCACAACTCTCTAGTGAACCAAAAGCTCTTGATGCCAAGAACTACACACGCACGCGCATGGTTTAACTAACTGCTCAATTCGACAATTGTCAGGTACTAGGCGCGCATGGATAGATGCCACCATCCCCTGCAGCTAGTGATCTGAGGTAACACCTCAAGAATTATCTGATCCAATAGAAGACAACTACAGCTGCAATAGGAAGTATATAGCAAGGGGGAGGAAAGAAAGGAACAAGGGAGGTGGATGAATGAAGGTAAGTGATGACCTCCTGCTCCTTCTGGAGCTGTCGCGCGGGCTTGACCCAGAGGTAGTAGGCGAGGGTTCCCGCGAAGGCCCAGGACGCGAGGTTGCTCCACCCGCGGAGGCCGCCCAGCGCGTTGCCCACGAACGACCGCGCGTTCCCGATCGTCCGGCTCCACCCCTCGTCAGCGCCATCCAACCCCCCTCCCCGGTGGCTCCTCCTCTCCTCCGCTCCCTCCAACGTCGCCGTCGACTCCTCAATCTCCGACCCCTCCCGATCGCTTCTCGCGACGCCTCGGTGTCTGGTTTTGGTCCGTCCGCCCGCCCGAAAACCAGCGCTGAACGATGTAACAGCCATGGAGTGGGCCGGCCCATGTAATGGAGTAGTTGTGTTAGAATAGCCCAACTTGAGGGCGCAGATTCGGCTTAGGCCTATTTGTGAATTGTGATTTCTTTCTACCTTTCTTTTTGCTCCATTTTATTTGCCGCACTTTTGCTTTGCTCATGGCATGCTCTTTAGCCAGAGTTTGCAAAGTTTTTACTGGGCTGGTGAACATGCAATCGTTCCTCTTCTTTGTGATCATAGTACGTGGAACGATGGAAGTATGATATACACACTCTTTCTCATTACCTGAAGCATTTGGGTGAACTTACTGTCGCATGAAACCTAATACGGCATGGCAGCTAAGATGTCCCCAGAATCCAGGCTCGTTTTGCATGATTGCATCCCCATTGACATGTACGCCACTGGACGCCGGTCCGGGCCGGGCCGGACACGATTGAAGTTAACACGATTGAAGAGACAGCGAGAGAGACCACGCATCCACCTCGTTTGATACCCGCGGGAGCGGCTGCAGCATAGCATGCAAGACCGATGGCGACGAACCAACCAACGTTACCAACCACCGGCGACACGTCACGCGGCCGTGCTCGCGCGCGGCGCGAGCCCCACGGCCGCACGCCCAGCTCCAGTGTCTAGCATAGCAGCGCCGACGTCTCACGGCATCACGTGCGGGCAGCGCGTGGCGCCTCAGATCCCAAATTCAAATGCAGTGCTGCTACATGTACCGATTGAGTACGTTGAAGTTACGTACTGACGGGGACGCGCCCAACTAGCTTTCGTCAGGTTGGAGGGCGGACGACAACCAGTAGAGGTGGATTACGTGGGATCATGGTACTAGAGGTGGATCACGTGGGATCATGGAACTCTTTCCGTTAACGGATTTGCTATTTATAAGTCGACTAAAATTTTCTTAAGTTTAGGTTAACTATTGTGGCCGTTGAAATAGTACAGAGATTGATATGCTATATGATTAGATTTTGATCTAATAGATAAAAAATATGACTTCTGCTTCAGAAAATTATAGTCACCTTACGAATAGATAATCCGTTAATCAAGCTCTTGTTAGGGAACCACATGCTTATCCTCTACCTCCCTTCGCCTTCATGGCTCATCCAAGGAGGTAGCCTAGGTCCTCCTATGAGCTCATTACTCAAGCTACCCTGAGTTTGCCACGACGGAAGAAGGCATTGTTGTCAGGGGCGGAGGCAGGATATGAGCATAGGGGGGCCAAGTCAAGTAGACATCAGTGGTAGTAGAAAATTTAAATCTAACTATTGCTGTTTTGCAAGTAACATAACATGCTTATCAAAATATAGAAACACGTGTTTAGAAAATACAAAAGAAAATTATATATCTACCTCTGACATGATAAACTACATCTCTGTCAACTTGAAATTAGCGAGCAGACCTTGACATTCTTTATAATTGGTATATGCTCCTGTTACAAAAGAGCGACGTTTTGTGATATGTGCAACCAAACTTTCTAAATCTTGGCTATCGACATCTTTCCGTCTTTATGTATTTAGATCGGGGCATGAAAATAATATATATAGATTTGTCTCAAAAAATACTATCACAATATTGTAATGGTTTTATTAGGTTTTATACTTATATTACAATAAAAGTTTGTGGTCAAAATCGTGTTTTGGGACTATGTCGATGTCCAAAACTAATCATTTGTGACTGGAGGGAGTGTATGTATGTGTGTGTGTGCGTGATGCTCATTCCTAATTTGCATTTTAAATATTCCATGAACTCGATATAAGAGAGTAAAGCACGGATGGAAACGGAAGACCCGATTGCTTTTGGTTAGGTTATTTTAGCATAAATGATTCGGTGATGATTCCCTTATTCTGGAAAATTAGTTCAATTATTGGGCCTGGACCTCAACCTTTACTGGTCATGTACGTTGATGTTTCTTAGTAGGAAATTGGCAAATTCAATTGGAGAGAGTCCAATGTACAATACTTTTGAAACTCAACAGGCCATTAGTATTCATTACTAGGTCCACATTGTTGTCCGCTTTCATTCTATAGTGGCCAGGGGCGCCTCAATGCTGTTGAAATAGCTCGGATGCTCGAGCTAGCGTCCTCGACGTGCGGTAGGTGGTGCGGTGCTCAAGCAGTCGGCAGATGATGACGTATATATGAACACGAGCAAACACTGGGTGAATGCAATTCCTTTCATTATGCTAAATTGCTTATCACAGTTGGGCTTCTTCTCAAGTGCCTCGAATTTGAGTTAAATAATGTCTTCCATACCAGCTCGCACCAACCTGGAGTTTCTGAAGCTGAGCGTTGGAATTACAGGACATGTTTTATCGGCTGTGGTTAGGGGTTCAGATAATTGGAAATGCATATTTACTGATTCTTGGTAAGCAGGGCCATCAAGACTAAGATACAAGATCTAAGTTGTAGTACTTCATTTTGCTAACTTTTGAGAGCAGCTAAGTTCATGATGTATCTGTGGATTTATTGGTACTGTACTTTATTCATGTTGATGATGCTATTGTCGTACTACAGTTTATTCATGTTCCAGGTTGTGGATGACCCTTGGAATGGTGCATGCTATGTAATCTATGGATTTATATGTCTAAGTAGTAGTACTTCATTTATAATGCTATGTACTATTTAGACGTCTAATCATCGGTAGAGACTTTATGATTTTTTTTAACGATTTTTTTGGATTGTTTTTGGAAATTTCTGGTTATATTAGAATTTTCTAGGCTGATTTTTGAATTTTTCTATATTGTTTTTCTCAATTTATTGATTTTATTTCGAATTTTATTGGTTTTTTAAATTAATTTATATTGATTTTATTTCGAATTTTCTGACCACCTTTAAATTCAAAAAATTAAATAGGTGTTATCCCCTCCAATCAAACCATGATCTTTGGATTGGGTGGTGGGAGTGGATTAACCCAATCCCCTCTTGGATTATCTTCCATATGGATTAGTTCCCCAACTTGCCAAACAAGGCCTTACTGGGCATGTACGTTGATGTTTCTTAGTAGGAAATTGGCAAATTCTATTGGAGAGAGTTCAAACAGTCGGCAGATGATGACGTATATATGAACACGAGCAAACACTGTGTGAATGCAATTCCTTTCATTATGCTTAATTGCTTATCACAGTTGGGCTTCTTCTCAAGTGCCTCGAATTTGAGTTAAATAATGTCTTCCATACCAGCTCGCGCCAACCTGGAGTTTCTGAAGCTGAGCGTCGGAATTACAGGACATGTTTTATCGGCCGTGGTTAGGGGTTCAGATCTTTCGAAATGCATATTTACTGATTCTTGGTAAGCAGGGCCATCAAGACTAAGATACAAGATCTTTCGAAATGCATATTTGCGGGATTGATTCTAGGATAGAGGTTTCTAATTTAATTTTGAGGGGAAGAATTGTGATTACGGTTACTTACGCAAAACAAACTTCTAATCAACGTCGTTGCTTGTTGTTGGGCCTATCACATGTCAGTACGTAGCTGGTCGGGAGGCCTAGCATTTCTGACTCAAATGTAGCCGCACAGTTGATCAGCCTTCGCACGAACGCAAGCGACCCGCGCTGGCCGCGCACCGTGCCGCGTGCATCGGTACATGCCGTTACATTTTTGCCCATGTGCATGTAAGCTACGTACGCTTGGCCCATCGCATCGCTGCATCTCAAACATGAGGAGCAGCTCAGCTGTGATCCCCCCTGTCCTCCCTTGGCCGGGAGCTCGGCGAACAAATGGAGTGCACGCGAGGCGTACGCTAGAACTGCAGCGGTAGGGGCACACAAAAATGCGATCCCGGGCCAGCTCCAGCCTTCCATCCTCCAGGCCATGTGCCATGCCGGATCCAATCTGTAGAACATGCAGTCACATGCTCGTCCACGATGCCAGTGGCACCGAGCAGGCAGCACACCCCGCCTGCCTTGCCCCCACACAGAGAATCTTGATTAGTTTAAAATGCCACACAGAGATGATGATATTGTTGTTGATGATGATGTGCTGCACAAGCATCAGACTGATCACTGGAGCAGAGACAAAAGCACAGATCGCCAAGCATGGTCAGCTTGCAACGCAGCAAGCAACAGAAGGTTTTGGGGGTATGGTTCCTCCAGGTTGTTCGTCCAACCAACCTGCTCCAGGTTGTTCGTCCAACCAACCTGCCGGGGACAGGCACGCATGTGAGGGTGACATTTGAACATCTGACGATACATTGATCTAGAATTAGGCAGAAAAGAGAAAAGGTGGCACTGATACAATGGGAGAAACTGGCATGATGCTTTGGAGGACCATCACATCTTTTTTTGCAATCAATCACCAACTTCGACAATGTTCGATTAAGAATGGAGAAAAAAAGGATCAAACAAGGTGAAATAGTTAAAGAGCTGGAAAGTTGACAGGCTTCCTGAAGCAAGGAGAGAGATCTCTACACTTTCTGGACCAAGGTAATCACAAAGCTTTATGAACACAAACAAAGGTTAGCTTCTCCGGTGCCTGGGAGACGATGATGCCAGCAGCGGCACGCCAAGAACGACGGGTTTAATGGCTGGGTTGACCGGCCAGCATCAAGAAATAAATAGGTCAAACTCCGGAACAAGGACTCCCAACTATCTTGTTCCCAACTATTTGCAGACATCATCACGATTTCACATAAAACTGTTCACTTGAGGTTGATCTACTCTTCCCCGGGATATAAAATTATTTGACAGTATTTTACTCTGGATTTTGTCCATTTCCTCTGCATGGTCCAAATGTCAGAATTAAGACAGGGCCTTGGACATATCTTTGCTGGATCTGTTGTATTTCATGTGGCTCTTGACAAGCTGGCCTGCAGCAAGGGCGGACAAGAGGGATAGCTCCCCGGCAAGAACCCCACCTGCCACCACGGTGGCCAGGAGCCTCGCGTTTGATCCTGGGGATTCCCTGTTTGCGCCTTTCACGCCGAGTAGGTCCAAGCATGCGCCCTGTGACGCCAACTGAGTCCCTCCCCCAACTGTGCCCACCTGCATTTCAGTAATAATCAGAGCATGTTTATCATTGTGTACTTGATGAGCATAATTTCAAATGCTATTAAACAAGTTATCTTAGGCAGCTCAAATGCTCAATATTGGTGTATGTCCTCATAAACAAACATCAAAAATAGAATAACGTGCCTCATCCTAGCAGCATCATAATAAACGACTAAAATAATAGACAAAGCCTGCTCAAGCCAACAAGTAGCTGAATAGGAAAATAAGCACAAGAAGAGATTCATTTTTGTTGGAAAGGAAAGGAAAGATTCCTTTGATACAAATCAACTGATTGAGCTGACAAAGAATGTAAACCAGGCTGTATGTAGCAAATATATGGTCTAAGGACAGTTACAACCTGTATAGCTAGACCAGGTACAGTTAGACGTTTTGTAAATTATCTGATTTTGACACAGTTTATCCAAGTCAGCTAGTTATAGTGAGGCATCTTTCTAAGTGGTATTGTCTTTGAATTTTCAAATTTCACATACATTTCAGAGAATGGACAAAGCAGCTTGGAAGCACAATTATTTCCAATTGTACCAACTGCTTTTGCCCTATTAGTGTAAAAATAATTATACAAGGTTTTTTTTCCAGGATATCAACATTGGATATACCACCTTTTCTTTAAGAGAAATGCTCAATAGATTTCAACGGACAACAGTTCATGGAAAAGGATGTGCAAGTTAAGTGTTAACCCATTCGGGACCATAAGATACGTGCAGAGCATTTCTTACAAAATAAAATCAACGTGGGACAAAATAAATTGTAGGTAATGCGCGTCATCAGCACAAAGCTTGGACATGTTAACACTTGGATAAATAAAAAACTGATATCATTGCATACCTCAATAGATGGCATAGTAACGGAGATGTGAAGATCTTTGCCATCATTTACAGCTTCCAACATTGTGATGCAGTGAGAGCTTTCCACATTCTGTGCAGGATCCTGGCCAGTGGCTATGAAGATGGCTGTTACAATATTGCTTGCGTGGGCATTGAAACCCCCAAGCGCTCCAGCTACAGCTGAGCCAGCAAGATTCTTGATCACATTTAGTTCTACTAGCGACTGCACGTTGGTCTTCAGAACTTTTTTCACAACTTCCTCCTTGATTACTGCCTCACAAACAACAGATTTTCCACGCCCTTCGATCCAATTCACAGCAGCTGGTTTCTTGTCAGAACAAAAGTTACCTGATTTCACAAGCGAAAGACACTAATTAATTTGGAAAATTACAAAACATGAAAATGTGTTACAAAATATTGTATATTGGAATATTGAGTTATTTTATGCACACAATTATGCTAATGAAGTCAGGTGTATATTAGTATAGCCAAACAAGATGTGCATGATGACTGGGGTTGTTTAACTTGTGTAGAAACAAAAAGATGCAGTGACGCGCCTGTTCAAATATTCTTTCCTGTGATTTTTCTTGCAACTTGCGCACTTTCTCTGAACATTCTAGCATGCATGATGTTCAAGAAAATGTAGTTCCAACTACTCAGAAGAAGTATTGATTAAAGTAAATATCATACTGTACTCCCATCAGTTCAAGCGCATTAAAGATGTAGTCTTAACAAAAACACCGCTTTCAAAGCCCTGTCTATCTCTTCCTAATGCACAGTGACGAGGAGTATCGTAATGTACTTGAACATCTTATGCCATGCCAAGTTGGCTCACTGATCATCTTATTTTAAAAAGGTATAATTGGATTAAACATGCCAATGCTGAGCATTCCCCCAATAATTTGATAGGACAAACCATGCTAAGTACTTGTCGCCTAAAGACCATTCTGCTTATTCTTTGAAGATTTATTTTGGCAAGCCATAGTTCGTTTTCAAATATGATGCCATTTGCATGGAGGTAGAACAATGCTTGCGACAAATAATTCTTTTCAAACAAAAACATGTGCCTAGGAATTCAGGATTCTTGGAAAATAAAGGTGTGCCACTAGGAAGTTCATCATAACCAGAAGACTAGGTGACTCAGGTGAAGTAATTCAACTTATCCAAAAGAAAGCCGAGAAAATGAACCTGAGATGCTAATGATATCCATGTCAGGGAAGTCATCCTGGAGGTAATCCAACACATTCTGCACGCCCTTGGAAATCATGTTCATCCCCATGGCGTCCCCCGTGCTGCATCTGAATCTCATGTACAAATTCCTCCCCGCCATCGCACACTGCACCCCCTGCAGCCTCGCAAATCTACTCGACCTGCTCACAGTTGATATTTCCAAAAGAATACATTCATCACGTCATACTCATATCATCCCACATAAGAACTTCAAAACCTTAAAAGTAGAGTAATTATGAGATGAAAAGCTTATTGATTTGATTGGGACAGGTGCCTTTGACTACAGAGACGTATCGTCGAACACAAACGTCGTGTTAATCCAGTGCCATTTGTTGCATTCTAAGTGCACGAGTTGAAAGGGCTAGTAGGATACAACTGGCAGTTGTGGCATGTAGCTATGAAGCACGATTAATTAATTTTTTTGGCTGTGTGTTCAGTGTTGTACCTGTTGAAGACCATGGAGAGTGTCTCGAAGTTGGCGTGGTCCTCCAAGAAGGCCATGAGCTCGGCGGCGCGGCGCGCGGTGGGGAGGCGGGCGGCGGGGGCGCGCGTCATCCCGTCCCGGAGCACGACGCTGGTGGCGCCGCCGGACTCGGCGATGGCCTTGCAGCCGCGGTTGGTGCTGGCGACGAGGCAGCCTTCGGTGGTCGCCATGGGGACGTAGAACCGCTGGCCGTCGAGCAGGAGCGGCCCAGCGACGCCCACCGGCAGCTGGACGTACCCCACCGGGAGCTCGCAGCACTGCCTGAGAATCGACGTGTAGTCGAACCCGTCAAGCGGGAGCCCCTCGATCTGCCTCCCCGTGATCCGCCGCACCGCCTCGCGCCGGATGCCGGCGGCGCGGCGGCAATCCCCCAGCTCGGTCTCCAGCACATAGGACGGGATCTTGCCGGCGACGACCGAGGCCACAATCTCCTCGTCCTCCTCCGGCATTTTCTCGGACACCGCGTCGGCGCTCCCCAGAAGCCCGCACGGGGCCGGGGCCGGCGCCGGCGCCGGGCGTCGGCCGCGGCCCCGCCGCGCCGGACCCCACCAGGAAGTCCTCGTCCTCGTCGCTGGACGAGACTATAGACTGGACGAACGCGATGCCGAAGAAGCTGAGGAGGTAGATGAGGGAGGCGATGAAGCCAAATATGGCCAGGATCTCGGCGAGACTCACGACGTGGAGAGGCGTGGAGGAGCGGATCTTCTCGCGCCACCGCCGCATGAGGAACACGAGCGACGTCGCGAACAGCGCGGAGAATATGAGGTTCGTGTGCCGGATCGGTAGCGGCAGCGCGTCCCCGGCCTGCAACCTCGCCTGCGGAGGCGGGGGCGGCTGGCGTGCCACGCCCAAGGCGGCGCCCGGCGGCGGCGGCACCCTGCGTCGTACTTCCATGCGTGCGTGCGAGGCGGCCGCGGCTAGCCTAGCTAGTCGTTCACGGCCGAGTCAAAGGTGGCGGGGATACTGGTGACCGCTGCTGAGGTGGTGGGACGGCCACGCCGCGAGGAGTCTCGGGGCCTCGGGACGCGGGCGGCCACGGGGAGGGAGGCTGGGTTGGACTTGGTGCTGTCGGCTCGGTCCTTTTGGAGCTCCTTAATAGCAAGCAGCGGCGCGCAGCCCTGGGCCCGCGCCACCTCGGAGTGTCCCGACGTGGGCCGCTTGGCCTCTGTCCTTCTTGCCTTTCTGCCTGTCCAGGACTCTGGAATCAACCACGGCTGTTACTTGTGGCATGATAGAGTGTTTTACTGGGAGGCCGGTGATGGCATTACACGTGGAGTGTCCGTCCCCAACTCTCGCGCCGGTTATTTCTTGTGTTTGCATGAATGTATGGGTGGAGTCTTCCATAATTGGATTGGTTCTCTAAGAGATCAGGTTCAGAATTCAGATAAGGGTTGAAAGAACAGTTTCAAGTAGTATGTGAAGCACTAATTCGTTGCTAATTTAGCTGCGGAAGTAGATCCCTAACGTTCAGAATTCAGATAAGGATTGAAAGAGGAGCTTCAAATAGTATGTGGAGCATTAATTCGTTGCTAATTTTGCTGCGCGAGTAGATCCCTAACGTTCATAGTTCAAGGATTGAAAGAACAGTTTCAAGTAGTATGCGAAGCATTAATTTGTTGCTAATTTTGCTGCGTTAAGTAGATCCCTAATGTTCGGAATTCAGATAAGGATTGAAAGAGCAGTTTCAAGTAGTATGTGGAGCATCTGCGGCTAATTTTGCTGCGTACGTAGGTCCCTAATGTTCATAATTTAGATAAGGATTGAAAGAACAGTTTCAAGTAGTACGTGGAACATCTATTATCTTATTAAAGTGGAATCAAAAGAAGACACCACTGTCGATGATCGGAACACATAGTTCCCTATCAAACTTACTCGGGAAAGTAATGTGATAACGCTATCAAATGAAGACCACGACAATGACACACCGAGTGTTTGTATAAGAATACAAATGATGTTACAGAATGATCGTAATGATCGTGACTAATGAATGTGTACTGTTCTCAATCTATGATAAAACTTATGGAACTTATGTTACAGAGAACGTGGGTTACCCTTTTTATAGTATTTGAAGAGGTAACAGTTAATGCTGTAAAAGACGTCTCTAATCTTCACGCACATTCGCTAGGAGAGTCTTGAATCGTTGCGTCCATTGGTCAACCGTCGTAAGTTGCTAAATGCGCCAAAAGTTGTCTTCACTTGATTCGTAGGTAATTGTTAGTGTCTCCCACCGCTTCTTCGGTCGAGGATTGTCCAAAGTCAGTATATATTTGGTCGACAATGCCCATAGCTAGTCGGCCATGATCTAAAGTGGTCATCGACTAGTTTGTCTGTAATAAAGGGAATTAAACTTCCTTTATAAACTGGTTGCAGGTTCATAATCATAATATAGTGAGTCTATATTAAGTGGGTCTACTTTGACAGGAACTTTGACTTTGATCGAAAAGATTGACCTGGTCAAGAATCCTTGTCTGCTAGCCCCCAAGTCTTAAGAAAATAATATTTACTTAAGGCTTTATGTGCCTCAAAACGTGCATTGATAGGATTCGATCTTGCACAATCATTCCAATTATTTAATGAAAATGTGGGAGAAAGGAAAAGGTTCTATGTTTTATTGGAAGTTATGTCCGAAGGTTGCGGTAAGTGGGTGAACGGTTCACAGAAAAGAGGATAAAAGGTACATATTTTTACCTTCTCCACTATTCGCTCTCATTGCAATCTCCATCTCCCGCCTTAGTGCCCTTTCATCTCCAGTTCATCTTTGCTCTCAAACTCTTCCATCTTTTCAAAATCCTTGTTTGATCTTTGATCATGGGGGTTTTTGGAGCTTCGACTCTTTCTGAGAGCAGAATTCAAGAACTCGAAGATCAAGGCTACATTCCAACACGATCTTTGGTCGCATGGAACCTGTCGGTGGTTTAGAACCGATCTTACGTAAAGATTGTTTGATTCGGGGGGTCTCCTAGAATGGAATCACGCAGAGAGATTGACACGAGTATTTTTATACAGGTTCAGGCCTTCTCCGGGGAGAATAACAACCCTACTCCTGTGTGTGTATGGTATTGAGTGTGTCTCGTACAATCGGGAGAAAAGACTAAGACTATTACAGAAGATAGTGTCTAACTGTCTTCCTGATTGCTTACTGTCTTCTCCGATTGCCCTCTTTCTCCTCTCCGATCGTTGCCTTTATATAGTCGTGAAGGAGTAGCCATTTCCTCCTGGTGAAGAGGTGCCTCATCAAATCCAGTAACAGACGCATGTTTGTAGTAATCATCGGAGTGTTAACCCCTTCACGTCGCCTGGCAGTTACTTGTCAGAGATAATGGAGTATTACGTGCTATTACTTCGTAGAGTAATAGCGTATGTTAACTGCTTAGATCCCTTAATCAATTGGACCCACTCATCTGTAGGTTTTATTGATCATAAGGTAGTCGTGGCTAACCTGGTCGTAGAAGAGCTTACGACCATGGGGTAGTCGTAGAATAACTTACGACTGGATAGTGATCGTAGAAGAATTTATGACCATAAGGTAGTCGTAGCAAGACTTACGACTATGGGGGTGGTCGTAGAAGAACTTACGACCATCTGGTAGGCTTCTCCCTTGTAAATATAAGGGGTATACCTAAAGACCACATGACATCATATTTATCCATACTGAGAATTATAGATAAAAGATAAAATGAGGATTATTAGATCCTCGTCAGAACCCTTGCGATGATGAGGATGCTCCAATTATGCAAGAAGGTCGGATCATCATTTTTTCTTTTTTCGTTAAACTAGGGTTTCGTCTGCCCGAGAGTGAATTCTTGACAAACATCCTAGATCACTTCAAGATAGAACTTATCCACTTAGGACCAAATTCTATCATAATCCTTAGTGTCTCTTCGTATTTTTGCAAAGCTTTCCTTGGCATTCCTCCCTCTGTTCGTCTTTTTAGATACTTCTACCAGTTCACCCGAAACAATCGAGGTTAAGGGAATTGTGGGAGTATCTATTTTAAACTCTATGACGAAATGTCCAAGAAATATCCTCTACTTCCTATTAGGGATTCGTGGAAAGACTATCAGAAGGAGTGGTTCTACTCTGAAATTCCTGGAGGGAGCCGTTTGAAGTACACCGAAGGCGCACCACCATCCTAGTCGGCGCAGGACTCGAAGGAGAAGGCTTCTTTGAAATTGACCATTGAAGAAGACAAAGTGGTTAGTTTAGTCATCTCCTTGGTGTTCGACAGTTTAACTGGTCGACGTATCATCGACGACTTCCTCCACCATAAGATTAGCCCCCTGAAGAGAAGGGCCCACTATGCGTGGATGTTGGAAGGGGAGAAAGACCCGACCAAGGACAGTCCTCCAAGTAATTTCTTGTTTAAGACTTTGTAATTTAGATATTACTAAGTCTGCAAATATTTTTTTGGTAGTTCTTCCAACGGAGGTGATCGAGGAGAGGACCTCACTTATGCTCAAACGTGAGGGATGGTTTAGAGCCAATCTCCTTCAATGAGCAACCTTCCACCTCATTGGGGCGTCTTCAGAGTTCAAAAAAGAACACATGCAGGTATTTATAAGTTAAACTTCAGTCTTGAATGTTTTCTTAAGACGATAACTTAATATATTTTTTCTATTTCTTTTATATGTATGGTAGGAAGAGGTGTGTCGCCCTATCCGGGTCTAACAGTTAAGCTCTAACTACTAAGAAGACCAAGACTACTACTATGATGTCTACTCTGATCGTGGTCAAGAGACCGACGACCAAAGAAAAGGTCGCTGTAGCGTCCTCTTTGGGTGCTCTGGTCGCTGTTGAGAAGACCAGTGCTACAACGACCAGTACAGAACCAATCGACATTGTACTGTTGAGTAGCAAGGTAGTAGAAACAACCCGCATCCTTCCTGCCATCCAGTTGAAGAGGATTCACGACCGGCCCTAGGCACAAGAGAAGTTGGCAAAAGTTGCCAAGACTTCTACCCAGGTGCGCAAGAAGAAACAAAGAATTATGATTTTGCAACAGTTGTATAATCATCTTCCATTATTCCCATGTGTTCAAGGTGAGGGAGATGAAATTGAGAAGGAAAAAGAAATTCCCCTCATCCTAGTGCGAAAACCTAGGACTATTAGTCCTAGTGTTAGTATTATTGAGGTCGGCAGTAGCAAGTTGGTTGTCACGATGGCTCTTTTAAATTCTTGTCGACATTAGTCTTCGCTTCAAGTAAGTGTTTTAATTTAGACTTACTTTATTTGATTTTTGAAATGTTTACTTAAATAAATTCTTTTATCTGTATGTAGCCCCCCGACCACATCTCTTGCTCTCATTGCTGAAATTGAAGAAGCAAGAGAGGAGCCATTATCTTCTCCTCATGTACAAACCAATTTGGAGGAGGCGACAGCGTCTAAAGTGTCGTTGAGGAAGTAGTCGGAGAGGCTCTAACCTCCTCTGGACAAATTCCCAGAGAAGCAATCGAAAAGGCTTTAATTTCTGTGGAAGTGGTGGTCAAGAAAATCCCACCAGTCCAAGGGGAAACCAGGAAAATTAAGGTGGTCATTGAAGATGCTCCGACCACCAAAGGTTCACCTGTTGTTGAAGAAGAAGATGAAGTTGTTCCCAACCAGAACACTGGTCAAGATTCCGACATTCAGTTTACTGAACAAGTAAGTTTTCTTACTTCTTCGAATGTATATTATGACTAAGCATTTGCCTTTTTCTTTAAGATTTTTTAGCTTGGTATTTTGAATAGGAAACTATTCTTTCTCCTCCCCTCAATTCTTTTACTGGTGCCATGGTGGCGTGGAAGCCACCCTCTGAACCAGAAGGTGCTCCGACCAGTTCAATGGTCGACCAACATACTGTACCAGAGGTTTCTGGATATATTGAATTAGAGACCCAAATAAAAGACCTAAACGACAATGTAATGATCATTTTTCATAAGTCTTTTGATTTGAATAAAATAGCAAAGGAATGACTTCTTACTATTATACTTGTAGAAAACAACCAAAATGCTTGGTCTTGTTAAGACCTTCATTAAGGATGCGACCAGCAAAACTACTCTCAAAGATAAAGAAATTACAAATTTGACAAAGTAAGTTAAAATAAACTATTAACCTTTAATTTTCTAAAGAATTTTCAATTCTAACTTTGCTATTTCAACCTTCTTAAGAAAGAAAAGTATACTGCTGGTCGACTCATTCATGTGTATAAGAACAAGTTGGTTGCAACCGACAATCAAGCCAAGGAAATTAAGTTTCAATTTGTTCTCAAGGAGAGGAGCCTGAATGAAAAAGAAGAGGTCATCAAGGAAGTTGCTACTGAGCAAAAGCGTCGTGGTGATCTCGATTTAAAGCTCATGGGTGACTTGAATGAGTGCGAACTGGTCTATGACAAGCTTAAACAAGACCACGAATCACTTCTCCAGAAATTTGAGAAAGAGAAAGCAGGCAAAGACTCTACATTCTAAATTAATTTGTTTTTATAGTTTTCTTTAAGCTTATCAAAATTTTCCTGCTTTTCTTAACAATTAGATTTGCAGCCAAAGTTGAAAGACCAAAGCACAATTGCATATAAAGCCAAAGTTGGGATGAACGCTGCAGACAAGATAAGAAGCAATCTTGTTATATAAAAAAGAGAACTCCTTGCAGAAAAGGAAGCTCTTATCGAAGAGATCGAAAGCAGCATAGAATCCAACTCTACAGCTTTGTCTTTTATCTTGGTTCAATTATGAGCTATTGCTGTAAAACTAAAGTGTGAAGAAATTAAACTCGGAAAGGACAAGTCATTGGTGGAAGAATTGGTCGAAGGCTTCAAAACTCAAGTGAAATTCATTGTCGACCACCTTCCCAAGATGGTGGAAACCATGAAGAACTCTCTCCAATCTGTCATTGTAGTGAATTTAGGAATGTTCTTCGTCAAGTTGAAGCATTACTACAAGGATGCAATGGAGTTGGAGAAACTTATCCCTGAGTTGAGTTTAGGTTCTGCATAAGAAATTCAATAGAGGATGTTGTTGAATATAAAGACAATTGAATTACTTTGAATATAAATGCTTATCAATGAATGAAAACATTTTTGACTTGTAATTCTATGAATTTGCCTTTTGGTATATTACTAGCCCCCGACTGTGATGTGTTCGATCAGTGATATGGCGAACATATCACAAGGATGTTTATGAATAGAGTCTGATGACCAGTGTAGCTTTCATAATATATGCAGTACGAACTGGTAGCAAGGCTTAGATTGTAACACCCCAGTCCTACAAGGGCCTGGAATGCTACTAAACTAACATGTTAACAAAGTTAAAATCGAAGACAAAATTCTAAATTTCTAGAGAACCTCCCCTGTATAGTTAGCTATCTGGGAGGTTCCAACAATCATAAATATCAAGACAATAGTGAAATCAACAAATATCAGAACCATCACAGAAGTATAATCTGATCTCAAGCAACTATATCAAAAGGATGAACTAAGTTCACGACAAGATTTAACCAATCTTAACGGAGAAGGGTTATCAGCCACAGCCAACATTTATTATTACAGTTCATCAATAATGAATGATTAAATCGAACTAAAATGAAATCCTGGACTTGATTAAGGTGAAGTGAAAGGGTATTGTGTGTCTATTCCCTCCCCATAGAGCCAACCTCAAAGACCACCTAAAAAAAACAACAAACAACGCAAGAGTGAGTCCGAGACTCAGCAAGTACAGTAAATAAATAATACATATAACAATCATGATCATGTGAACATCATTGAAGTGTATGAAATAAGCACAGAACGAACACTTAAATGAACGGAATGAATGATTTGGATGAAATGAAGGGATTACACACATGCATATACCGATATTGCTGGTGACACACCCGGCGGTGTTCACCTAAGCCCGCATTTAACAAAATGTGGGGATCCAAGTCCCGTACGAAGAACGTTTCGTACGGGTGTCCCAAACTGCCCACATTGGAATGGTGGGTCTTACGTGCCCATACTGGAATTGATGGGTCTTATATATTGATCCACTCCCGTGGATTGAAACATGTATTGTGGAAGTATGGTATGACATATGAACATTGAAAAGACATGCTATCTAATCATGGAGGTAACACATATGGATTGAATACGAACATTTAAATATTAACATGGTTCTTAGAATTACAAAATCAACACCAGGCATTCAACATTTCATGATTATAGGAACATTGAGGTACTTGCCTTACGCGATGCGACGCGTTAGTAGGCAGTGGCGGTGCTCCTAAACTTGAAGCCTCTCCGCCTATACAACATATGCTTGAAATAAGAACAACATATAATAGGACACTTCCATTAACGTTATACAACGCATTCCCGAACATCCAAGAATTAACTAATATATTTAGTCCAAAACGAACAACACCAACGCATATGTGAATCGACAATGACGAAACGACCATAACTATTAACACAGGACTCGAAGCGGAAAGCGGGCCCAGTTCCTAGAGAAACTTAACAAGCATATCTACGAAAACCTAGTTGGGGAGATACCCCAAATCGTCCAAAGAAAAATACTAACAAGCAAATTGAACATGAAGGATGATTACATTAAAAGATTTAAACGCACGGCGAAGAAAGAAAATAACGCAACTATGGATCTAAAACTCCGATTAAAGCATTCTTTAACATTCTAGAAAGGTTATGAAATTTTCTAAAATATTCTAGTTGGGTGGTAACTCTGAATTAGCCCCTAACATAAACATATAACACAAGGAAAATCCACATACTAATCTCGTCAGAAATCTGAACAGCAAGAATGAAATGAACATAAATTTTGATCTGTATGTCGGACTTTGGTGATCTTGGTGGCTATGGAAAGCTAAGACAATAAACTACAATTCTCATAATAGGGAGGATTCCTGATTCGGACCTTAACAATGTTCAAATTGCCACGCAAAGTGACTGCTGGAAATTAAATGATGTTCTGGACAGTGGTACAAAAATGGCCGTATCTTTCAAACCATAACTCGGATTCAGGTGAACTTAGAGGCTACGGAAACCTGACGAAATAATATACAACTCTCTAAGAGATCACAAGTTCTAATTCGGCCTAGATCTAACCGAAAAACGACGTGCAACAGAGAACAGCAAACCTGAATCTGAACACAGCACTACGGACGAACTAAAAAAAACGTCCTCTACCAAGAATGAACTGAACAAACAGCAGGGATGTGAGATGATACTCTAGGAGATGCGTGAGGCGCTGATCCTTGCACGAATCACCAATGGACATGGCCCCGGCTGTTCTTCCTTGATTTGGCTGCAGCACCAAAAGAGGAGAGATGAGTTATCGCTACCAAAGGAGGAAGAAGAAACTGCAGACCACCAATGGAGGGAAGAGAAGTGCAGCCACCAATGGAGGGAGGAGGGCAGTGCCACCAGAGGAAGAGGGGAATCGGTTTGGAGACAGCAAGGAGGCGCCACCACCAAAAGAATAGCAGAGGGGGGGGCTGTCTTTGCAGGAGCGACCAAAGAAAGAAGAAAAGGAGGATGCCAAGCTTAGGGTTTGTAGGGGTGGGGGCGCATGGGCTTTAGGCCCATGGTGCCTCCCCTCATGGGCTGTTGGCCGGCATTTAGGCCAAAACACCCTGGGCTGGAGGCCCATCTCTTTAAACCCCCCCCTCCAAAACTGAAATTTCACTAAACCTTTTTCCCCGAATAAAATCTCTCTAATCGGGACTCAGGGTATTACATAGATAAAGTCAGTTTAGTGAGTTTCCAAGTAGTGAGAACTGGCTTATAGGAAAAGTCTCTACTAAAAGTTATCTGAAGACCAGACCAGTGACCTTGTACATGTTAGGGTACTGGTCGGTAGTCATGAAGACCAGCCATATCACATAACATGCAGCAATGTAGAATCACAACATATAATTTGGAAGAAAAAGAAATCAAATAATAGATGCAAAATATATTAAAAGTTAATAATACATTACACATAGTACTTACGAAGATGTTCTATGTTCCAAGTATTGGATAGAATTCTGTCGTCTTCTATAGCAAGTCGGACTGAACCAGGTTGGGTAACAGAAACTACAATAAAAGGACCTTCTCATTTGGGAGAAAATTTATTCATGTTAGATTGATTCTGAATTTGTCGTAGAACCAAATCACCAAAGTTTAGCGTACGTGGTTGAACCCTTCTATTGTAGTACTGACGTAAAGCTTGTACATAGGCTGCCGACCTGATAAGTGCCCGATCGTGTTTTTCTTTGAGAAGGTTGACATCATCTTCACGCTACTCATCTTGATTAACGGTATCATGGAGAGTGACATGTGTTGAATCTAAATGAATTTCATTAGGTAATACCGCTTCTGCTCCATAGACCAGTTGAAAAGGTGTTTCACCCATAGCTCTACTGATTGCAGTAGGTAGGGCCCAAAGAACTGAATAGAGGTCGTCTATCCAAGCCCTCGTGCATATTTTGAGTCTGTCAAAGACTTTCCTTCATGTCTTGCATGATTTGACCGTTTGCACGCTCAACTGCTCCATTGCTCTATCGATGAGCAACAGAAGCGGAACAAATCTTTGTGCCTATTTCATCACAGTAATATTGAAATAGACCACTAACAAATTGTGACACATTGTCAGTAATTAAATGAGTGGTACACAAAAATGGGTCATTACATTCTTCATAAAGAATTTCTTTGCTGCAGATGCAGTAATTGTAGTGACTGGTTCAGCTTCAATCCACTTAGTGAATGTATCAGTGGCTACAAATAAGAATTTTGTACCCATTAGTTGCCCTTGGTAAAGGTCCAACTATGTCGATACCCCAAGTCAAAAATGGTCATGATAATGGAATTGTCAGCAACTGGTTTGCAGGCTGATGTACTTGTAGAGCATGAAATTGGTATTGCTCACAAGTCTTTACAAGATGCACTGCATCTTGTAAGTGCAGTGGGCCAGTAAAAACCTTGTCGGTATGCTTTGTTGACCAGTGTTCTATATGAAGCGTGTGCTCCACATAAGCTCCCATGTATTTCATTCAGTAAAGTTTTACCATTCTCCTGAGAAATACATCGCATTAGAACACCATGTGCTCTTTTTTTTGTATAGGTTGTTGTCAACCAGTTTGTACAAAATTGCCTTTCGAATTAATTTGTCTTTATCACATGCATCCTCGGGCATTGTCCCATGTGCTAGATATGTTTTTAATGGTAAGATCCAATCAGCGTCATGCTTGAGAACGACAACCTCTGAGGTGGTCGGTGGTACTTTTGTAGATGTGCTTATAGAGGATTTAGACAAACATTCAGGAAAAACACCTTTTAGAACTGGTGCTCGTGAAGATACCAATTTTGATAACTGGTCCGCTAAAGTATTATCTTTCGCGGTATATATTGGACTTTGAAATTACTGAATTGTTTTTCCAAATTCCTCACTTCTTCCAGGTAGTGAGCTATTGTCTCATCGGAATATCGAAATTCCTTGCTAACCTGATTTACGACTAACAACGAGTCGCCAACCGCTTTTAGCCAATGAACATCGAGGGATTTAGTTGCTCGGAGCCCCGCTAGAAGACTTTCATACTCTGTCATATTATTTGTAGCAGATAAATGCAATTGAATTACATACTGTAATTGGTCGTCTTGTGGCATGACCAAGATTATACCAAATTTCGAGCCTCGGAATTATCAAGAACCATCGAAGTATAACATCCAGTGGTCGTCTTGGCTAGTCTGAATATGATCCTGTTGGTCAGAGGAGTCCATTCAGCGATAAAATCTGCTAAAGCCTGAGACTTAATTGTTGTTCGGGCAATGAAATAGATATCAAAAGATCCAAGTTCTACTGTCCGCTTAGCAATACGACCAGTTGACTCTTGATTGTGTAGAAGACCTCTCAAGGGAAAGGACAATGATATTGTAATTTTATGCGATTGAAAATAATGGCTTAACATACGAGAATCCATTAATAGGGCATAAAGTATTTTTTTCAACTTAAGGGTGTCTCTCCTTTGGTCCATGTAATACTTCACTTACATAGTAAACATGTCGTTGGATTGTATCTCGTTTTGTGATCAATACAACACTAACCATATTAGGTGTAGCAGCCAAGTATACCAACAAAGGTTCTCCTGGTTAGGCTAACACCAATATGGGTGGGCTTGCTAAGTAGGTTTTAATGTCCTCAAAAGCTTTGTTTGCTTCATACGACCATTGAAATTTGTCATGTTTTCAAATTACCTTGAAGAAAGGCAATCCTTGTTCACCTGATCGACAAACAAAATGACTAAGCGATGTCATTCGACCAGTTAAACCTCGAACCTCCTTCATAGTTGAAGGTGGCCGGAGAGACTCAATAGCACAGATTTTTTTCAAGATTAACATCAATACCTCTAGAACTAACAAGGAAACCAAGTAATTTACCACAAGAAATATCAAAAGTACACTTTTCTGGATTCAACTTAATTCCTTCATTATTCAAATTTACGAAGTTTTCTGCCAAGTCAGCCAAACGATTAGAGCTTTTTGTGCTCTTTACAACGAGATCATCTACATATGCTTCCAAATTGTGCCCTATCTGGCCGACAAAGGACTTTTACATAAGTCTCTGGTACATGGCGCCAACATTTTTCTGCCCAAATGGCATCTTGACATAGCAATAAATGCCAAAAGGGGTAATGAAGGAAGTCTTCTCTTCATCTTATCTTGCTATGTTTATTTGATGGTAGCCTGAGTAAGCATAAAAAAAACTCATCAATTCACATCCCACGGTGGAGTCGACCATTTGGTCGTTGCGAGGTAAAGGGAAGTCACCCTTAGGACAGGCAGTATTCAAATTAGTAAAATAAATGCACATGCGCCACATACCATTTGATTTATTGACCATGACCAGGTTCGCAAGCCAATTTGGGTTGTCGACTTCACAAATGAAATCAGTGTCTAAGAGTTTATCCAACTCTTGGCGAATGGCTTCTTGCTGATCAGGAGTGAAACGCTAGAGCTTCTGCTTCATTGGTCGTTTGTTAGGTTGCATGGCTAGCCTGTGCCCTATCATATCCCTTGGGACTCTAGGCATGTCGGATGGTTGCCATGCAAACACATCTACATTAGCCCGGAGGAAGACGATGAGCTCGAGTTCCTATTTCTCATTCATTCCTGACCCAATTCATCCCATCTTGGACCGGTCATCAGAAGTAAGTGGTACTTGCTTCACCTTTTCATTTGGCTGAGGAACAACCTTCAACTTTTCTTCTTTCGTAGCCTTGTTTGGTTTCACTGCATCATTAGAATATCTTAATGGTAATTGATCAACAATTTCCAAGGATTTGCAATCGCAGTTAAGTGTATTAGAATGGTTACCTTGCACAGAAATGACACCTTTTGGACCAAAAAATTTAATGCTCTGGTAGGCGTGGTGAGTTGTTGCCATGAATTTTGTTAGTGAAGATCTACCCAAAATTGCATTGTAAGCAGACTCAAAATCTACAATTTCAAACGTAATTAGTTCTGTTAGAAAATTGTGAGAATCTCCAAAGGTTATTGGTAACACAATTTGACCAATTGGAGTTATTGAAGGACCAAGTAGGCAGGTACTATCCCAAAAAAAAGGATTTGTAACAAGTTTAATTCTAGAATGAGGTATTTGCATCTCATCTAGAGTAGTTATAAAAAGTAAATCTAAGAAACCCCCCTCCCCCATCTACCAGTGCTCTTCCTACATTACAATTATTGATAATAGGAGAAACGACCAAAGAAAGTTTGCGAGGAGTAGACATACCTTTTGGATAATCTGCTTTGTTGAAGGTCAGAACAACATTCGACCACTTCGGATAGCTTGGCTTCCCTAGTTGGGTGTTAACACTGTTGACCTCCCTACAGGCGGACTTGTATTGCCTCTTGGACGGATAAGCAGTTGATTCTCCGAAGATGACATTGACATGGTTGTCAGGTTTTTGATATGCCATCTGCTCATCTCCATCTGCATCTTTGGTGTTACTTGGAACACCATATTCATGTATAATGGGCATTGACCCTTTTCTTGAGTAGAAGTCATACATACGTTTCTGCCAAATACATCAGTTGCGCAAGTCGTGACCAGGCACACTATGAAGTGGGCACCAGTGGCTGTTTCCACTGGTCGTACCAAAGCCTTTGGAAAAAGACTGGTCGGATGAACAACCATTGGATTTTTCCACATACCCTTGCCTCTATTATAGTTTGGATGCTGCTCTATGGCAATGACCTCCCTATGTACATGCCTTAGTTTATTCTTCTTTTTGGTCTTACCATTGTCAGGTCTGGTCGGTTTCTTGGACTCTTTTTTGTCAAAAACTTCCATATTTGGTTGTGGCAGTGTATAGCCCTTGTCGGCCATATGATTCCATTGTACTATTTCGTTAGCATCTGTATAGCGGCCAGCCATGCTGAACAATTTTGACATGGTACTTGGTGGATTGATGTTGAGGTCTTTAGTAAACCTTTTGTATCACATCGCTTGCTTAAATGCTCGAATAACAAAGTCATTGGTAATGTTAGGAATGGTATTACGCACTTCTATAAATCTCTTAGCAAACTGACACAAGTTTTCTCTGGAAATTTGACGGAGATGATGTACATCATCTTCATTTCCAAGTTTTGTATAGAAACTCTTAAAACTGCTTATAATGGCATGACATAGGTTTTTCCAATCGAAGATATAATTTTTGGGTTGGTTGAACAACCAAGTTCGAGTAGCTCCTTTTAAGACAGTGGGCAAATAGTTGGCCATTACCTTTTCATCGCCGCCCGTAGCCTGGACAACGTAGTGTAGATTTGAAGAAATTCTAAATGATTTAGGGTTCCATCGAAACTCTCTAGATGCCCTAACTTGAACTTCTCAAGCTAATTGACATCTCTTAGCCTAGGTGAGAAAGCCTTGCACCATATGTAAGCTCCCAATTATGGTTGTACATTATGACCTTCATCATAATTATTAGGGGAACGATGTCATCTATGACCACGGTTAGGGTGCTCACCTGGGCCCAATCTGTCAAATACATTCCGTCGGGGCGGAGCATCTTCTTGACGAATATTGTCATCACGATGACGACGTCTAGAATCAGACTGGCCTATTCTAGAACTGCTCTGAGCTCTTGATGATAGCGAGAGGCTTTGCAGTTCGGCAGCGGCCTCTTGCAGGTCAGCAACTAGTGAATGAATGACCAAAAGGTCATATTCACCATCATTTCCTGTTGGGTGGTTAATAATTGCACTTGAGAGTATTCGTACTCTATCAACAGGAGTCGTTGCATGTGAGGGTGATGGTAAAACATTAAGATCACTTACCGTCATCCTCGAAGCAACCTGGGGTTTGATTGGTCGACATTGTTCTCCACTCGTGTTGAACACAGGTCTTCTAAATGTCCTCGGCGCGCTGTCATGGTACTAGTGATGTGCCTCCTCCATTGCCTTCTGCTTGGCTGAGTGAATGTGATTGCTTCGCTCCTACGTTAAACGTTTGGCTTGTTCCTAGGCCTCGTGTTGTTCATGTGCTGCTCATTGTTCATCGGTCTCGTTGGCATTGACAACCGCACATTCACAAAATTCAGGGCAGATAGAGGGTGAGAACGTCTCATCCTCATTAATTGAGGGGTAGTAATTGAGACCTCAAAGTTAATGAAGTAGATGCTTTAGAGACGATTCTTCTATCGCCTCATCATAGTCTTTATCATCGAGATCATCATGAATTGCCATGATACTAAAGATGGAACATAGCCACTCTCGGAGTAGCTTGAGAGTGATTTGACGTTCCGACCGCCTTACTTCCAACGGATTGGTTTGAGGGCGGTGAAGATTTCTTCTCTGGAATGTACTCATCAAAGAAGTCGCATTTACACGCCTCCCCAGGGATGTAGTCCTTCATCGTGAGGTGGGCGTAGTCGACGAGATCAAAGGAATTCTCCTCGTAGTCCATCAGTGAGGGCACGAGGATATCACAGTGATGATCTTTGATTGATGGCGTCCTCCTTCTAGTGCCAACTATCGATAATCGAAACACAGGGTTCCCTATTGAACTTACTCAGGAAAGTAATGTGACAACACTATCAAATGAAGACCATGCATTGCTGTGGACACACTAAGTTTTTGTATGAGAATGCAAAGATTGTTACAGAATGATCATAGTGATCGTGACTAACGAATACATACTGTTCTCAATCTGTGATAAAACTTATAGAACTTATGTTATAGAGAATGTGAACTACCCCCCCCTTTATAGTATTTGAAAGGTTGGCAATTAATGCCACTAAAGACGTCTCTAATCTTCATGTACATTTGCCAGGAGAGTCTTAAACCGTCACGTCCGTTGGTTGTAAGTTGTCAAATATGCCGAAAGCCGCCTTCCCACCAGTCACGTTGGTAATTATTGGTGTCTCCCGTCCAGTTTGTTGGTTGGGGATTGTCCAAAGTCATATAGCTGGTCGGACAATGTCCATAGCTAGTCATTCATGACCTAAACTGGTCATCGACCATTTTGGTCATAATAAAGGGAATTAAATTTCCTTTATAAACTGGTTGCAGGTACATAACCATAATATAGTAGGCCTTCTTTGATAGGAACTCTAACTTTGATTGAAAAGGTTGACTTGGTCGAGAATCCTCGTTAACCACGTTCGCTCAAGAAGTAGAAATTATCATGTTAATCGGTGGAAAAAGAGAAAGATCTACACTGTCAATCGTAGTGGGTCCAGATTATAACAGTCTAGATTAAAAGAAAAAGTCCATGTCAAGTACATTGAAGTGAGAAAGCCACAGTGTTGAATTGACCAACATCAGTGAAGATGGGAGGTAGTCTCATTAGTGAGAAAGCCACAGTGTTGAATTGGCCAACATAGAAGAAGAGGAGCGACCAACACGAGAGAAGAGGACATCAAGCATGTATAATATCATGCATGCGTATGTACTACATGCATGCATCCATACGAATAGAAGGGCGCGCGTACAGAGGAAGATGAGCAAAAAGCTTGGAGTAGAGATGACGCAGCTATAGGAATATGCTCGGGGTCACCGGAGAGAGCGTGACGCGTGTCCCCAACTGGGATTGGTGACCATTGCATGTGTGTTGATGACGCAATGGTTAGCATGAAGCAATAATTTGGGAGAAGTGGAATATACTCCCTACAGTTCACAAAAACAAGTCATTTTGGACATCGACACAGTCCCCAAAATACAAATTTGATCACTAATTACTATTGTAATTATTTGTAAAACCCAATAAAATTATAATATTATGAAATTACTTTCCGAGACGAATCCACACACATTATTTTCTTGTATTTAATCTAAATATTTAAAAAGATATCGATAACCAAAGTTTCCGAAGTTTGACTGCACGTATTCTAAAACGACTTGTTTTTGTGAACTGGAGGGAGTAATTATGTGGTTAAATATTGCATTGGAAGGGGTAGCAGCTGAGCGGGATCAATCAAGATTTGGGTTTACCATTGGAGGTTAAAGCAAAGAAGCTAAGACAACAAGAAAAGATAGAAGACACACGGTTTGGTGGGGCAGCCAGCGTGTGAGGAAAGATAAGTTCAAGGTAGGTCGCCCATGGTGCATTAGTGTATGCACGAGGAAGGTACTCTAATACCGTGTAAAATAATAAGATACTTTGCCACACACATAACCAATGTATTGCTTGAGATTAAATAGAGTTACATATGCATGCATATAATTTGGAAAAAATAACTAATAGAGTAAGAATAAGGGCATGCAGTTACATGATCGATGCATAATGGAGAATGGATAGTTTCTAAGAACCGCAACAATTTATTATGCTCAATGATTTTCTTCCATTAAAGCTCATACTTCAATTACGTTCCCCAGGTTGTAATTTTCTTCAAGCCTGTATTGTCATTTCCAATGTTTAGGATATCTTAAATATCTAAATAGCCTATAAGATACGTAAATATATTCTCAAGCATTTATACAAACTTCAAAACAAATTTACCCGCACAAATGTGCGGACCACCCTGCTAGTTTGTTGCTAATTTTGTTGCGTAAGTAGATGCATAATGTTCAAAATATAGATAAGGATTGGAAGATCAGTTTCAAGTAGTACGTGGAGCATTTGTTTCTAGGTCTGTTGTGTACGTAGATCCATAATGTTCAGAATTTAGATAAGGAGTGAAAGAACAGTTTCAAATTTTATGTGGAGCATTTGCTGCTAAATGTGTTTTGTAAGTAGATCCCTAATGTTCAGAATTCAGATAAGGATTGAAAGAACAGTTTCAATTAGTATGTGGAGCAGCACATTGGTTGCTAATTTTGCTGGGTGAGTACATCCCTAAGAATCCCATAGACATTAGATGGTCTGTGCAATGAATCTGACCATAAATTTGTGTTTTATTGTTCCTGCAATTTTGGACTCATGTGCTTCAGACAAACCTACCTAATTAGTTGGATATATATGGCTACAACTACAAGAAATACTCGTTCACTCCTTCCCACTTAGAACTAGATAAACTTCGCTTAGCTTGGCTCTTATCAACAGGTCCATTCATTCTTTGCTAATTTTGTTGCATAACAGCATAACTATAGATGATCTATACAATGAATCTGCTCATCAATTTATGTGTGTTTACGGTTCCTGCGTTTTTAAGATTCCTGCGTTTCATATGGCCGGTGCTAATTATCTTGGTTTATTTCGTTAAGAAAAACCTGATTGCTCCCGAGCTACACACCGCACCTCTTTCAGTACTTCACTCCACTCGGAACTTGATAAACTTAGCCTACCTTGGTCCTTCTATATATCAACCTGCTTCATTTCATTCTCTCTCGATACCGTACGCAGTCTTGTCAATGCTTGCTGGGTCTTGTGGGTACACCGATACATCGTTATCTAATACTCCATCCGTTGAGTGATGAAATTGAGAAAGGTAGAGAGAAAGTGACTTAGATATCCTTCATACACTACTACAAAACAGGTCATAATGGACGCCTTATCACAGACGGTTCCAAAGAGGAACGGTCTGTGTTGTACTTATCACAGACGGTTCCTTTGGAACCGTTTGTGATACGTAGTTATCATAGACGGTTTGTAAATTCACAGATAGTTCTTAAGAATAACCGTTTGTGATATGTCGTTATATTGCAAGTCAAATACAGTTTTTAATACAAACCGTGTGTGATGAGATACTTATCACAAACAATTCGTATTAAGAACCGCCTGTGATATGTCATCACAGACGATTTTTGTATGAAACCGTCTGTGATTCGCAGCGCGGGAGTTTGAAATTTTTTGAACCCGTGCGTGGAAGGCCAAATGTGGCGCTGTCCTTATATATTATAGCCACCCCAGCCTTATCTTCCATCAGTCTCTCCCTCTCCCCTCATCACGCTGAGCTCCAGCGACCACCCTCGATTCCCCGTCGCGGTTCGACAAGGAGACACAGCCGACGACGACGAGGAGGAGGGATGCAGAGGAGCTCCTTGACTGCCGTTAGGTACGTGTGAAACCATTTTTGTTAATTGTATTCATGGACTTTCATCTCAAACAGCTGTTATTTGAAAACAAACAGGAAGGACTGCTACCATTGCTACGAGAGTTGTGGATTTAGTTTCAGATAGTGGCATTCCTGTTACTGATGCTGGTGGAATTGTAGATGGCCATGGCTATGCTGCGGCATTGGCACTTGGTGCTCAAGGTGTTTGCTTAGGGACTAGGTATTTGCTCAATCCTGTCTTTGTATGTATTTCAAATGGAGTCTCTGTTCTATAGTTTTGCAGTCTGATTTTCACATTACAAAGTTCCTTGAATACTCAAGTTCCTAGCTACTGAGGAAAGCTTTGCGCATCCTCTGTATAAGCAAAAGCTAATTGAGATAAATCAAACGGACTGTACAAATGTGTTTGGACATGCTAGATGGCTTGGTGCTCCACAACGTGTGCTGGAAACACCGTTCTATGTTGAATGGAAACAACGTGTGCCGAATTTTTTTTGTAATAGAAAAAACTATCACAAATGGTTCTGAACAAGAACCGTATGTGATAATTACTATTACAAACAGTTCTTGTTCAGAACCGTCTGTAATAATTACTATCACAGACGGTTCTTATTCAGAACCGTCTGTGATAGCTTTTTTCATAGACGGTTCAAAAACTGTCTGTGATGACCTCATGTTATCACAGACACATAAAGTCAGACAGTTTAGAAAACCGTCTGTGATGACGATTTTGAACCGTCTGTGATGACATTTTATGTAGTAGTGATAATTGTTGGAAATATGCCCTAAAGGCAATCATAGAGATGATTATATTTCCTTATGTTCATAATATTGGATTAAATGTTATCTTGTTCCAAGAATAATATTGTTAATATTGATTATCAAGTATGTGACTTGATTGTGAAACTCTATATTTCTGCGATAATTATTCTTATACGATCCCTGGTCGGAAACATATGAGGACACATATGAATAGACTAGCATATGTATTGGTTGATGACTATGTTTCACGGGTCATGGATATGGAGATATCAAACCAATAATATGGACACATGTTAGAGAACATGATGTTGGATTAGACCCACCTTGAGACACTATTGAAATTGTTATGATTCTATGTGTCGTTAGTTGGTCTCAAGCAATGTTGATGTATAATCCTTAGACACGATATCGGCATGGTTTCCTACATATGTAATAGCACTCTTAAGGGTTGCCAAACGCTACACCGTGAATCGGGTAGTTATAAAGGTAGCTTTGGGTATGCTATGAAACATGTAGAGGAATGTGACCGGTGGGATATGGATTTGCCCTCCTAACATAACAGAGAGATGTCTTTGGGCCCCTCGTTGTGGTCGGATAAAGAAAGTGCATGGCCATGCCACTAGTATTCGAAGTGTTCGACCACGTGAAGTAATCCGACACTCGATCGAGAAAGTATTGAACAGTCCACGGATGACACAACATCTCACCTAGAGTTCAACTAGACATCGTGAGGCAAAGGGAGTATACATGAGTAGGTCACTTAGTTTGAGCGATTCTGATTGGTCGTATGGTGATCGAGGTGGTAGGCTCGGTCGAACGTAATCCTGAGGTGGTGGTCGTAATCGTCGAAGGAATTACGAACTGGTCGTATAGAGATAGGACCTAGTCGTAAGTGATGAGGACCTGGTTGTAGATCATATTGCATTAAGGTTCATCCGATATAATTTGTGTGTATTCGGGAATCGCTATGTTCTGCTAGGAGCCGCTACGACTCATGATCGGAAAGGGTTTCCGAGTCACAACCGATTACGCATGAACCTATAGGGGCACACACTTAACGGGTTGGAACAAACCAGTACGGATACGATTCGTCAAACGTGTTCGGATAGGATCCTTCACGAGCATTATATAAGGAGATGCATGAGGTTGTTGGGATGGACGCGTGAATCACCACCGAAACCCTAGCCGCCATCTTCCTGAGAGCTCTACCGTGCGACTTGGTGCTAGCACACCTGCGCATGGTTGTTCCTTCCCTGGACGTGTGAATACCGTAGAGATGCTACTACGACTGTTGAGCTTGAGGACGATCCGCGATCTTCACAAGGAACTGTAGACGTTGCTGGAGGAGACAATCGACTCGCGAGGACGCTGGACGATCGACTACGACCACTACATCGACGTGCGCTACGTTAGACCAGGCTGCTCTAACCCTTCTTCCGCTGCTCTGCGTGTCTGGTGGTAACGATCTGTGATCATTTACTTGCTTGGCTTCCTGGTTTGCGTGGTAAATTTTTTTGATTTGTAGCTATCGTAGCCTACCCCATGGCCCAACAATAATTGTCTAGGAAAGATGAGTGAGAATACTTTGTGTGGTAGTAAAGAATAAATTTGATATATGCCATTGCAGAGTTCATAGATCCAAATATGCCACTGAAAAGTTTTTAATTCCAAAAATGCCACTCCCTAGTGTAAAGTTTTTTACACTAAGGAGTGGCATTTTTAGAAGAAAAAACTTTCCAGTGGCATATTTGTGAAACATCACCTTTGGAGTGGCATATATCAACTAAATCCATGAATAAATGCATATGATAGAGAGAAAATAAATAGAGCCATATGAGGAAAATCCTCATTAAATCTATATGCAAGACTTATATTTATCAACAAGACCTTTCAAACTATATGTCTTATATTTCTCAACATATGGATAGAGTAGTACGAAGTAACACTACATATCATGCTTTAGGCATGCATGCACCAATACTGATCATTCCAAAATCAGAGTCGGATAAGTCCCAAGACCAATAGGTAAAATTGAATATATGCCACTCTAAAACATGTCACTTCGAGGTATGCCATTCAATTTTTTGAAATTGGATATATGTCACTCCAGTTTCTTGCTCTTTTGAAATATGTCATTTCCTTTGGTTTTCCCTCTTTCATGTTCTTTTCTCTTTTTCTCCCATCTATTCTCAAGTGAACTTCCCATTTTGCCCTTGCCCATTTTCTCTACCTGGCTAGACCAAACCAGAATGACAACTCACCAGATCAATCGAACCGAGTAGGCCCAAATCAACCCATGTTGCTGCTGTGAACGGCGGGTTGTCTGTCCCCCGTCGTCGCCGATATGCCGACGTTCCACATCCACAAGTGCGCTCCTCTTCTCCATCCTCATGGCCACTCCAGTCGGCCACCGCGTCACCGCTCCCATTGGCTGCCGCTTCACCCCGCCTAGTCGCCGCTCCTGGTGCCGACAGGACATACCACAACCACATGCGAGCTCCAAGAGAGGCCGACCCTGCCCCCCGAGGTCGCCACTCCGCCCCTGCCCCTCGAGTCCATAGGCGCATGGTTCTGATTTGCATATTTTTGCTTCCAAATTCTTATTTGATTAGGTCTATGTTGATTGGACTACTTTTGGTGTAAAACTGCAATGTATGAATTGATGCCTTATGCGTTTGTTGATAATATGGTGTTAGTGCAATTTGAAGTTCTATCATTAGGTGTTTGTGAATTGTAGCGTATGTGCTGACCAAATGTTGATATTTATTGGAGGAAAATGCTATGTATGTTCCTGGAATTGCAAAGTAGACATGAACAACTATCACAACATGCTAAAACAAGGTGAACATCATGAGAAGACAATCACAGCCGCGCGGTGGCTGGGAAGCGCCGTCAAGGGGATGAGACGCAACCCATGTTCTTTTTTGCTTTAGTCTGGTCTGGTTGAACGGGGTCTTATTGGTTCACTTGGTGTGGTTCAATCGGTTCCATCATGTTGGGTCAACCCAAATAGTGCAAGGGCAAAATGGGAAGTTCACTTGAGAATAGATGTGAGAAAAAGATAAAAGAATAGGAAATGGAGGAAAATCAAAAGAAATGATAAGTTCGGCCCCATGGGCAGATGCGAGAAAAGAGAAAAGAATAGGAAATGGAGAAAAATCAAAAGAAATGACAAGTCCGGTCCCACGTCACGTCATTTGCTTTGGGTTGTTTTGAAAATTGTTAAATAGTGCTTTTTGATACTATTCAATACTATTTGACACTTTAAAAAATTCAACCACTTTGTTTTTTATATTTTGTTGTTGTTTTTTTACCTCGCACTGGCAGCTTCAAATGTATTATCATATGTACTACAAAAAAATTCCATAAATTTTTTCACATGAAATCACAGCGCAACACAGCACACGCAGCTTCAAACTTGGATGTCAACCGTCACTATCCTCGGTGGCTTGGAAAGTTGATGAACGGTGCATGTGAAATACTATTTCAAACACTATTTGATGAGGCGACGGGGCGGACAATAGTGCACAGTCACCGGCTGCAGCTGCGAGGGTTGCATTACACCCATGCTTGGTATGGGAGCACGTAGTTTTGTGGCCCGGAGTACTACAAATGCCCTAGAAATGACAGGGTAAGAAACTCCCTTTGATGTTGAATTTGATGTTCAAATTTGGTGTTTGGTATTGCCGGGGGGGGGGGTTATGCATTCTGATGATCAAACCGGGTTTATGTTGGTCCAGATGTATTCGGGTGGGTGTGACACATTCATGTGGAAAGACCAATACATGAGTCATTTGAGTGGGTTGCATTTGGTGGAACAACAGAGAAGAGATCATTCGCCAGTCAAGCTGAGCAATGGAAATGAAGTGGTTTTAGACCACCGTGTATTGGAACATTTATCTGCGATGAAGGCCTCATTGGACCAGATGAAGACCTCACTGGACCAGATCAACAACTAAGTTAGGAAATCCACTGATGGAGATGAAAAGTTAAAATGGTTGTAGTTGCATTTTTATTCTTGCTGTTAGGAGTTTGCATTGAGAAGATTGTGAACTGAGTTTTTAATTTTGGTAACAAGTCTTTTGTAATGTAATTTGAAATCTGAAAATATTGTTGTCTAGATGAATGGATTCAATTATGATGTATGTAATCTGAAATCTTGTTGTCTGGATGAATGGATTCTGAAATCTGGAATGTATGTTTGTTAGCTCATGTTAGCTCATTTGAAATCTAAATGTATGTCCAGAATGTCCAGCATGTCCAGAATTTGTGTTAGCTCATGTCCCTCAGTCTGGAATGTATGTCCAGAATGTCCAGCATATCCAGAATCTGTGTTAGCTCATGTCCCTCAGTCTGGAATGTGTAACCTAATGATCTTGCATTTTTATTCTTGCTGTTAGGATCTGGAAAAGCGTGATCTAGCATGTCCAAAAAGTGATTCTGGATGTATGTCCTGATACTGTACTACCAGCATTGAGCTGAACATTCAGATATTGCGAATGGGTGCGCAATGAGAGAAGATCTAAACAATTGCTTTGTGCTCTGTGTAAGTACATGCATAATTGGATGCTCTGTGTAAGTGGTTGTGTAACTGGATGCATTGAACTGCAATGGATAGATGGAGATGAGCCAAACTCGACATCAGAGCAAACGATCATCAGAATCGGATGCATTGAACTGCAATGGATAGGTGGAGATGAGCCTAACCTGATACTGTAGCAAACTTGACTTGTGAGTTTTCTTCATGCAGCAAGTCATACTCCAGATAGCTCCAAGTCATACCAAATGGTCTATATTGTTGAATTCTTGAATCCAGCCTGTTGCAGTTATTCTAAATGGTACCTGGGCAAATGTGTAAGCATTGTTGCAAAGCATATCAATCTAGACACATTAAGCATAACTATTACAGTGAAATGCATCTAGTAAAATGCTGCCCACTCTTGACCAGTTCAACTTTTGTGAAGGATGAAATATAAAGAGAAAAATGAGGTCAGTGTGTAAAATGCTGCCCACTCTTAAACATATCCATTCATTAAAATGTTGCCCACTCTTAAACATATCCATACAGTTTATTATACATCATTAAACATATCCATCCAGTAAAATGAGGTCAGTGTGTAAAATGATGCCCACTCTTAAACATATCCATCTAGTAAAATGAGGTCAGTGTGTAAAATGCTGCCCACTCTTAAACATATATATCTAGTTTATTATACATCATTAAACATATCCATCCAGTCAGTGTGTAATGGCAAGACAACAACTGGATAATCTTGAAAATCAACAAAAATTCAAATATTACAAGTCAGTGTGTAATGGCAAGACAACAACTGGATAATCTTGAAAAACAACAAACATTCAAACATTACAAGTCTGAAGCACAACATGTCCAACATGCAAATATTACAAGTCCGAAGCTCAGCATGACCAACATGCTAATATTACAAGTCTGAAGCTCAAAATGTCCAACATGCTAATATTACAAGTCTAAACCTCAACATGTCCAACATGCTAATATTACAAGTCTGAAGCTCAACATGTCCTGCTTAGCCACCTCCTTTGCAGCCACCTACAAGGCAAATATGAATACTGAACATGTTAGACAATGAGTACTTGAACAAAATATCAATGGAATGCTAGACAGTGAATACAAGTCATACCTCCATATGGACATGATTATTTTGCTTGCTTCCTTAAAGGGCAGTTGCGGCTGTCATGGGTGCTGATATCGTTGCATGTCCTACACATGCGAGCGGCCTTTCCCTTAGACTTCTTCTGCTTGTTCTCCCTAGGCCGATTCCTCTTGCATTTCCCTCTAATGAGATTGTCTGTAGGCGCCAATATATCTATCTGATCGGGGATACCAACCCAAGATACGCTTCAACCTCCTCCACTCTACTTTGCTGCCAGGCAGGAATTTCCTGTTTTATCTCGTGTATAAACTTTTTAAGTTTCTCTCTAGCATTCTGCATATAAGGAAGTGAAGGTCTAGCTCGATGCATCAAATCTTCCAAGTCCTTTCGCATCTCAACTGCCAACTTTTTAATTACTTCCTCTGTTGGATCTTTGGGCTTCTCCTCAAGAACATTGCCATTCTCATCAAATACAACCTCCCTCTTGCAGTTAGCAGTCCATCTTTTTAAAATATAATGACTAGGAAGCTCATTCAGCAATGCACCTCGTAAAACAAGGATAATGTGGCGGCAAGGAATTCCATGAGTGCCAAACAACATGCAGGAGCACTGAGCAATCATGGTGTTTGTGTCACATGTGACTTTTCTAACCTTCTTGCCATCCTCCTTCACCGCTGTTACTTTAAGGTCGCATACTTGTGCTGTGCTCTCAACAACACACTTGTCCTTAGCAGCAATAACCTCCTTCTGAAACTTTGCGAACACCTCATGTGTGAAAACTTCACTCCCATGCAACTCTATTGCCCATGGTGTCTTCAACTGAGGCTTCGTGTGAAAGGTGGCATTATCTTCTCCTAGCTCCTTTTCTCTTTGTTCGTCGACTGCAGTGTCGAAGCGGATCCAGAACTCAACCAAAGCATGTTTGTAACCTATAAATCGATTGAAGAAAGAATTGACACTCTCAAACCTTGAAGTTGTTCTAAGGATTCCTGCCAGGGGTATGTCCATAAAATAAGCCGGTACCCAAGATGCCCTAATACTATAATGATCAGCCAACCACTCATTATCTTCCAAATGAAACTCTGAAATAATATTAGCCCACTGTGACTCGAATTCTTCTAGAGTTTCTGAGGGATGCACACATGAATTGACACGACTATAAAAGATTCGGTTATCCCTCAAATCTAGCCTAATCTTTGTTGGGAGTTTGTTCAATATGTGCCACATGCATAATCTGTGCGTTGTATTAGGGAATACATCTTGAATTGCCTTCTTTATGGCCGCATCTTCATCAGTTATTATAAACCTAGGTGCAGCACCTCCCATACATCTTAAGAACGTACGGAACAACCATTTGAATGTTTCAATCGTCTGATCGAGTAGCAATGCAGCCCCGAATAGAACACATCTCCCATGGTTATTCACTCCCATGAATGGTCCAAATATCATGTCATATTGGTTTGTATTATATGTTGTATCAAATGAGAGCAACTCCCCAAAACTTCCTACTGGTTGCATCCGCCCAAAACACACATAGACCAACCTACCCTTGCCATCAATGACATAGTCAAAATAAAATGCAGCATTGTTCTCGTTCTTTCTAGCGAGATTATCAAGGAACATCTGAGCATCTGATGACTTTATACTCTCTCTCAAAGTGCGGTGATAATTTTGCAAATCCCTCCTTGTGCATCCAACATTCTGAAACACACCCTCACTAACATGAAGATATCTAAATGCCCCCAGATGTCCCATTGCTAGCTTGATGGCATGCGAACAATGTCGTCTTAGCCTTCTCATTTACTTGTCTATTAGAACGTATCAAGTGTTGCTTACTAGGTGAGACAAAACCATGGTTATGCACTTCCACAAATGTCTCTAACCTGAAATTATTGTCCTTAGTCCGTTTAATACCAAACATGGCCTCATACCCACACCTACTCAATTTAGACTCATATGACCTCCAACTTATCCTTACATTTGTCTTCCTTCTAGCCACGTCTGGCACAATAATACCACCTCCATTGCAAAACACCGTTTGTGGTCGTCCGCTGCCCAATGCGAACGGAGAAGCCGGCAACATGTGCATATGCTTTGTAAAACTCGAGGGTTGCATCCTCATCTTCAAAAACCATCCCCACGGCAGGCGTCAGGTCGTCATTAACTACTGGTGTGGACGACGAACCCTGCAGTGGTTTGGATGAGTTAGCATGGCAACGACATTAATCATTCAAATTTAAAATTTTCAAATAACCATACACTCACACAGAACGGAATGCTCGCCGCCTTCTGTGGGGTTTTACACAAACTGCTCGCAACGAGAGAGTGTGCATCGACCATTTCGGGACATGGCAATGCTAGTGGGCGTACGGAGCTACTCACATCTTCTGTGGAATCCATGCGACACTTGGGCTACTGCAACCGAAAGAAGAACGAATCAATAACCACGATAGCCCTCCCCTATTTCATCCCATCTCAACTGATTCCAAGAAATAACCAAAATATAGTTACCACTACAGAGCAACCACCCACAAGAAAGCAGGGCGGCAGGAGGGGCCAGCGGATGTAAGGGGCGGCACAGAGGACGGACGGCGGATGTAGAGAGGCGGCATACCGTCAAACCCTAGCTATGCTCGCTCTTCTCCTGCGAATGGGGCGTGGCGCAGACGAGGCGTGACGTAGGGTCGACGGCAGGACGAGGCGGCATGGCTACAGCAGAGCGGCTACGGGCGCATGAAAGAAGACGAAGGAGGCCGCACAATCCTAGCTCGTGGGGAATGGCAGGATTGGAGCTTGGGCTGGTGCGGGTGGGAGCAGGTGGGGGAGGGGGCGAACAATTTCACGCGGGGTTTTTTTTGCAAAGATACTGGAAGTAGGATGGTGGGGTAATCGTGGCCGTGCATTACGAAATGGATGGCCTTGATCTTCTATGTGCATATGTGTATACATGTGTGTATGTGCATAGGAAATGTTCCCCAAAATAGTGAACTGTTGTAACACTAATTCCCCCTTTTTTTTTTCCATCTGTTAATTTCGAGTTAACAATAAGCTCGTGCCAGCATCCAGATCAGAGCTGCTGAGTGCTGACGCTTCACTGTAACAGACTCCGACTGAAAGGACCTGCAGGGCACAATCGAGGAGGATTCGATCGGCCACATATCTTTGACATGCCCCCTCACTCCAGATGTCTTATTCCTGCTTAATTTAGACACCGCTGTACTACTCTTTCAACGTGTCGTTGTGACACCAGTGCATGGGTAGGACACGGCAACCACGGAACTAATCAAGCTCGTGCAGTCGACAGACATGTACATTGCATGCAACCAAATGCTGGGGTCGGCATGCATTGTAGCAAGACAGACAAAATTAATGATGGCAACATGTTACATCTGCAATGGCTCGATCGAAATGCTGACCATCGCTGTCCCGCGTTAATCGGAGGCCGGCCAGGCCGTATCATTTGGCACGTATAATAGTATAAATAGCTCTTGTCAGCGGTGTTTTCATAAAACTAAAATAACTTATACAATAGATTATCTCTAAGCTAACTGTATAATTTTTACAGACGATATTGATATAACAGAAAAAAGCTATCTACAAGGACTTTATAGACTGTCTGTTGCATACCAGATGACTTATTTCACTCTCCTCATTCTCTCTCATCACATCATAAGAAGTTTTTCGTGGCAAAGATTACTACTCCTCTGTAGAAGCCCTTGCGAGTTGCGATGGTCGTGTGCATGGTTAGACATACCATCTCATGCAACCGCGTGGTGATGATCGTTTTACGTACTCATCTCATCTGCCTACTCGGTCGTTCTTTAGGGCTGGTTTGGGAGGCTAAGTTTCGACTGGGATTCACGTGAATGAGCCAGGAATTCGAACTAAAATCATGATCCATCCATGTGGATGGATCGGGTGTGACCCAACCGAACAAGGCATTATGGTACCACAGACATGTGCGTGTATATATATATATATATATATATATATATATATATATATATATATATATATATATATATATATATATATATATATATATATATATATAAATGGTATGGTACTCTGGGAGTACATACTCACACCTCCCATATACCACTTGAATTGTATGATGATACCTCTTTATCTATTTAAGATACTCAATAATTATAAGATACCCCAAAGTGAGTTCCATGAAAAATTTCATTATATTTCACTTTTATAGCAAAATTTGTGTATATACTTTTTTATATATGAAAAATGGTATATAGCAAAAACAAATTGCTCTAATGAAATTTTTTCAATTAAGTCGCATTGAGTATCTTATAATTAGTATTTAAATATACCGAAAATGATAAAGAACTATAATATGTGCGTGCTAGTGGTATATTGGAAGGGAGTACATGGTCCCGAAAGTACTAAACGGATATATATATATATATATATATATATATATATATATATATATATATATATATATATATATGTATGTATGTATGTATGTATGTATGTATGTATGTATGTATGTATGTATGTATTACATACTCCCACTTCAATATACCACTTAAACGTAATATATTATACTTCTTTATCATTTTCAAGATACTTCAATACCAATTATAAGATACTCCAACGTGACTTAAATGAAAATTTTTCATCGTTCTTTATTTTTGCTATATAACTTTTTTCATATATAAAATAAGTATATACATAGATTTTGCTATAAAAAGTGGCATTTAATGAAATTTTTCATGAAACTCACTTTGGAGTATCTTGTAATTATTATTGGAGTATGTTCAAATTGACACAGAGGTATCATCATACAATTTAAGTTGTATATGAGAGGTAGGAGTACCATACCATCTCTCTCTCTCTCTCTCTATCTATCTATCTATCTATCTATCTATCTATCTATCTATCTATATATATATATATATATATATATATATATATATATATATATATATATATATATATATATATATATTATTCTATATATAGTATATATATATATCATGAATTTTGTAGCCGTGTGATAGTTGGGCACGCCTAATCACCATGATGAACCCGGTTGATTGAGCCGCAAAATCTACCAAAACCTTCTACTAGGCGGGCTAGTAAACAATACGAGACGTGACAGTAATTCGTGAATAATTTTACTGCCTTTTTTGCGGCACGCGAATTTTTTCGACCTCGTATGTTTGATAGTAAACATAACGGTAAGACACTAAAGTTGTTATGTGTTTTACTGCCTTCTCTTTTTGTGTATCCCTTTTACTGCATAACGACATACATAGTAATCGGCTTCCCGTTTTTACCACCATTTTTTCAATCTTTTTTTTTTACAGTAAAAAGTTTGTGTTGGGATAGTAAATCTTAGATATATGTAAGGTAAAAACGGATTTTGTATTGATATATGGCCAAACAACGTGGCCAGTCGCTTCTTACAAAGTTTAAAATAAAAAAAGTTGAAACCTAACTAATCAAAGTTTTCTAGTGGTGGAGGTAGCCTGCTATCTCCGTCTTCAAAACTTCGTAGGCGACGTGGTCAACATCAGAGGTTTCAAGATCAGCGTAGGAAGCCTGAAACTCGTCCCCCCATTGACGTGCTAGTTCGAGAGTCGCCCAAAGACGCTCCAACTGAAGAATCAAGTCGAATTGCGCCCATAGGCTCTCTTTTCTTTCTTGAGGGGCCTCGGCAAGGTAGACTCGGTCACCCACCGTCATGATGTAGCAGTCGAAGCAGCGGTAATCTTCTAGGAAACGTGCAACGTTGTTATAGAGGACTACGTCAATGGCGAGGTTAGCTCGTCGGAAGCCGGAGACCACCCGAAAGACGCAGCGGAGGAGCACGTCCATACGGCTGGGTCAAGTATCTCGTACGGCCACTATGCAGCGTCTCCTGGGACCGTCATACCTAAAAATTCAGTGCATACATTGTAAACACTACAAAACATACAGAAAAAGTAATAAGAGGGGACGTATCTAATTAATTCAATTATTACACCTAATTTAAGCTAACAATATTTTAATTAAGATTCGCACACCCTATATAGCTACTCTGGAATTGTTGTAGAATTTTTATAGCTAGCTTGCTATTTTCCTTGTTTAAAAGGTATTCTCAGCATCCACAAAAATATTTACCGTGCAAAATGAGAACAAAATTGAAGTTGAGAATATTTTAATTAGGCTCTAGACACCCTATTTAGCTACTCTAGAATTTTAATATAATTTTTAGAGCTAGCTTGCTATTTTCCTTGTTTAAAAGGTATTCTCAGCATTTACAAAATATTTACCGTGCAAAAAGAGAACCAAATTGAAGATGGCAATATTTCAATTAAGATCTGAACACCCTATGTAGCTACTCTGGAATTTTTATAGAATTTTCACAGCTAGCTTGCTATTTTCCTTGTTTAAAAGGTATTCTCGGCATTTATAAAATATTCACTGTGCAAAAATGAGAACACAATTGAAGCTGAGAATATTTTAATTATGATCTACACACACTATTTAGCTACTTTGTAATTTTAATATAATTTTTAGAGCTAGCTTGCTATTTTTCTTGCTTAAAAGGTATTCAAGGTATTTACAAAATATTTACCATGCAAAATGAGAAAAAATAATTGAAGCTAAGATTTTTTAATTAGGCTCTACACACCAAATTTTAGCTACTTTAGAATTTTAATATAACTTTTAGAGCCATCTTGCTATTTTCCTAGTTTAAAAAATATTCTCGATATTTACAAAATATTTACCGTGCTATTTTCCTAGTTTAAAAAGTATTTTCAGTATTTTAAAATTATTTACCGTGTAAAAATGAAAACCTAGAATTTTTTATCTTTGTTTGGTATTTTTGCATATTTAATCTAAATCGTTGACATACTGCATCATAAATAACACCTACACGCGAATCTAAACTACACACAGCGAAAATGATGTACTACAACAAACTACACTACAACTAAAGTTATCCAATGAAACCAATTCTACGTCGCTAGTTTTATTTGCTAACCTACCAGGGTTTCGAATTTAATTATAAAATTGTAAAAACATTTACCTGCAAAGTGGGCGGTAGGATATATTTCTCCGTCTCTTCTCCGCTACGAACCGGTAGGGCTTCGCTAGGTTACTTTTCGCTCTCCTCCTCCTCTCCCTCTTCTATTTTTCTCGGAATTGAAATGAGTTTTGAGCCAAAATTTGAGGATTTTATAGCCTAGACCCCGTCGTCGATGGAGTGACGATAGGTCGAATTAGCGATTTTGGCATTGTTCACCTTCTATCGCCAGATGAAATAGCGACAGGAGGCTAAACCGACGACTGGGTAATAAATGGTCTCATGTCGTCATTTGAAATGGCGACGTGTGGCTATTTTTGTAAAAAAAAAAAAAGAAGTAACATTTATTTTGTTATTTTTAATTAAAATAATATTATTTTAAAAAATTCATGAAGTAATTACAATATTTGAGCAAGAATCTACTTTTGTGTTAAAATAATCATAGGACCCTCCTTTGACAAGCCGTGCATCTATATAATTGCATTTAGTGTGAGAGCTTGCTGAATATTTTTGTACTCATTGTTGCTCACATATGTAGATTTAGAGCCCAAAGATACCAACTGGTGAACAATTATCCCTGCCCATCGGGAGTTAAAGATGACGCAAAGTACTAGGTCACTTATCATAGTCGATTGCTTGTAGGCATATCTTTAGAGACACTACAACTATTTATCTTTTTTACTGCAAGATTTTATATATATTTGGTCTTTCTAGCCTATGATTTAATACTTTCAATATTTGGTCTATTTACACTTATTTATTATTATTTTTATCCGTCTGTATAGATGCGATATTGTACCGATCAAGAGACTGTCTGAGCGTCAAACTCGGATCTGACACATAATGCATGGGCCCGCGAGCGCAATTAAACCGGGCCGTTTGGAGTGCGCGGGTGGATGCGAACGGGCGCATCCGCTACCCCGCGCGGTTTTACCCTAGCGAGCGCCCGGCAGCACGTACGCGCGCAGACGGACCGCGCGGCAGCAGCGACGACGGACGGACGCGTGTGCCCACACCACACTGGTCGTGTTCCGATCGATCGGGTTTATTCGGCAGGCATGTATTACTATTAGTACTTTCCCGAAAGGATGAGTCGTGCAATTTTGGTTTCATTAACTGACCGGGATTAAGTTCGGGTACTTTCCGTCCTGTTAAGAGTTAATCGCGACTGGCACTAGTGCTTGATTTCGATGTTAGGATGGATGAACCAAGAGAGTGTAAATATGTGGGTGGCGATAGCTGCTACACGTACGAATTTTCTCTCGCTAAATCCATATGAAATCAGGTTCGTTGGATTGTAGTGGCTGTCACAGGCAGCCGACGCATATTGGTACAGCAGATGAGTCAGCTGGACGGTAGAGTCTAGAGGTGTGCATCACTCTTTCAACGTTTTTTTAAGCTATGATTGTGAAGTTCATCAAAGGACCAAAAAAAAACTAGATAGATCTTGTTCCATCCCATCAAAGGGGGAAATGGGATAAAAGTAGGAGGAATTATTTGCGTGCATGGTGCCCATCCTAGATGCGTTATGGGCCTCCATGAACTCTTCCTAAGAGCATCTCCAGCGTGTGTTCCGATACCAAGGCAAGTTTCTTCTCTTAGTACCGGTACAACATATTAGAATAAAAGTTGACACCGCTCTCAAGTCTTATATCGATACCAAGGCAAAAAAATGTGACCGTGGTCTTGCTCACACCGGAGGAGGCTCGCCATCGCTTCTAAGATCACCATATCCGCCAGCCTCTAGATCCAAAGAACATCCGCTCCATAGCCACCGCATCAACCACGCGTTGCTAGATCGAGGTTGAGCAAGCCACACCCGTCGCCACGAGTTGAGCTTGAGGAAGCCATGCCATCACCATAGACAAATCGAACTCGAGAAAGCAGCAGAGGCGGGGGTGGGTGTCGATGATCTGAACACGGAGTTCCCTATCGAGCTTATCTGGAAAAATGATATGATGATGAAACGAAGACCATTTATTGTTGTGGACACACTGAGTATTTGTATGAGAATACAATGAAAATGTTACAAAATCGATGAACTTAAATCTAAATAATGAATTATGCTATTGACTTATTTCATATGATGATCGTGGTTGAATGAATCCTATTGAAGAGTACATAGGCTATGCCCTTTATAGTTATTGAAGGGATGGCATTTAATGCCACTAAAGACGTCTCTAATATTTACGTGTATTCTTTAGTAGTCTTAAACTGTCACGTCTCACGTGTATTCTTTAGTAGTCTTAAACTGTCACGTCTTTTAGCCAACTGTCGTAAGTTATCAGATACGCCAACAATCGTTTTCCCGTTAGTCACGTAGGAAATTGTCATGTCTTCCGACCAATTTGCTGGTCGAAGACTGCACAAAACAGTATAGCTAGTCGGACATTGTCCATTACTGGTCGTCTTATGACTCAAACTAGCCGTCGATCAATTTGGTTGTAGTAAAGGGTATTAGACTTCCTTTAAGTATTGGTCGTATGTTCATAACCGTTGTAGAGTTAGCCTCTGATATATGGGCCTACTTTGACAAAGACTCTAACTTTGACCGAAAAGGTTAATCTGATCAAGAATATCATTAGTGGGGCCTTGATTGGTTAGAGGGTAAACCTGCATGCCACCTTTGATCTAACATATTCTCTTAAAATTTCTCTTTCCCTAGTCGGCCTATCATCTTTTCCGTTTTCTTGGCTCTGAGCTAGGGATGAAAACGGATCGGATAGTTTCGACCGATACGGACGAAAACGGATTCAGATTGTCTCGGATCGGATTTTTCTCGATAATTTTCGGACTAAACGAATTCGGATTTTTTTTTTAAACATAAACGAATACTGTGAGGAATGCTATCCCATGGATACGATACTAATACGGATTATCTAGATAAGTCCAAGTCCGGATATCCGGATTTCAGCCCAAAAGAGAAAAGGAGATTTTAATTAATTTCCGAATTTCGAAAATGCAACAAATTAAATAGCCTTTTAGAAAATAGCAAATAGAGTTCAAAAATTCTAGAAAAATCACAGAAATTCCTTGAATTATTTTGAACTTAATAAAATTAATTCCAAGTTAAAGTTGGTTTTATTTTTGCACATAAATTATTTTTAATTTCGAAAATAGGAAAACCTTTTAAAATTCAATAAATTAATTATTTTTCCTTTTTCACTTTAAATCCAATAAAATCCCAAAAATCTCAATAAAATTTATTTTTGACATTAAAAACTAGGAAATTAAATAATTGACTTTGTTTTATTATTTTTTTCTTTTTAACCAAGAAAACTTTTTAAATATCGTAAAATACAATAAAATAATAACTTTATTAATTTTATTTTTGGTAACATACTTTGGGATGTTACAGTCATCATTTATGATAGATTAACCATTCAAATTGATCGATATTAGTGTGAACTAAGTTTTATGTATGCGATGAACTAAGTGTGAATGTGTGATGACTTGTGACTTTGTGAATTATGACTTATGAGCTAAATATGGTAAACTAAGTGTTATATTTATGATGAACTAATTAATGCAGCTTGCTAGTGCCAATGTTATGTGTGGTTGCTAAAAATATGAACAATTCATGAATGTTTGCATCAAATAAACTAGTTATATGTTTTCGTTAATTTCTGGTATACAATTTAAGCGGTTTTCATGTTCTGAAAAATATATGCAACCGTATTCGTTTCAATTCGTATTTGCTCCGTATTCGTATTCGATATTATTCGTATCCAAGGTATTCGTATTCGTATCCGGATCTAGAAAAAATATGAAAACAAATATGACATAGCCATTATCCATCCGTATCCGATCCATTTTCACCCCTACTAGTCTAAGCATCGCGAAATCCCGTCAAATCAATTTTGTTTGGTCCAAGTTTCCGCAGAGTGATCATGTTTATTTATGTACAACCTGTTTATGTTCAAGCGGCCACCAGCTTGATGAAGCCATCGACATACTGTTACTATCACACCACTGTTGTCAGAATTGAATGGACGGCGCTTGCTAGTTGCTACTGCTAGCTTGCAGCGCCATTTAAATATGAATCATAAAACTTTCACCTATTGTTAAAAACACTCAACACGGCGGAGTGTAGGTACAGCACTATAATGCACGGGAACGTGAACTCGTGTGACTCACGATGTGTAGACCCCATTTGGAACACGTGGCTTGGTCACGCAAATGTCCGGTGTATCTCTTGGTCGGAGGTAGGCTTGCTAATGGTTTGGTTTTTAATGGATTTAATGGTTTGGGTTATCTTGTGGGTTAGCTTTGGATAGATAGAAATGGTTTAAGGAAGCTAATGGTTTGGTTTGGTTTGAGTTTACATCAAAATTGGTTTGGTTTGAACTAAAAAAATTCAGGTTCATATGGTTTAGAACTATGGTTTGAGCCCGTAGGTTGGAACGGGCTGGGCGTTCCGAACTCCACCTCGGTCCATCCTCCTCAGTCGTCTCGACAGTCAACAGTCACTACATCCTCGCGGTCCTCCTCCCCGCGAGACGGCGTGAGGGGCTAGGGTTCAACGCCGCCGCCGCCCACACCACGTCCATCGTCCGTCCCCACCGGCAACTGCCGCCGCGGCGGCGGCACCACCACCACCCGCCGCCGCCGCCCGAGTAGGGCGCCCCAGATTCATGGTCGCCGCCACCATCATCGCTGTTCGCCGCCGCCAGCCCACGCCGGCGTCCCGCTGCCGCCGCCACGCCCGTGCCAGCCGGATGGGGCTCACATGGCTCAGCGATGCCAAGCGAAGAATGCAAAGACCGCTAAGTCCAGGTCGCACGGGCGGAGGTAGTTGAGGCGGGAGAGGCTGGCGCGGATGGCGCCGAGTTAAGGGAGGAGCTGCTGGTCTTCTCCGTGCTAGTCTGGATGGAGGAGGAGCTGCGGCGGCACGGTGGATGTGCGGATGGAGATTTAGGCCGCATGGCCAGCCGCCGGCTATGTAGGAGGAGGTCGTCGGCTTCCTCATTGTACTGGCCGATTTGATTTTGGCTGTTTGGTTGGAACTTGAAAATGGGTTCAATGGGCTGTGGTTGTTGGGTTGGAAATGGGTTCAACCCAAAAATGTGAAATGGGTTGGTTTGGTTTGGGTGTAAAGTGCACGTAGGCTGGATTGATTTGGTTTCTACAATTTAATTTGTGAATTAGGTTGGTTTGAAAAGTAGGCTCTTTTTTTTTTGTATGGATTAGGGTGGGTTTGAAGTCATTACCAGGCCTCGGTGGGTAGGGACACACATGTTTCGACACGCCGGGGAAATCAACAGCTACTGGATGATGCGCTGTTGAGTTCTCTTTGGTCTCAGTGAGTACTTTCGTCAACCATGTCTCAGTTTATGTCATGCCAAAAAAAAATGTAGTTTTGCAATCTTTAAGCCCTGTTTAGGACGCATGAATTTCACGTGACTTGTATAAGAATTTCATAGAAAATAATTCAATTCCTATAAGAATCGGAAAGAATCACGTGTTCCAAACAGGGACTTACTCTCTTAAATCTTGTTGAATGTAGTATATCGTATACTCAACAAGCAAAAAAAGGGAGGGAAGGAAGAAAGAAAGCAGATGAAGATTTTATTCCGGAGTAAGGAGCAACACGAGCTTTGAGTTAAATGCAGTAAGGTGTAAAAGGAATTCAGATTGAGTAGCTAATTTCCAGGTTCTAGTAAGTGCCTATTCACTTGCATGTCAGAGAAACAAAGATACATTTTTCCTTCAAAAACAGCATCAGGCACTCAGGTAGATCTGTAATATGCGATGCCAAACTCCAATCTCTATGCTGATTATAAGGTGCCTATGCAGTGACCTCTTCTTTCGCATTCTTAGCATCTTCTTCATCCTTGGTTGACGCGGCTGCTGCTCTGTTGGCTTGCTGTTTCTTCTGGGCCCTTATTAGTGCACGCCTTGCCCGGGGACGCATTTCGCGTACTTGGCGTGGCGGCATCACGAAAGGTTCAAGTGGGCGATCATGAAATGGATGCTCGCTTCCAGAAAAAAAAATCCTCAATTTGCGATCCCTATCGTGGATGATCAGAACAGTAGATGTTAAATAGAAATAAATACTATATGAAGCCCCTTCAACAATTTGGAAAAGAAAAGAAGAGAAATATATACATCATTATACCAGAGTGACATGGGAAAAAAGAATTTAACAAACAATACAAAGTTCTAAAACATATAACAAGGAACGACCATCGCCCATGAGTATACAGCTTCATATGAAATATCAGCCACTTGTAATAACACGAAAGAAAAGATGGTTGGACTGTTGGATGTTTATGATACGTTACCGAACTTGTTCTTCAACATACACAGCTCTAGCTTTAAAAATATCTCAGGTCTTTTCTACAGTAGTTACAGCACCACATCAACGAAGTCTGACAGATCCATAGGCAGATCAGTTAACTTCAGCATAACTTCAGTAATGCATCACACAAACTTAAATGATGCCAAAGTTACATAGTGCAGAGGAACAAACTTCTCTCAGCAGTCATTGGTTCATGAAAGAAACATACAAGCTTTTGCTTAGACTGGTATATCATGGCTCAATAAATAATAAGAAAATTAGCATTAGAACCAATTAATCAATGCAAGACAAAAGTGCCTAGTTATAATTGTACTATTTTTTTAAAAGGGAAAGGATCCCAGCTTTTATAGAAAGCTAATAGCAAATCTTACAGCATCCAAGTCACAAAAGCAAAAAACCAAAAACACACTGGGGATACCAGCTATCCATCAACCAACAACTGCTCAGAGCACCACTAATTCCAAACCGGACAGCAGAAAGTAGACTAAAAGCAGATATAAGTCCGGGAAGTCGCCTCCGCACAGATCAAACTCGACGATTGAAGTTTTGCGTACCACACTCCCGCTCCCTCCAGAAATGGTTAAGATTTCTTCTATCGTGGTCTTTGAGAAGAATTTGCCAACGCCGCAAACAAGATATGAGTTTGAAAATGATTGCGTATGATGTTTAGGAAAAACTCTCCATAGTCCTTTTGTTCCCGACATTCCAAAGGGTCCAAGCGATTGTCGCAAAACTAAATAAATCAACATGGTTATTGTTAGCACCCTCCTCCCTAACCAGTTAAAATGAAGATCTTCAAGAGAAACAGCACCGATCCCGTAAGAGAATTTCTTTAATGCAAAGACCAAACAAATTTCGCTAAAACGCAATTAAAAAACATGATCCGTATCCTCTTTAACCCCACAAAGAACACAATTCACATCACCTAACCAAATTTCTCCTCTTGAGCTAATCACGGTTTGAATCCTCTTGGAAGGCAAGCCAAAGAAAAATTTTAACTCTAAGAGGACCTTACTCTTCCACAGATTTTTTAAGTTTCAGACTAGAAATACCCCCAAAAGTCAAAAACATGTACAAAGATTTGACCGAAAAAGCACCAGATTTCTCCAGATCCCACCTGATAATATCATTGTCCTCGTTGAGATAAAGATCATCTAGAATCCGCTTCAAAACAACCCATTCTTGAGCCTCTTCCACCCCAAAAGTCCCGACAAATTCAACATGCCGCTTGTCCCGAGACCAACATCGAGAAACCTTAATATCAAGATTATCGCAGATCTTGTATAACTTGTCAAACCTGATTTTGAGGGACAGAATCTCTCCAAATATCATTCCGTAAATAAATCGACTTACCATCATTAACCGAAAGTGAACCACACCCCAATTAAAAAACTTTTGACTCCCTGCAAGTTCCTCCAGAATTGAGAACCGATTTTATTATCGCCATTACGATGACCAATATCAAAATATTTAGCTTTAAGAATCCGAAACCAAAGCTCATTCCTGGCTTGGCTCATTCTCCAATGCCATTTACAAAGAAGGCAGACATTGAACAGTCTAGTATCGATCACCCCTAGCCCACCATAATCTTTAGGACGACAGACCGCTCTCCAATTAACCATATGGTACTTAAAATTGTTACTCACCCCTCTCCAGAAGAACCTAGCCCTAATAGAATCCATCCTTTGTGAGTCTCCTCACTAAGCTTGTAAAGCCCATCGATAAGTAGGAATATCGCTTAAACAACTGTTAACCAAGACCAAGCGACCTCCGAAGACAATAATCTGCCTTTCCAATTACTCACCGCTCTCAAGCTTACTAAGCATGTTAATGAGGCTTTCCTTTAAGTATTTATCTCCAATAGCAATTCCAAGATAGGTCAAAGGAATTTCCCAGACATACCCGACTTCTTAGCCATCATCTCAGCCTCGTCTGTTGACCCCAACCACAAAAACTTCGCTTATGATAGTTAATTTTCAGCCCCGACATCCATTCAAAGCAAAGATAAAAGAAATTTCATATGAAGGATGTAATCCTCCTTCAATTCCAACATCGTAACAAGATCATTAGTATATTGTAAGATAGAAACCCTCCAAGAACTGATTAGAGACCACCCCTTTAATAAGCCCTTGTTGTTGAGCTCTCTCCATCGAGAAGCTAAAACATCAAGAATAACATTGAAAAGAAGCGGAGAAAGAGGATCTCCTTGCCTTAAACCTCTATGCGTGGCAAAATAGGGGCCTAAAGTTCCATTAATATTAATACACACTTTACCTCCTCTAACTGATTGCATCACCCAACCAATCCACCTAGCTGAGAAGCCTTTGTCAACTATGACCCTTTCCAGGAAATCCCAATTAACCTTGTCATAGGCTTTTTCGAAATCTAACTTAAGAATCACCCCTTTATTCTTATGAATCCTTAAATCATGTAAGATTTCATGTAAAGTGACCACACCATCCAAAATATGCCTACCCTTGATGAAGGCCGCCTCACAATCACTAATAATGTCAGGTGCCACTCTCCCAATCTCTCGCCTTGAAGCTTAGTTATGATTTTATAGCTGACATTTAACAAGCAAATTGGTCTAAACTGCTTAATGGTGTTAGCATCACTAGCTTTAGGGATCAAAGTTATCACCCCAAAATTAAGTCTCTTCAAGTCCAATTTCTCCTCAAAGAAATCCCAGATTAAGGTCAAGAAAGGTTGTTTAATAAACCCCCAAATTTTTTTATAAAAACAGGTAGGGAACCCATCATGCCCAGGAGCAGAATCATTACTCAGATCTTTTATGACCTTCTCCACCTCTGCTTCAGAGAATTTTTGAATTAAGAAAGCATTATCCTGATCAGTAATCAACTTATCCTCTTTCCAAAACCCCTTAGCTAACTTGACAGAGGTCTCACCATCAAAACCAAATAACTGTTTGTAAAAATCATATATGTGTTTTCTGATAAGCTCTTCATCAGTGGAGAACCCATGCTCAGTTTCAAGACCTGTAATAAGATTTTTCCTTTTTCTCCCATTCGCACAACTATGAAAAAAATCGGTGTTAGCATCCCCATGGGTGGTCCATTTAATAGCACCCTTTGTCTCCAAGATGATCCTCCACCAAAAATTGCTCCATGTCACTCTCACCTTTGTATCTCTCCTTCCACTCCTCGCAGAGAGATCAAAACTTTCGCCTTCAAATCAAGCTCATGGATACAATCTAAGTAGTATCTCTTCTTGATGTTCAACTCACCACTATTATTTGCACCCCCAACCTTTAAGAAATTGTCTAAGTGCAATTTAAACCACTATTCCACTCGCCCATGGAATAAATCGATCAGCATCTTATTAATAATGATGCATCACTTCTCCAAACTTTCTTTGAAGTGATCCTGATCAAACCAGCCTTTCTCAAAGAAAAACCTCTTAGGGGACCTGATAGCTTTGTTACCAGAGTTCAACACTAAAGGACAACGATCAGACCCTATCCTAGTTAAACTACAAGCATAGCACAGAGGAAATTTGGCTTCCCAACCAGTGGAGACCAAGATCCTATCCAGTTCAACAAGAACAGGGCAAACATGTTTATTCGTCCAAGTATATCTTGAACCACCCCTTTTAACCTCCATCAGCTCATTATCATTGATAAAATCATTGAAGCTTTCCATTAACTTGACATTAGCAATACCGAATTTTTGTCCAACCTTTTCTCGATCAAAGTTAAAATCACCGCCTAACACCATAGGAAGAACAGAAGAGTGGCATTTGACCTCCAAATTCCTTTAAAAAGTCAAGGCTTGAAACATGATGAGCTGGACCATAAACAGTGATCACTTCCCACCTGAAATTGCTCTTCCGATCTCTCAAAGTCATGCTAACGAAGAATCTCCCTTGGTCACCCCCTTTAAACTCTAAACTATCAGTGTTCACCCCCATTAAGATGCCACCAGAGTGGCCAATGGCTGAGACCCAATGCCAAGCAAAGGACTTATTACCTACAAGATCTCCGAGCTCTCTCGTAAAAATCTTGCTTGATGGTTTCTCGCACCCCAAACACCTCAATATTCTCCTTATTGATTAAATCTCTAAGTTGTCTCCGTTTAGCGGGTTTACCCAAACCTCGGATGTTCCAAAATAAAAACTTCATGTCACTGAATTCTTACCACACCCCTTAACCTTCTTATTCTTTAGAGCAACTGGTTTACTCACCTGTAAGTTGGGGTCACCCCTGATATCCTGATCCCCATTGGACAACTGATTCAGATCCTCTCCCCCAGCAGAGTTGTGAGTAAAGTTCCCAGACTGCTCACATTTAGACTGCTTCACCCTCTCATTTTGAGCAATGGCAAACCTAGCTATTTCCTGAGCCTTCTTCGCAGAAATGACCTCTTGAGCACTCTCTCTATGATTCCCAAATACCACAGGAAACAACAGCTTTCTCTAACGAAAGAAAAGAAGAATTATTAAGAATATTAAAAGGATTATGTTCAGAAATACCTGGAGTTTCCAAATTGTGGATGGATTTCAGTTTAGCCGCTTTTTCTTGCATAGGTACGCCTTGATCCTGGATACAAGAGCTCTTCCTTGTTGGGACTAGTGGCTCTTTAGTCCGGCTTTTACCTCCCTTCTTATTAGCCAGCAACCACTCCTCCGAATTGCTTTTATCTACACCAAAAATACCATCTCCAATCTCCCAGCTATCCTTACGGATTGCCACACCCCTCAAAGACAAACTCGTTACCTCCCTCCAAGTTTCTGTCCACCTCCAACTGAACTCCTGTTGACAAACCCCTCTGGTTGAACAACTGAGAACCCTTCATAGGATTATTCTCTGAAGACTTATCTCCTGAATGAGTACTGTCAGACACCTGCAAACAAGGCCATAAGGATGCATCCATCACTTTTGGACTAGCACTAGTGTGAACTACTATCTCTTTAGCACAGGTTTCAGAGATCTCTATCTCAGGTAAGACCAACCCATAATCTGAGCTGACAGAAATATCACTGTCTTTTTCTAAACCCCCTTTATCAACTTCCAGAGAATTAACAACAATCTCTGTTTTAGGAAAACTAAAAGCTATAGGAGCCGCAAGAATAATTTGCTTGTTATCTAGAAATGCCACTATCTCTTTCCCTAGAACTGAATCAACCGAATCAATCTCTCCCTGACTCTTGTTTTTGATTTTGTGTGAAGCTTCACCACCCATATGCTCAGACTGCACAATATCTCCTCCAAATAATTCAACAAATTTTACAAACTCTTTACCCTTAAGAGAACCTTCAGAAGCTGAGACAACACATCCCTGTTGATTAGTTTTATGTTTCTGAGAATCTCCCCCATTCTTATCTTCAGTAGACTGAAAGGACTCACCCCCAAACTTATCAACCAGCTTCTTCCATTCAACATTATGTGAACTACCACTAGAGTTCTCAGCTTCATCCCCCTTATCATCATCTTTCTTGCCATCATAGTGCTTGACAACTCTATCTTTGTTTGTTCCCCTCCTTTTCTTCCCTCCCACCCCTTCAGCTTCGAACCTGATATCATAGCCAACAGTATTGAAGAAAATTTCTACAAAACAGTCGATACTATCAGGATCTCTGCAATTTATTTTCACCCTGATAGGATCATCTTGCGTGAGACTGGGTTCATTCACCTCAACTGGTTCCCCAATAGTACTAACCAGGTCTTTAACCACTTCAGAAGCTTCGCGCCTTTAAGGATACCAAAATTTTGACCCAGATCGAACAAGCATGGATGTAGCATCAGGATCCATTTTAGATTTCTCCACAGTAGCTTTAATAGAATGTAAAGCAAATTCCACACCCTGAACCTTGGACCAAGTATCAAGGATGGTTTGAGAAGGAAAGACAACAGCATAAGCAGAATTCGATAATCTTCTAACTTTCCATTCCCAATTATCTTGGATCAAATGTTTCAGTTCAGCTTCGATCTTAGAAACAGAGGCCACCCCTTCTTTAATATGAATAATACCCATAGCTAACTGTTGTTCAGAATGCATCCCAGGAACCTGCACCCTATAGAACCCCTTTCCAGGAACTCCAAAACCAAAAAGCTTCAGACCATGTTGTTTATAATCATCAGGACAGTTTGACCCAGTATGGCCTGTTTTCTTGCATTTGTAACAAGCAGGAGTATTGGTGCATCTCGCCTGATGATGACCAGTTTGTAAACATCTATAGCAAGTCCCTTTGTCTTCAGCACGCAAAACCCCAGTATTAGGGCCAATGTCCCCCCACTGTTTCGGCTAGGCTTCCCCTTTACCCGCCTGAACCGCATCATCCCATTTCGAAGAGGATCTATCATTGTCAGAACGCATCACACCTCCTCTACCCCCAAAACCTCCTCTAGATTCACCTCTAAACTGCACCCCTCTAGATCCACCACCATCATGACGAAAAATTTTGTTATCATGATAACCATCAAACCTTCCCTTGTTCGAATCAAAGGAATCCCGATCCATCACCCCTGAATGCCACGAATCCCCACGAGATCTAGAATCAGCAGAACTATGATGAAACATACCAGATCTAGACGTCCCCTGATCTCTCCTCTGCTGATGGTCCTGATCTCTTCGGAGTTTGGCGCGGAGAGCTTCTTCAGAAAGGAGGTCGTCTTCCTCCATCCAATCGTCCGGAACATTTCGCTTCCCTCCGCTCCAGTGGCGCGCATCACCCCCTCCAAATCGCCGAGGATATCGGCCGCGCCCATGATCCATCACCCCTTCCTTCACCACCTCAACAAACGAGCGATTGAGAGGCGGCGGATCACGAACCCTTCGCGCAACTCGCGATCGCCCTCCAAATCGCCTCACCTCGCTCTCTCTTGCGAGAAAACCCAGATCTCCCACACACGCGTGCTTAGGGATCCACCGTCACTCAGCAGAAGGGATCGGACGCCAAGAGTGAGCGAACAAATCCGCGATGTGAGTGCCGTGACGGTGAACCTCCCCGACTTGGCGAAGCTTCGTGTCCTCGAGGGTGCCAGATGTCGACGATCCAACTCCACGCGAGAGATCCAGCGAACCTCGCAAGCACACGACCCCATTGTTTCGCGAAGCCTCTTCTCGAAGATCGAGCCCAACAAACGACGTCCCGCTCACTGTCGTAACGTCGTCTCCGCACTCCCGTGGGTCTACTGCTCCAAACCCTAGCGGACGTGGGCTGAAAGGAGCGCCTCGCGCTTCACCTCCAGGCCCAGCCTGCTTCACGGCCTCTAGGACCGACACTCTCGTCGGCGAAACGAAGCGCCGGGCCGACCATTCCGCGGACATTGATCTCCCTCGAGTCCGAAATCTAATTGTACTATAGTTACTAGATAGAAGCATCAGCGAGAAGATGCATACAGTAATCATAGGAATGTAAACATCCTGGGGTAGACACGGAGTACTCAGAGAACTCAACAGCAAATAGAGCTACCATCAAGTCTTCAACCAGAAAAACAAATGAACTTATGCCTAATCCTGGATTACAGAAAAAGAAGAAATGAAGTTTCACTTACATCACGCAATCTATTGCGGGGAAGCATGCGCAGTACAGCTTTGCGAATCACTTCTGTTGGGTCTTTTTCCATCTGTGGTGCATAAGTTGGCCTGTCCTTGCCTTGAAGCACAACAGCTATTTCGGATGCCAACCGTCCAAGCACCTATCACGTAGACAAAGTAGCATACAGCGTAACCATTTCCCATGAGTAAATCCTCGCAATTGAGACCAGCAGAAGAATTCTGACCTGGCCCTTTGCATCAAAAACACGCCATCGCAAGCCCTCTAAATTGATTCTGCTCAAACCAGCAAGTGCTTTCTGCACAGTTCAGAAAGGAAGCAATTATCAGAGCCAGTACTGGCATTTGGCTAGTATAGGCTCAAACAAAAAGCATTTGTAGGTTTATGATGATGTTCAAGCACAAGCAACTAAACCAAAGGCTAGCTGCAGAAACATGTACTATATAGTTATTTGGATATTATAACAGCAGATTTGTTTCGTTTAGATGCAGACTTCTTTCACTCGATGCAGCAGCTCGCCACTAGAACAAATCAATCAGAACGAACTACTTATGTTAATAAATATGTTCTGCCAATTCAGCGCCAGGATGACTACGCTTCCACTATTCACAAAATGCCTAGCAAAGGCCAGTAAATATAGAAGAAATCTAGCCGTTGTTGTCAATGCCCCATTGCATCCCTCAGTGCACTCGTAGTTTATCCATGCAAATCTACAATCTCACACCCCAGAATATAATTATCCATGCAAATATAGAAATCCACACCCCAGAATACAATGATAGATTGATAGTAAAGTAGTTCTTCACAAACAGAGGTGGCAATGGATGGATATGAACTGGACCTATCAAAACCTCAACCTATACTCAATCAGCAAGAAAGTGTGCCCAATCGGCTGTCCAATCCTCATCCCAATCATTTACAGTGCAAGTTAACTCATGATCCATATCCAAGAGTGTTTTGATACTCAAATGCAGCTAACTGAATCTACCATGGACTACTCATATGCCCAAAGCCAACAGCCGGTGCACCTGACTGCTGGTATCCCATTCGCCTCACGCCGACAGCCGAGACGCACGAAGCTCGTGTTACAACTAGGGAAAAACTTATCGGATGAAATTTTTTACCAGGGGAACCGGTAAGACCGGTTTTCACGAAAATCAGAAATTTCGGCCAAATTTCCGCTGAAATTTTCAAAAAAAAATGTTTGATTTTTTCGGGATTTTACATTTTTTTTAAAAAAAATCAAATTCGAACAAAATTCAAGCAAATTCGAATTTTTTTTGGACAAAATTCATCAAAACCGAAAATTTCGGAGCTCATTTGAATATTACTGGCCCCCGCCGGTAACACCGGTTACCGACGGTAATAGGCGAAAATCGACCGATAAGATTTTCACTGGACTTACATCCCGATTGCCAACGAGTAGCCTGGAGACCGAAATCGCCCCAAATTGGTAGCAATGATACCAGTAATTGGAGGCTTTGGAGGAAAATAGGGTGGGAAATCAGAGAAGAGAAGGAGGTGAGAGAACAGAAGAACTGGATAGAAATTTCAGAATGCATTCATTTCATCGATGCGTCCCAATGGGAATACAGAGCAACTCTTATACAAAACATAGGACACTGACCAGTGGGCCCCTTGTAACATCTCAATTTTCTGAGCTTTTAAAATCTTTTGCTTAGTTAGTAGTTAGAAAATTCACCCTTGAGAGTTTATTTGAATTTTAAATGAGCTTAAGATGGACTTTCAATATCAAAAATAATTTAATATGATTAATATCAACATCAACATCAACATCGGTCAAAACTATTTTATTTGGGTTCTATGTGCTTGGATACATTTTCTAGATTTTTTTCGACTTTATTTCCTATTTTCTAATTGCCATTTGGATTTACTGGTATTTATAAAATAGAAAAAAAACTAATTTAAATCTCAGTAAAGCTCTTGGGCCGAATCTCCGCCCAAGGCCCATTTCCTATTCCCTCTTGGCCCAACCCCGCGTGCAGCCCAGCCGCGCCTCCTCTCTCCGTTCCACTAACTGGTGGGACCCGTGAGGTCATCTCCTACCTCGGGTCTTCGTCTCCACGGGAATTTCGCCTGAGTCCACCATTGCCAGACCTCGAAGCCCCATCTGTCAAAGTCGTGTTTCCAACTAAAAGATCTCGCAAAGCCACGTCATCTTATCTCTTCTAATCTTCCGCGTCCAAATCTCTCGGAATCTTATCTCGTATCCCTTTCCATCCCCGAATTCGAGTCGTGGCCGTCTCGGACTCAACTTAGGGTTTCCTTACCCGATCACATCCTTGGGGTATAAATGAGCGCCCTAGATCCGCCATCACCTCCTCATCCTAAAACATTAGATCTCTTAGCCTTGAATTGCTCGGAGCCACATCAATCCAAGAATTAGAGTTCTTTGGCCACCGTCGTTCTTCCACCGATTGGCGCTACTGTGGTCGCCCATTGCTCCCACCAAAGGACCTAGCTTTGCCATCGCACGGGCTCTTCGGTGCGCACCTTATCTTCACCGGAGGCCCCTTGGTTCACTATTGTCGTTTGGGGCAGAGCCACTTCGCTGCTGACCTTGGGCGCCGCCGCAGTTTTGGTCACCGCCGGGCAACAAGACCCGTGTCAGTGTCACCAGGTCCGCAGTAACGCATAGAATCCAGTGCACCCACCCATTTGCTGCCGCCGACGAGTCCTGTAATGCTGTTGTTGGACGAGCCGAAAACGTTGCCGCCGTCGACGTCACTGTCGACGTTGGTGCCAGGTCACCAAGCCACCTCACTCGACACGCCAGCCCTAGTCCTACGTGGCAAGCCACGTGGCTCCAAGTCGAATCTGACGTGATTGAGTCAGTCCCGCACCCTAGATTCAATTTCCGTAGACCCAACTCACCGTAGGTCGTGTCTCCGACATGTAGGGCCCACATGTCAGCCTCCTATCCTTTTTTCAGATTTAATTTAATTCTAAAATCCTAGGGCTAACGTCAACTTGCGTCATATTCCAATTTTTCAATAGAAAATTAATTCGGAATAATTTAGAAATTCCAATTTAGGTATTTCTTTAGGGTTTGAACTTCCAAAGGTCATATCTTCTTCATCCGAACTCCGATTGATCCCATTCAAAATTTTAAATTCATCTAAATTCAAGATCTATTTTACTAAGATTTTTATTTATTTTTTGGAGTTTTTTCTCTCTGTTATTTATTTATTTTCTTCGTTTGCGAGTAGATGTTGATTCTTCGGGGAACTTTGAAAAAGAAGGAGTGCACCAAGATCAAGATCAGTACCAGGATCTATTCCAAGGCAAGTTGTACCTTTAATCATGTTGAACCCAGTTTTCAAAATTTATTTGATTCAATTTAAAGCATTTACTTTAAGTATTTATTTAAATTCTTTTGGGTTTAGTTATTAATCCAATTTGATTATATCCACCTTGTTTATTGTTATGTCATGATCTTTTGCCACCCTAGATTGGTTATTATTTAGTTGGTATTATCCTAGCACCAACGTGGGTTGGTTAAATACGAGTAGATTGCTTAGTCATGCCACGAGTTATCATTTTATGTAAGTTACAAACATGAATCTAACTAAGTGGTTATGGAACTTTGTGATAATATTTGTGTGCGTTGTGTGCTATTATTCGTTGATGGCATGTGTTGCACTTAACCAACAGGGTGGAAAAAGATTTAGACTGAGGCAAGTGGTGAAAACTTTGTGATATGGTGGAGCTCAGTGCGTGGGATTTGAATTGTGTTTACTTAGTTAAAAATTGGAAGTCTTGCCTTGGTCAGTTAAGGACTTAACTTTGTGCGTCATTAAACTGGGCCACAACTGTACAACTGCATGCCTGGTATGGGACGGTCCTAACTTAGTAAGTTATGGATTCTTGACATTGACTACTCAGGTTGTAGGTTAGGCTCTGTGTCGGGGTGGAGGTGTGTTTCAGTCTTTGTGGCGACTCACATCGTGGGACGGTTCACCGCTTCGCTTCCCAATGATGTGTGTCGGACTAATTTCCTCCATGGGTGTTGGTACTGGCAATAAAACACATCAGAAGTGTCAATATTTGAAATGAAGTTTCTGAAACATTTGTTATGATTAGTGCTAGCTACACTAATTATATCATGTGGGTAAAGTGTACAACCTCCACAGAGTGATAAACAAATCTATTCGAATAGTCACGTCCGCGGTCATGGACATGCCTGGGGATTTCACACGAGGGATGGATTTTCATAAAACACTTGGGAAGAGAGTTATGTGATCTAAGTCATATGGCTGTGTGAATAATTTGATTAGACTTTGTGTTCTTTGTGAAAACAACTGTTAAAGTTATTATTGTCTATTTGTTTTGAATTATGTTTTCATCTATTATTCGTATTCAATTGCAAATATTGTATTTCTGCAAAAGAACCACAGAAGCCATTTCTTTGGAATAAGCCATCATGTATAAATTGCATTCTGTAGTATGATTTGCGAGTACGGTTATACACTCATGCTTGCTTTAATCAATCGACAGAAGTGGAGGAGCTTTCGCCTGCTTTTGAGGAGGAGTTCTATGAAGGTGCTGATTGTTAAGTCTTGATTCCAGTTGGTTGCCTATAACGAATCGATGGGTTTCCACTGAAGTTTATTTTGTTCTGCTGCTTATTTAACTATTGCCAGCCCTGCGAGGCTTAATAAATGTAAACTCGACTTAAGGCCACAACAGTTATTTGTTATCCAAATTACTCGTTTATTCTATTATTTTATCTTGTTTAGATTGATATTCATCTATGTTGACACTGCGTGCACTAGCTTGATCCTGGACTAGTGCGTTATACACAGAGGGTCCAGAATTGTTTTTTTTTGTCCCAACACCCCTTGCTTCCATGGTATTGCCCCGGTGTGACACTACCGGCCCGCAAGAACTTGCTTGACCCCAAGCAAGTGTGTGACATTGATAGTACATGTATCTTCTTTGAACACAAAAACTCCTAATTAATACCTTTGTATGTCTTGCAACCATGAAAACAAAAAATTGCAGCCCTTGCATAAAGTTGCACCAACTCCAAAGTAATTCAACCATTACCATGAAATTCTCCCGATGCCAACAATTTAATTGACTTTCTAGTGGAATCATACCAATCTCAGGTGATGCGCGTGCAGGTGGAGCATTAGGTGGCATACATATATGAGTAACTGAGTATTCCCTTCCAATGAAACCTAGGAACAACTCCAGTGCTATACCCATTGAACGGCCAGCAACCAACACCTCAACAGATACCCATTCAGTCATCCTATATGAACTGCCATTTTGATCCATATTTGAAAGCATAAATGCAGAATCATGATAAGCACTGCTCCACAGACCACACATCCATAACCAATGAGCCAACAACTGCTTCCAGACGACATATGAGGCGGTTTGTTGAATAAGCTCCAATGACTCCAATGATTTATTAACATACTGAAATAAGCTTTGGTTTATACCTATCTCTACTTCATACTCGTGGGAATAAGCCTCATGATACCTGGATCCCATTGTTTTGCAGCAGAGTATTCTATCTTGTATATCTCAGGCGACAGTAGAGTAGTTACGCAATACTCCCATCTAAAGTACAGTGATAACCACTTCGCCAAGGCATGAACTAGTTCAAATGCAAACCACTTCAGAAGAATATTATGAAGACCAAGCTTCTCTCTCCTAACAACAATAACCTAAAATACATTGTAATCCACATAATTTCTGTGTTGTTTTCCAGTTTTTGATCCTCTCCTTTCAATGCCTAACCTCTTATTGAGTGTTATTTTTCCTCCAACTTTCCCAAATACATCTTTAAGTATGTCCTTCTTCTCAAACCTAAGTAGTGAAACTGAGTTGGCTACTCCCATTTGTTGCAGTGACTCTTCAGTAACATGACCCTTATAGTTTGCCTTGAGCATATTGTGAAAACCCTCTAATCCAGCTCCTTCGGGGCTAAAACCCCCTCGACTCCATGCAAGTATCTTGTCGAACACCAAGTGAACACCTTCCATTCCAGAGCTCCATGTCGTCAATGATGACAATTTATCGAGCACTTGTCACACACCACTAACTCCCCAGTCTAGAACCAGCCACCCATGGTTGTCAATGTAGCAAGTGTCCAAGTCACGCCTTGTGATGGCGATGCACGGCGGTAGATGGTGGCAAAATGTATCACTGGCGATGTTTCTCCTAGCTGAGCCGCACTCGGTGCTCCACCATGCATACCATGATGATCCACTACCCACAAGGTCCTCCTTGATTGCACATTCCCTGACCAGCATAATTGGAGAATTCATCACACGACCGGTCGGACCAACGCCATGAATTGGTCTTATGATTGCCACTGCTGCAACTTGATGACTTGTGGCATTTCAACAAACACAAGGTGGTCATCACCCACAACCAAAGCTTGCCACAACCATGCGGCGGTGTCAACACCCTCACGGTCAGAAATCACAATGGATGACTCTGCTTGTTGTAGACTAGTGGCGAACTCCACACCTGTCGACGGTTCGTTAGCCTCATGAAGCATTTCATTGAACACCTCGGGGCGCGGTTGCCAGGTTGTTGTAGGTTCTGACATCTTGTATGAGATCTCGTTGGTGCCCTCTACCTGCTTGGTCCTCTCCTCCCTTACTTCGACCTTGCCCGTGGCCAAAGTTGAAGCTCTGGCGGTCATAGCCATTAGCTTGCTATCATTGTGGTCAGGGCACCACGTCGACCACGTGGTGGGTGTCGCGAAGTTGATGTCGGTGTCAAAGGTGTTGACGGCAGTTTGAGAAGCAACGGCCCAACTTGAGACGGTGGCGAGCCCAGCAGTGGTCGAAGGAGAACTTGGGGTCGAGTCGGTGGCGACGCCGAGCAGCCAAGAGGTGGTCGCGGCTAGGGATGAGATCATGTCATCCATCTTTCGCCATTGCTCGTCCGTCTTGGCTAGCAGCTTGTCTAGCATCGCATTACATTGCTCCTCTTCAGCTGCGCTCATGGGTGTCTCAATGCGAGGAACCACTGAAATCGGTGGCTCTGATGACTACGCCATGGTAGTTCATCTCCCTCATGATCAACCTTGGCTGGAATCACGGTGCTCAGAGAGAACACCAACCCTTCTCTTGTCTACGAATCAAATCTAGGAAAAAATCGCGGATCAGAACGGGCTCTGATACCAAATTGTTATAACTCGATCGCCAGCGGTAGCCTGGGGACCGAAATCACCCCAAATCGGTAGCAATGATACCAGTAATTGGAGACTTTGGAGGATTTGGGGGAAAATAGGGTGAGAAATTAGAGAAGAGAAGGAGGTGAGAGAACATAAGAACTGGATAGAAAATTTAGAATGCATTCATTTCATCAATGCGTCCCAATGGGAATACAGAGCTGCTCTTATACAAAGCATAGGACACTGACCGGTGGGCCCCTTGCTTCCATGGTATTGCCTGTGTGTGACAAATTCGCTCTGGCCTAAGAATCCCCACACACAGACTACGGAAACCCTCGATGACTCCCCCTCCCCCACCGGGCCCACCAAAGGCCAGAGCCTCGTGCGCACAAGAACCTTATGTCGTCGGAAACCGCGCCCATGCCACCGCCGTCGTCGAGCATGGTTTCGGTGGGTTCTACCGACGAGCGAAATGTGAGAGAGGGGGGTCACGTGGCTTTTGGGAATAAGGGTACCATTAGCAGGTGAGACACCTGACTCACCTTCAAGTTTCCGGTGAAGGCTAGCGGTGCCGCAGCGGCTTCTCTTGCGTACGAGAGGGAGGGAGAGGTGGGACTTGGGACAAGGGAATGGTGGAGATGGACGGTCCAGATCGGTTTGAAGGTGTCCTACGGGTTAATGAACCTCTGAGTGGTTGTAGGATCAAGGATAACCGACTAGAGGGGGGTGAATAGGAGGTTTTTAAACTTTTTGACAATTTAACAATTTTGTCCAATTATCAACTTGGTCTAAGCAAGATATATTCTAGCTAAGCAATTTAACAAAATATACAAGCTAGAAATATAAATGCGGAAATGTAAAGACTAGAAATAACCACAATGACACAAGGGTGTTTTTCCCGTGGTATCGAAGACGTGCCGGTCTTCACTAGTCTACGTTGAGGAAGCTTGATCAACTCAAGCCGACTCCACGAATTAAGCCTTCCCTCGTTCACTAGTGGTAGCTCTTCTCCTCTCCAGATAGGCGAGCTCCAACCTTCACAAATGCCCGGGTCTTCTCACAATCTCCTTTGAGAAGATCACCGAACCAAACTCCAAGCCGTCTAGGAGACGTCAATCTCCAAGAGTAATAGAGCAAGAGATCTTCGCTTGAAAGTGCTCTAATGCCACAATGATCAAACTCAATTAAATGCTCTTGGAAAAACCTCAACTACCTTTGCAAAAGGAAATGAATGCTCTCAATGAGTAGGAAACAATGCAAAGGGCTCAAGAGATGTTAAATGAGGTTCAACGACACTTCTAGTTACAGTGGGTGAGGTATTTATAGCCTCCACCCACCTGACTAGCCGCTGGGGCACGAAATCCCCAATTTTTCAGAGGCGCGGTCGCATCACAGCACCGTCTTGGTCATCCCGCCTTGCCAGAATCTGGCCGATCAGAACGCATTAAATGCACCAAAAATAGCCGTTATAGGGGTCCGGCCGCATCACAGTGTATGCGTGTTAGTCCAAATTTACGTAAAAACGAAAAACGCTTAAAGCACCCATCGAAAAAGTCGACCGCTTTGAAGGACCGGAGTCTGGTCACCAAGACTTATATCGACGGTCATCCGCCAATTGACGCTTGGTCATCCGGCCTCCAAAGAATTTCAAAGAATTTAAATCGAGGCCAAACCAAAAACAAATCTAAGATTAAACCAAATAAGATTTGAGCAATTGTGGCATCATTCACTTTCAAGGTACTCAATTCTTGGACCCTCTTTATAGTACGGCTGTCTAGCCTATAACCCGGTGTTCCAACCAATTCACCTAAGACCTTGTCTTTGAGCCAAATGATCTTTATGTAATCCATTTGTGTGCAATTCCAGGTCATCAAAAACACCAATGGGACTTGACCTTGTAAATTCTCAATAAACACGTTAATCCCATATTCACATATTATCATTAATTATCAAAACAATTTTTAGGGACCTAGATGCTTTCAGTGGTAGGCTTGGAAATAGAACTTCGATTGGTGGTTATTGAGATTGTGGGCATGTTATGTCTAAAGTGACCCGTTTGCTCCTTAAGCTATACTTTATCCTCTAAAAAAAGCCTTATTAGTCCTTTCAGTCATAGAAAATGTTTTGGAACGCATTCGGTTAAACTTTAAAATTTTGTCTTATCAGAATCTTTTTAAATATTTATATCTCCTCTCAAAAACAAATTGACCTTTTCTATCATATAAAAAAATAAATTGTTATATTTCGATGATGTTTTTTTTAAAAAAAAAGTCATGTCAAGTAGACAAAAAAATGGTGTTGGTGTTTTATAATTGCGCTCTAGCCGTCTTTTTTTAGTGAAATTGAGGCTTTTTTTTGTTATTCTACCTCCTCGGTGAAAAAAACTCTGGTGATTTCACATGCATTCACTCATAAGCTTGAGGCTTATTTGGTTGGTGCCCTCATGCTTGGAAAAAAAAATAGTGCCCGAAGGTAACCTGAAAAGTAGATGATTTTTACTTGGCCAGACAAACCTGAAGATAAGTTATTTGGTTGGAAGCATGTGTCTAAAATTGGTGAATGAAAAATAGAACGTTGGATCGAACTATCAACAGTGGATCGAGCAGCTTGGGAGGCCTGGCTCCCAAGCGCTTATTTTCTACGCTTTGGCCTGGTGGCTCGCCTGGGAAGCAAGCAAATGTCGTACGGGCAGAAGCCAAGTGTTGTCCTGGCCAGGCAATTTGCCACCAGGCTTGGAAGAAAACAAGCCCTTGCTCAATGAAAGTTGGAGGATGGAGACAGAGACGCCACAAGTACAAATGTACAAGGGAGGCATATGGCTCAGCGTGATCGGCATTCGGCAGTGCCGGGAGAAGCACGGACACGCGACGGGCTTGCGGGCTGCGGCACCGTGCGGATTACGTAGATGACCTAACACGACCGTCTGTATTTGTGTGTGCCGCGCTAGCGGGGCATTGCATATTTGCACACATGATGACACCGGTGCGCGTCGTAGTAAGTTTGGGCATTTTTGTATGGGCATCTGGTTTAATTTTAGCCTAGTTAGCCTGAGTGGGATGTGATGCGGGTTGTCGGCCGCCGGCGAGCATTCTGTTTCTTCCAGACAACCACAAAACCTACTCCCCTTCTTTCATTCAATTATAAGTTACAGTAACAAAACCAAATGTTGTAGGGACGTCCCCCCCCCCCTGGCCACGAACTGGAGCCCCGAAGGTACCCCCAAAGCCTAAGCGAAGGCCCCCAGGAGGCCTACAGGGGCCAACAAAACGGATGCTCGGAGGCGCGCCAAGGTCGACCACCACCGAGCATCAGAGGCCTGAAGGCCCGAGTCGCCGAGATCTCGGGCACCGAGGGGTGCCCGTCGAAGGGTGCTGAGGGTCCGTGCCCTGGGTACACTCGGCGCACGGCGAAGGGAGGATGGCACCAGTGGACTGGGCGTACCAGCCGGATGGACCTAATCCTGGGAGGTCCACCATGAGCCTTCGGCTATGCCCTACGCCTAGGGATGGCAATCGGGCGCGACAAGCACGGGTAATGCTCATCCATACCCATGCCCGCGACCCTGATTCCCCCCCCCCCACGGGCATACCCGCAAAGGACGACGGGCAAAGAATCTCGCCCATACCCGTCGCCCATGGGCATGCTCGTGTACCCGCGAACAATGCATCACATATACACAAGCGAACAAAGAATGCTCGTGTATTCAGCAACTATAGAGAAATTTGGACTGACTTTCTTGATAGCGCGAGCCCCAAATTTTAGCAGGATCAATTTGTATACATGTAAAAAAGAAAAACAAGGGAATTGCAACAATAAATTATCTATCTCCCCCTCTCAACCCTAGAAACTATTGGGAGAGAAACACATGGTATATCATAGGATGAACCTACAACAGCCTGTAGGTTCAAGACATGCATACAGAGAACAGGTGTCTTATGGTCTCCTTGCAAATAGCACAGCCTTGTAAATCTCTAGAAGAGAGTCCAAAGAACCAAGATTGTATTGCTCAAGTCCGTTGTCCTGCCAACACACAACCACATGTAGACGCTTCTGCAAACCAGTAGGTGTAACATGTTGATCCATTTCAATCTTCGAGCGCTATTCTGGAAACCTCTCACTAATCAAGTAAAATTGCATGCCACCTTCAATCATTATTTCATCCTCACAAGCATTATTGTTTATGTTGGTGCACTCTACAGCATCAGAGCTCATAAGAAGAGTTCTCTCTGTAATTCTTAACCAGAAAAAAAAAAGCGAACCTACAAAAAAACAGAATATGAAGGCGCAGATTTAGTTTCAACTATCAGATATTTGATATCCAACTTTGATATTAGATATTCGATGTTCAACTTTGACAGTTAGATCTACACAACATAAAAAAAAGGAGTAGATTGTACGTACTCCATAATTTGACAACCACCTCATCGATATGGGCTGCAAGTTCCCGAGGAAATGACAGATGATATGTTAAAAAGCCAAACTTGGTTTTATGCATAATTTTTCAGGTTTGCAGCCCATTTGATACCTGAGCAGATTTATTGAGCTGGAGGAGGCTGCAAAACCGATGTATATGAACTGCTATTGAATTGCTATTAAGTGGTTGACTCAGTTTCAGAGATTCGCCAAGTATTTTGGTGTATTTTCCTATCTCTTTCTGAGGAATATTGCTAGAAGTGGAGATTTCCTTGACATATAGTAAACAGAAGATGAATAAGTGCTAATTGATAAAAGTAGCAATTCAGTATACTGGAAAAGAAGCATATCATCCAAGAACAATTCTTTCCAAACAGCAATCATCTGTTTAGTTGCTTGGAAAATGAAAGTACTAGCTTATTAGAATTAATGAACAAAATCCCCAATTTCCAAGCAAACAAATCTTGAATAACATTGTAGAGATCTCCATTTCAGAGCATACAATTGCCTGGCTAGCCCTAAATCCTAATTGCTTGGAGAAACACACGCCTACATGGCTATGCCTATCTATCTCTGCACGATAGCATTTCAACGAACCTGCAACGTCCTAGGCTCCTGGGCCTCACGGATGGCTTGCACGAGAGCGGCGGTAGCCAGTGCCTCGATGCTGTGGTTCCTGAGGCGCATTGCGGAGGAGCAGTCCTTGAAGAGCTCGAAGGCGTGGTGCACTCTGCAGCATCAGAGCTCATAAGAGGAGTTCGTCGTAAGATCTGGACACCGCCGGGTGGGAGGAGAGGAGCGAGGATCTAGAGGAAGGAAGGGCAGCAGTAGGGACAAGATCTGGATGCCGCCTTGTAGGGGCAAGGAGGAGGGAAAGGAAGGGGAGCAGGTGAAGAATCTAGACCCACTATTGTGCGTTAATGGAGTATTTTGGTGATTAATGACAAATCTATTTGTGAGACTAATACTTTCATTAATATACTTATTGCTTAGTCTAGGTTGCATAAAAAGGTGAAAATCAAAGAGGTATGCATTCGACATCATAATCTTATATCTTGTTGCATTCCTCAAATCCAAAATATAGGTTGAACTCCACAAATAGTCTAACTTGAATATGTGCATATATTCTCATTACACATTCATGTATGCACACATCTAGGGGGAGTTCACTCTATGTTTTGTGGTTTCATTAGTATTGATCCATATTCCTTATCCACAAATATTAAGGATCTTTACCTTGAAACATATCATATGAGTATATAAAACTTGTGTAGTTTATACATACTTATATTTATTTACATTCAATTATTCGTAATTGTGATGGTTGTCATCAATTACCAAAAAAGGGAAACATTGGAGTATATTGTCCCACCATTATGAGTTAATGGTATGTTGTGGTAATTAATGATAAGCACATTATGGAACTAACATTTTCTATGAGTTGGATGATTAGGTTATGTTCCATAAGGTTAGAGACTTTGGATGACATCATGAGTTGATCGTCATCGAGTCAAGAACTTGGAGTAAAGGATGCATCATGTGTTAATGGATATCATGAACTTGAAGAAAAGGAAATCATCATGTGTTGATGACGTTCGAGGAGAGGAGATGGCCATGAGTTGATCATCAAGTCAAAAGAGTGCATCATGAGTTGATGCTTATTCAAGTCAAGAACCCGGACTTGAAGAAAAGATGTGCATCATCAAGCTTCAAGTGTTTGTACAAGGCAAAGGTATGACTAGCTAGGGCTAAGGATTTGTTCCTAGTCTTTTACCAGTCTTGGTGTTTGGATGGAAGACCGGATTGCTAGTGTAGGTTGCCATACTATTAAGAGGGGTCTTGATTAGTAGCTTGAGTTAGTCATGTGTTGATAGCTCATTGTATTTGCTCTAACTCTCGTTAGCATGTTGTCAATATTTGCAAATATGTTTTGCAAATAGTTGAGGCTCATGCATAATCCTTGTAGCATGTGACTTTAGTTTGTGAATGTGTTTTGCAAATGGTTTAAGTCCATGTATCTTATTCCTTATGTCATTGATTCTAAAAGTCGGCAAATGTGTTTTGCAACTTATTGAGAATCTTGCCTTTATCCTGTATTTGCATCACGCATCAATTGGCAAATAAGTTTTGCAATATGAATTGAAGCAAAGGGCAAAACCTCTCTGTGAACTAGCGGTCTGACCGCCAGTAGCCGCCGGTCTGACCGCCATGGATTGAGCGGTCTGACCGGTCCCCTAATACCGCAAGCTTTTGTGCGGTAGTACCGCCCCATAAGAAACGGTACTACTGGAGAGCGGTAGTACCAAAGTTTTTTGCGGTATGTTTATTCCAGAGAGGGTATTTTTGTTGAATACCCTTGGTTTCCTTTGAGCGGTCTGACCACAGGCCTTTGGGCGGTCTGACGGGTTTGAGCGGTATGACCGGCCATTAGTTGGCGGTCAGATCGGCAGTGAGTCCAACGGCTAGATTTATAGCCGTTAGAGCTTGGGCGGTCTGACCGGCCATTAGTTGGCGGTTAGACCGGTTTTTCCCTGATTCTCTGGAATCTTTCCCCCAACGGCTAGTTTTTGTGTGTGGGCTATAAATACCCACCTTGGCAGGTTGTGGGAGAGTTGCTGGTGCCATATTCATCTCTATTGAGCTAAGAGCAAGCCCTCTACACTCTTTTGTGCATGTGTTGCACTTAGTGAGCTTTGAGAGGCAAACCCTAATTGCATGAGTTGCATTGGGTAGTGGATTGTGTATCCACTTAAGCTTAGACACTTGATTAGTTCAAGTGAAAGTCTTCGACTTGTTACTCTTGGTGTTTGCTGACACCTAGACGGCGTGGAGGCGTCGTGGTCCGGTGATCTTCTCAAGAAGCTTGTGAGAAGGCCCGACGTTTGTGAGTGGCTTGGTGCTCGCCATCTCCAGAATGGAGGAAGTGCAACCCCTAATGGATCGAGGTGTTGGTTCTTGTTGGAACCGATCCAAGTGATTGGACTTACCTCGGAGGTATTTGGATTAATTCGTGGAACAGGTCCAATTGATTTTGGGCTTACCTCAACGTGAATTCAGGGAGACCGGCAAGTCTCCGATCACCACGGTAAAACATCATTGTGTTATCGTGGTTTGCATTCTTGTACTTTACTATTGCAATTTACATTCCCTATATTAAATGCTTACTTGTATATGTGTGATTGCTATCTTTTACATAGTCTCATATTGTTGGTACACTTAGTAAAGACTAGTTGATTTAGGCTTTAATTGTGCAAAACCGAATTGATTAACAATTCCAAATAAAACTCGGTTTTAGCCTAAGAAGTTTTTAAAACCACCTATTCACCCCCCTCTAGTCGGCCTCCTCGATCTTACAGCAGGGAGAAGAGGGAGAGGAGCGGGAAGGCGGAGGTACACGACGTTGCCGGGGAGGGGTGTGCGGAGGGGGAGGCATACGGGGTGACAGAGGAGGAGAGGAAAGCGGGGGAGAGGGGCGAGGAGGTGGCGGTGGAGGAGAAGGAGCGACGGTGAGCTCAGAGAGGAAGGCGAGTGCGGGAGGGCGGCTCGGAGAGGAATGCTAGTCAGGAGAGGAGATTTGAGATTGGGGAGAGGGCGACTGCGGGAGGGCGGCAGCTGATGGAGCATTGGCCGAATGGGCGATGGCTCTGTGAATTAGGGTTTCCTCAGGCCCACCTGTCAGCATGGGTTGGCGAGTAAACGGGTGTGGCACGTACGGGTGAAGCTCACCCATGCCGCTCCTGTTTACCCGATGGGTAGAAGATTGTCCCCATTTTTATGCCCATGGGCAAAGAAAGCTCCACATGCCCAGCTTCATTAGGGCATTTACCTACGGGCACACGGGTAATTAGACACAATTGCTATCTCTACCTACGCCGTAGGATATTTTTAGTGGTAGATCTATAATCTTATATACTCTATCGGAAGACTAGCCACCTTCCCCATCTAATAACTCAGATCCGATTTTTAGGACAATTAATACATATTCACTCCTGACAATCGATCCCTCGGTACCTCACGTGGACACCAGGATCCTTTTTTTCTACTGTCTAGTGTTTCTTGTTACGACTAGAAATATCGTCTAAAAAGACAAATAGAAGCTTTCACAACTCTCGTTGACGAGCTAGCACGACCAGAAACAAGACCAACATTTCGCTCATCAAGAAAGTTAAATTATGCAGAAGTCCTTACTCATTATCATCCATCACAAGCATCAGTGAATGGCGCACACTACACAGCAGCTAAAAGACAGAGATAAAGCCTGCCCTCGGAGCAAAAGCGATGCTTCATCAGGGCAAGCATGTCACAGGAGCGTCCTTTCATGATAGTCATGAAAGACGCTCGACGGATTCTTGGTGGGTTAAATCGCTTCAGTATTGCTCCTTGTCAACGCCGTTGAAGTACCGATGCTCCATGGCCTTCTTCGCGGAAATCCGCTTTGCCGGCTCGTACCGCAGCATTTTCTGCAACAATCACAATAATTAAAATTCGAACGCAGTTCTCACAACACCACCTCTTCTTTTGTGTTACTTTCACGGTCTTATCACATTAGGCGTGTTACATGTCTAACATCAAGACCAAGTGTAAGGAACGCATAAAAAGAAGAGATTTGTGGTCATTGCATATTTGACGACTAACCTCGAGCAGATCAAGACCATCGGCGTCGAGACCAGGAACAACAGAGGACAGCTTTGAGGGGTTCCACTGGGGGTACTCGTGCCAGTTCGGCAGCTTGCCTACTCCTGGCCAGACATCCTCATTCGGGGTGCCCAGCAACCTGACATCCAAAATACAAGATGTATATACCATCATCATCAGTATCTGATAGGCTGATACACCCCTAAGAATGTCAGCGAGAAAACAAAGAACAATTGATAAGGCGCACGGGACAGTACTTGAAAATGTGCAGGAGCTGCTGCACCTCAGAATCTCCGGGGAAAAGCGCTTGGGTAGTGACCAACTCAGCTGAAATTTACAAGGAGAATAGCATATGTATGCAATTAAGGTGTGAATTCTGAAGCAACGTTCATTTACAGTAGCAATCGAGTTCGTCGTACCGAATATGCAGCCCACAGACCACATGTCAACCGGCGTGGAGTAGTGCGTGGCGCCAAGAAGAACCTCGGGAGCCCTGTACCAGAGTGTCAGGATCTGGAAAACAATTCAGACTGCATCACGAACAGATTTAAAAAAATAGGAATCATGCAGAACCAACCATCAAGCAGGTGACAAGACTGCTACTAGGAACTAGGAACCGGACCTCGTGGGTGTACTTCTTGAGAGGAACGGTGAACGAGCGGCTGAGCCCGAGATCGGCGATCTTGAGCGCCATGGTCTTGCGGTCCATGAGAAGGTTGTGCGGCTTGAGATCACGGTGCAGCACGCCGCGCCCGTGGCAGAAGGCCACGCCCTTGCAGAGCTGGTACATCAGGATCTGCACGGGCACACGCCATCGTCATCCATCGAATCAAATACGGTTGACGCATTGAAACAAACACATCGCGTGCACGATTTGGGGAACGGGAAAAAAAGAACAGAAGATCTGCGTTTGTATGGATGGATTGATACCTTGACGGTGTGGGCGGGGATCTTCTCGTGGTTCTGGCGGTGGCCGCGGATGAACTTCTTGAGGTCGGTGTCCATGTACTCGAAGACGAGGTAGAGGATGGTCTGGCCCTCCTTGTTCTGACCCTGCTTGAGGTCGAGCAGGCGCACGACGTGCGGGTCCTGCGAGAGCATCCGCAGCAGCGACACCTCCCGCAGCGCCGTCGGCGGCACGCCCTCGTCGTCCTCGGGGAGGCGCGTCTTCTTGAGCGCCACGATCCGCCCCGTCGCCTTCTCCCGCGCCTTGTACACCTTCCCGTACGTGCCCTCCCCGACCTTCTCCAGCTTCTCGTACAGGTCCATCGCCCGCAGCCCGCCCCCCGTCGTCGTCGTCGCGCGCCGCCGCCGCCGCCGCCTGGTGCTGGTGCTGAAGCGCTGCCATCGCGCAGATCCGCCCCTCTCTCTTGGTGTTGTGTGAAATTGGCAATGAATTGGGCAGGGTAGTGCTTGGATTAGGGTTTGGGATTGGGGATCGGGGGGAAGCTTTTGTATGCGAGAGAGCCGTTTGAGGGGACGGGAGGGGAGGCGCTCTAACGGCTCCTTTTTGATATTTCAATTTTCAAAATTCGAACCTGTTTTCTTTTGGGCGGGTGGTGGGGTGCGCGCATGTGCACGCATGGGCCGCATTGAGCCGGAAGAAAGTTAAGGGCCCAGCCCAGATACAGCTGAAATCTGCAACGTAATGGACAGTTTTACGTCTACTAAGTCGGAAGGCGTTTTAGTACGGAAGCCAGTAAAACTGAACATACGTTTCACTTGTTACAGTTTCAGAATGTCACTTATTACAGTTTCAGAATGACAGGTCCGGCGCATGGTAACTTCTCTCACAATTAACTCATGCTGGGCACAGCAAGTCGTCGAACATGTGGTGTACATATTTTATTTGGTCAAATCGACAAACATATGCTCACTGATTGACAAAAATCACAACGTATCTTCCGTTCTGAACTTATCTGCGGAAGGGCTTTTATCTACTTTATCTTCTCTGCATATTGTTGCACTCTGGGTAGACTGTAGTTTAGTTCTTTCATGTGAACCTGAACGATAGGACAGACTGCAAATGGAGAAAGAAACCAAACCCTTCAGTCAGTGCTCCAGCAACAACCGAAAGAAGTATGAACTAGAACAGGGCAGATTTAATCCATCATCTCACCTTCTCTATCTGAGGCTTGTACTTGCCTGGCTCGTCGTCGTCATCGATGTACTGCGAAACGCAAGGTAAACAAACACGAGATTATGAGCTATGTATGTTCTACATTGTGGGAATGTTCGTCGTTGATCACGTAATTAAGGAGCTGAGAGTAGGTTGCTCACCTGCCCTGTCACCGTGTAGAGCCTGTTGTACCAGCCGTTGAACGCCATCCCGACGGCCGAGACGATATGCCGCCGCTTTTCGCCGGGGTTCTGCAGCGTGTACTCGACGTAGTACAGACCTGCACGCGCAACGCTCAGGTTCAGTAGGCGGAGATCGACAACAGGGCGAAGGCGCTGCTGCGTTTTGTCATGGCGCGCGCAGCTGCGGAGTGCTCACCGTTCGCTGCCCTGGAGTCGATGAGCTTCGCGGCGAGCCCCGGCGGCCTCTGCCAGCTCCTGTCCAGGCCGTTCACCTGCTCGGCTCCGTCAGGCAGACATGAAATGGTCATGACTCATGAGCAGGAATTTAACAATCCTAGGTAGAGACACTTGTCGAATGGACAATTCACAACAATGCAAATGGGAGCACCAGGCTCTCGGCGAAGGCGTCGACGTCGCCGAAGGACTTGAGGCTGGTGAAATCCGGTCCGATTCCGGTGATCACGACGCTGACTGAGTGTACAAATTGCAGAAAAGCTCAGGAATTTCCAGAGGAAACCAAAGATATCTCTGACGCAGCACGTCACGGATCACGACGGCGCGTCAGACCGGCGCGTTGTGCACGGGGTGCTGGTATCGAAGAATGCGTACCGCTCGAGTCGGCGCCTTCAGGGTAGAACGCCGTGACGGACTTGAAGCCGCTGCCCTCGCCTGCGCCGACCATCCAGTCTGCACGCATAGAAAAATGTATTCAATCTGCTTGGCCTTGTAATTCTACCTCGCAATTTAACGACCTGACTTTGGATGAGTGAGCAACATTGTACTATAAAGCTTAAGCTAAACTGTTCTTTTTTTAACTAGAAAGATTAACCAATCACCTTGTGGAACCGCAATGCTAAACTTGTTAGCCTCGTCCTCGTACGTACGGAAGCCCTCCTGCAACTCTTAGCGCAGGACATAGAATTCATGAAATAAGCATCAGTAAGAAGCCAAGGACACGTACGGCAGCTGGGTGTGCAAGTCCAATATATATGGCAAGTAAGAAGTTATAACATATTGTGCATTACCGGTGGTCTCGGCCAAAGCTTCGGCAGGAGCAAGCGGCGGCGCCGAAGCGGCAGTGGAGAGGAGGATGCTAAGCAAGGCCTCCCTCCGTTTCATCCCCTCCATCCTGACATACCATGCAGGAGTTAGTTACCAATTGGTGACACTGAAATGTGCTCATATATGAACTGAAACGAACATCTTTCGAAAAAAAAATGAAATGAACTAGGTAGTATATACCGAGCAGGGCGGCATTGGCAGACCGTCGTTCTCTGCAGCTTCCTGTGGCTTCTGGGCTTGGGGCTGCAGGAGGAGAGGCCAGGAAAGAGGGAGGCGGTAGTTACGGCGGCCATGGCGTATGGCACTATGGCTCCGCGCTTCCTCGGCTTCAGCTGGTGTTAGTTCTTGGAGGAGGATATTTTGTTTCAGCTGTATGGTGACCGTGCGCCGTCTGGGACTTGTGGCTGCGAGATCGACCAAACTGCAGACATGGACTGGTACTCCTCCCAGTCTTCAAATCCGAAGTAGAGAACCGGCGCAAAACGTGCAGACAGAATGGCCCAGCTCACAACCCACACGCGGACAGAAGTAGAGACAGGTCGGCCCGTGAGAGCTTGACCCGGCTTGGGCTACTCAGAGACTCAACGGCAGGCGCGGCCCGCTCGCCCCTCCGTCCTGCGCTGTTGCCCGCACGGAGCCGTCGTGCGCCTGGCCACCGAAACGCGTTTAGCCGAAACCGACTGCCCTCACGTCCCTGCGCCGGCCGCGGCTCGAGATATTACGATGCGCACAGACTCCCCGCGCGGCCCGCGGCGCGGAAGCACGTTCTCGCCGAAACCGACTGCGCTTTTCGTCCCCGCGCCGCGCCAAGTCGCGCTTTTCGTCGGCCCGCGCCGGCCGCGGCTCGCGATCGCGCACAGATTCCTCGCGCGGCGCGGGCCTTCCATGGGGTTGGGCTGCCACGGACCTCATCCATAACTCCACCTCGAGACGCTGCTTGTGGACGGCACGCTGATGTGCTTGCTGCTGCGGACGTGTGGCTGGTGATATTACGATGATACTGTACAGGAGGGATAACGCCATATATACTTACTCAGTCACCCGGTCAGCCCGTGATCCAAATTCCAAAGTAGCAAGAAGCCAGTCTCATCGGCGTTTTTGGCTAATCTGACAGTTTATGTTGCCGTATTTACAAAACTAACAAGATGAAGACCATATTTATAAAAATAACATCGCTGGCGACCATACGCCAGCAGCCACCGTGTAGACACATGGAGCTGGCGCACAGTCACCATGGACCCCTCACGCCGCCACGTGGCCGGGCAAGACGGTGACAACGCCGCGGATACCGTCGGCGACACGCGTGCCTCGAAAAATAATTTTTTGTGCTGAAAAAAATGAATTAAATTGACACATGTCGATGCACGGGGCGCTGGCGTATTACACCGCGGCGCCAGCGCCACGTGGCGGCGTGCGGGCGCTGGCAAGATGGTGACCGTGCGCCAACGCCACGTGTTGGGACCGCGGCCACTGGTGCACGGTGACCGTACGTCAGCGATGCTATTTTTGCAAATACGATTTTCATCTTGTTATTTCTGTAAATACGGGAACGTAAATGGCTAGATTAGCCAAAAATTCGTCTCATCGTGCCAGTTCGTATGCATACTTGTACCGTTTGGCATGGAAGTAGACCACGTATTCATACTTCATAGGCTTCCTTTGCAACTGTTCTCAAGGACTGCAGTTTCTTCTCCCTGGAGGAAACAAACAAGCAAATTCAATCCTGAACAATGCAAAAGGGCAGTAAAGAGAACGGGGCTACTACTCTAGTACTCCACTGCAGTACATGACCCCATCCATCTCCACCTTTGCAACGTCTGCATTTATTCGACAAGGCCCTACATTTAGCAGGAGTACAACGGCATTCAAGTAACACGGGAGCTCTTCGGCTCTCAAAGAACTGAAAGTAGCAGCAGTCTTTATGCCGACTCTGAAAACTCAGAAAAGTGAACAAACCAAAGAATGAAGAAAAAAAACACACCATGGGATGGGAGTAATCAGTGAGACTGTAATTACAGTGCAGTGAAGAAGCACCGGAGGAAACAGTTGGGATGCCTTTCTGGATGAGGAATCAAATCGTTGCTGAAATGGTTGCATCTTCAGAGTCTGGACTTGTGACTTGTGAGGTGAGATGATGAGGCATTGAGGCTATCACAATGCCAAATGGATTGTTAGGTCACATGGGTCCAAAGGCTATGACATTAGAATGACTGTTTCGTGAAAGGTGAAGCGTATTTGATCATTTAGATGGGTGTCACATGGGGAGAGCTCCTTTTTGCCGTTTCCTTTTCTTTTCCACCAATAGTCATGCTCTTGTTTTCTCCGCGGTCATTGTGATTTGACAAGTCTTCTTTCTCTTCTCTTCTTTAACAATCACTTATAAGGGTTTCGATTTCTGTTTTGCTCCTCCCTTTTTATTGCCTACCTATGTACATTTTTATTACACTTTCACGTCTTTATGAAAACTACGTACCCAGTTGGCTCCACCAAAAGATATGTTTTTTTGACAATGGTGAGGGGAAATTGCTAGAGTCAACAATCACACATCTTTTATGTTCTTTAGTAGTATTAATTTCTTCCCTGAATTCTAACTTGATTGGAAATTTGATGTAACCTGCTACAATTGTGAAATTATATATCAGTTAGACCAATCATATGGAATCTCAAAGGCTAGTTTGATTTCTGAATTTCTATTATGCATAATTGTTGTACTGCCGATCACTATGGGCAGATTTTTCTACGTGGTTCTGCATACCAGTCGAGTGTTCCCATATCGACTTCATGTTTTCATATCCCCTCGAAGGAGTTTCTGTTTCCATGAGGAAAGAAAAGATGCCAATAAAAGGAATTCAGTTGATGCTCTTCTTGGCTGAGCAAGAGTACGGTCCAGACTTAGATTAATCAGACGATGTAGATTGATGGTATGCTCAAATATGAAATTTTACGAGATTCAGAATTATTTTCCACAAACCTTGCATAAAAACGTCTGTAAGTGAGCTCGTGAAGAATTTTCGCTTTCAACTATTCAATTTCTGAAGCAGCAACAGCGCAGCACAGTAGTGCACTGGAGCCGGCAAGAAGACGTCGCGTAGGAGAATCATATCAGACTTATCAGTATCACTTACCTGCTTAAAAACAGCAAGAGATTCCAAACACAGGGAGTGATTTGGCATAAAGACGCCGGCTTCTGTTTCTACATATGTTCTCATCTCTCGTGCGTGCGTGCGTGCGTCCAAAAACGAAAATCGCTCGCAAGAATACTCGTTTTCTTCTACGTTTTTGTCATTTCAGGATAAGCTCGAATGCTTGATCGACACAGCCAGAATATAATACTGCCACGCTGAAAAAGTCAGGGCACGCAAGAGGATATGCATAAGATAAAACGGCGTATCCATCAGAAAATTTGGAGCCACGCTAGCTATTAACAAAGCGTTTCGCGGATACACCTGTTGTATGATGCGTCAGGAGCGAAACATGGCGCATGTTCCCGGCTGACGTGTTCTTTGTTTGGGGAGATCTTGTTTGGGCATGCTTGTGTTTCGACAGGTGCAGGCAGAATTTATAGTACAAAACTAGTGCAGGTTCTGAAGGGGTTCAGACTTCATACAGCAATAGCACAAAGTTTTTTTTTCTGTTTCTTAACTGCTTTTAACGTGTTTGTATGTCTTTAAGTTCGACTTGTATTGTACTCTCTGAACTTCATCATTAGCTGTATTGATTCAGACATTGGGAAAAAAAATTATTTCTGTTTGCGATTAAAAATTTTATTTTGAAGAGCATAGAAACTGTTATGTTCCTGAACTTGGTGGCAGGCCCGGCGGCACTTGGGCGCCAGCCGAAACAGCGTGGAGAAGGCGCTGGCCACGCAAGAGGAGAGGTGAGAGCTAAACTCTCTTTTGTATTTTCTTAGGGTGTGTTTAGTTGCCTATATGGGATTGGCTCACATGAGTAGATGTAAGTTTTTTGGTGTTTGGTTGCCTGGTTGAGTGAGTGAGCCTGGCTGAGTGGATGCAAGATTGTCTCTTGGGCTAGACCCGAGGGAAATGCTTGATTCGAGCTTCCCTCCTCAGCCAGACTGAGCGCATGCAGGCTGCCCAACACTCGTGAGTCCGTCCACCTTCTCCCGCACCAGATACAGGCAACCAAACGACATCTCAGCACAGCTTGACCCAAAAGAAACAGGCAACCAAACAACTCATTGTTGCATCCACTCAGTCTGGTTAGGTTCAGCCTGGATGACACATTAGGGCCAAGCTAAGGGTATGCGTGCAACCAAACACACCCTTATTGCTTGATCAAACAATCTGGTTGGATGCCCCTTTTATAGGGTAAGGCCCCCCTTTGGATTCCTCCAAGCCAGACTCTTCCTATGTTGTCACATCCCTCTGGATTGCTCCTGCCGCAACTCCCTTTGGCCGGCATCTTTTTTGGTTAGGTATGCCGACCATAACATCTCTCCCCCCGTGTGGAAACAGCTCGTCCTCAAGTTGAAACGTGGAAAATAAATTCTTGAATTCTGAAACGGTCTCTGATGTGGCCTCAGAATCTGGCAACCCATGCCAAGCTATGAGAACCTGCCACATGCCGTGATAAAGACGCTATTTTAATGCCTTCTTTGGTTTGGGAATTGCACAACCATTAGATAACTCCGATAGACTTGGCGGTGTAGACGAAGGCTCACCATAGAAAGCCTTCAATAACCCGACGTGAAAAATATCATGAATGCGAGCACCCAGTGGAAGTCGTAGACGGTAGGCCACATCACCAATATGTTCGCTAATTTGATATGGTCCAAAATAATAGGGATTGAGCTTGCTCCTGGCATGCGTTGAGATAGAGAAGGCTTGTTGATGGGAAATGCGAAGCCAAACCCAATCGTCTATTTGGAAAGAGAGCTCACGATGGTTGGCATTGTAATAATGCTTAGCTAATTCTTGAGCTTGAAGAAGACACTCGCGGACGTCAGCGAGGAACACATCACGGTCGCCCATCGTCATATCCACGGCTAGAACACGAGCATCCCCACGTTCATAAGTACGAAGTGTAGGCTGATCACGTCCATATACCACACGAAACAGCGTCTACTTCAATGCCGTTTGGTATCAACCGTATTGTAACAGTATTCTGCCCATAGCAACCACCACACCCACTGACGAGGGTGATCTCCGGTACAACAATGGAGATACATGGCAATGATTTTATTTGCGGCCTCTGACTATCCATCTGACTGAGGATGATAGGTTGTACTCATGTGTAAGTGAATAATTCTTGCCAAAAAGTGCTTGTACAAACCACATCACGGTCGCTAACGATGGACGAAGGCATGTCGTGTAAGCGAACAATCTCACTGAAGAAAACCTGGCTGACCGTGACTATTGTGTACGAATGAGCCAAAGATACGAAGTGTGCATACTTGGAGAAACAATCGATGACAGTCAAAATCATTGATTTGCCACCGACACGTGGCAACCCTTCGACGAAATCCATTGCAATGTCGGTCCACACCTGGTTCGGTACCTCCAGGGATTGGAGAAGACCTGTAGGATGAAGATGCCCTGTTTTGGTGCGTTGACAAACAACACAGTTGCGTATGAACGCCTGGACCTCCTGGCATGCGCAGGGAACATGAAAATCCACATGCAAGCGATGGAGAGTCTTCTGAACACCCACGTGTCCCCCGTCATGAACAGTCGCCAGGATGGTAAGCAGCACATGAGAAGTAGCCAGCACATATATGCGATGTCCAAAGAGAAGAAGACCATCATTGAGCGTTCATGGCGTACCACGCTATCTGAATAGAACTTCGTCACGGAGAGCCACCAGGCTGGGATCCATCATGGCTGCCTCCCTCAATTCGTCAAAAATGGCGAGGCTAGGTCCCGTGAGGGCACACACCGCACCACTCTCGACTACGTCCCGTCTGGACAGGGCGTGGGCCACAACATTATGACGTCCTAGCTTGTATTCAACTGCGAAATCATAACCCATCAGCTTACTCACCCTTCGGTGTTGAGGAATCATCGAAAGGCACTGATCAAGGAGGAACTTGAGGCTGTAATGGTCTGTACGAACAAGAAAGGAGCGCCCCAAAGGTATGGGTGCCAATGACGTACAACCTACACCAAATCAATTAAATCTCATTTGTATGCGACCAATTTGACATGTCAAGCGGCGATGGCATGAACAAAGAAAGCCACTGGCCTAGCACCTTGATGGAGGATGGCGCCAAAACCCATTCTGGACGCATCACACTCGACAATGAAAGTGGAGGCAAAATCGGGTAGCCGAAAGATCGATGTCGTTGCCAATGCTTTTTTAAGTGCCTGAAATGCGCTGTTTGTCTCCTTGGTCCAACAAAAACATTCTTTCTTGAGGAGGCTTGTGAGGGGCGACGTGTTTGCACCATAATCCTTGATGAAGCACCGATAGTAGCCTGCAAGGCCTAAGAAGGACCGAACCGCACACACCGGGTGCGGTACGGGCCAATTGGCCACGACCGCCACCTTCTGTTTGTCCATCTCGATGCCAGCGGTCGAGATCACATGACCAAGATAGGCCACAGAAGGAGCCCCAAATGTGCACTTGGATTCTTTCAAAACCAAGTAATGACTACAAAGCTCCTGGAACACCAAGCACACATGCCACAAGTGTTCATGACATGATGAGCTGTAGATTAAGATATCATCAAAAAATACCAAAATAAAACGGCGAAGGAATGACCCCAAGATATCATTCATCGAGGCCTAGAATGTGGCTAGCACCTTGGTGAGACTGAACGACATCACAAGGAACTCAAAGTGCCCATGATGCATTCGGAATGCAGTCTTCGTGACGTCGTCTAGATGCATGCGCACCTGGTGATAACTAGAACGCAAGTCAAGCTTGGTGAAGAATCGAGCGTTGTGAAGTTCATCCAGAAGTTCCTCCAGAAGTTCCTCCACCATTGGCATGGGAAACTTGTCCTTGATCGCCTTGTCGCTGAGAGCGCGGTAGTCCACGCAAAACCGCCAAGAACCATCTTGTTTCTTGACTAAGGGCACCAGTGAGAAAAATTGAGACGTATTGATGCGAATAATCCCTTGCTGCAACATCTCCATACACTGGCGCGTGAGCTCGTCCTATTGGAGTTGTGGGTAACAATACAGCCGAACGACCACCGCATTTGTGTCAGCCACCAGATGGATCCGGTAGTCATAGCATCATTTCGGTGGCATGCCACATAGTGTTATGAACAAGTCCCTGAACTCATGGAATAGTGCTTGCATAAGGTCTTTGTCATTGTCGCCAGTCAACACGAAGGCCATCGATCTGGTAGGTGTCTGTCCTTGCTAGCATACTGAGTGATCAGCATGCTAGAATGACATGGTCAGGCGTCTAAAATCCCATATGATGGGACCCAACGTCTTGAGCCAACGAACACCGAGAACAAAATCAAATCCACTTAGTCGAAGCAAGTAACAATCGATGAGGAAGGCTTCGCCTTGTATGTTGATGGAAAGATTGCGAGCAACACCGTCTCTATCCAATTTCTCTTTGTTCACCATGGGAACGCACATGGCCTTGTGTGTTGGATGCATGGCGAGTCCCAGCTGCTCCCGTGTGGCCTCGCTGACGAAGTTGTGGGTGGATTCCGAGTTCACAAATGTCATGAGCGTCACCGTGCCCACACGGACCTCCAACTGCATCGTCCGGACAGTATTAATGCCGGATAATGCATGTAGGGATATCTTTGGATCATCATCAATGGGCTCAGTGTCCTCCTCGTCGTCGTCCTAGGCGAGCTCGAGCAGATAGAGCTGCTTACAGTTATGATTGCGATGGTATTTCTCATCATAATTAAAACAGAGCCCTGCTCTCTTGCGTTTTTTTAACCTGTGCCGGTGTAAGTTGCCGAACCCACTTCGTCTTCCCGACAGTGTCCGACACTATCGTAGAAGCACCTAGCATTGGCCCGCACGACCGTCTTTGAGGCGGTTGGAGGTTGTGCCCATAGCATTGAAGGGGCGCCAATTTGGACGGTTTGGTCATGGCCGCGGCCAGCTCGGTGATGGCCTGGGCACGGCATTCAAAGGAGCAAGCGAAGAATTTGGAGAGATAAGAAGAAGAGCATCGACTGTTTTCATCGAAGAAGAAGCTCCAAGAGCTAGAGATTGAAGACAAGCAATATTGGGCTGAATTCATCCACTTCCGTAGCAGGGCCAGGCCCAATTCCACTTGGTCGAGTTAGACCAGGTCCAAGAGGACTAAGACTACATCACTCCATCCCCATTCTGATACGGCCATTCCCTAGTCTCTAATTTCCCGATCCCCAATTCTAACACAGGGCAAGGTGCTGGCGGCGTGGCGAGGCAGGGCGTGGGCGTGACGAGGCAAAGCGCAGGCGTGGTGAGCCAGGGCACGGGCGCGGGTGTGACAAGGCAAGGAGTGGGCATGGTGAGCCAGGGTGTGGGCGCGGCTCGGCAGCCAAGGCACATGGCAAGGGGGAGCTCTCTGATTCGATCTAGATTAGGGCTTGAGGCGTTTTTTATTGGACGCGGTGGCACACTGATCTGTGGGTTTGGGTGGTGATGGTTATCTGTAGGGGAACCGGTCGGTGAAGTTGAAGCAGAGCAAGCTCGACCTCGACATGTGCTAGGAGCAGCGCTGCAGTGGTTGTCACAAGGTCTAATCTCGCGCCCGATTGTTCAATCTTTTTATTATCTTATTAATTTGATCGGTTTTTGGCCGATTCAGTTGATATGGGTGTAAAAGTAGGGATCTTGGTTTGAAGTATTTTCAATATTTGTAACTATTAACAATTTAATGTTGTATCACTAATTCTGATCGTTTTGATCTACAGACTACTAATCGCTATTTGTGTATGTTTATGGGCATTTGGGACATACAATCTAGTTGTGAGGTACTATCTTCAGGGTAATTTGCATTTTTTTCTAGTAATGTATGGGTTTGGGTTGAACAAGACAATTCGATGTGTGTTTATCTAATGTTAGCCTCAACCTTAGCATCACCTCTATTTTCCTCCTGGCTTCGCCACTGCTGGAGACATTGGTCGCCAGTCATGTTGACCGCGACCTCACAGGATCCTTCACCTTCGGTCGTATCCAACCCTGCTGAATCAGTGATGCAGCGACGGCATCAAGTGGTCTAACGGCCATGGAGGCGGTGGAATCAAGTGGCCCAATGGCCATGGAGACGACGGAATCAAGCATTGCGATGATGAAATCGAGCAGCCCAACGGCGGAATCGAGTGGCGCGGTGGCGGAATCGAGCGAAATCTGCGGCGGCTAGTTGTAGGAAAGATAAACTTGGGGAAGGCAGATCTGGCAAGGAGAGGTAGGGAGGAGTCGTGGCGGATCCAGTAGGAATCTTGTCTCCCATCTCATCTCAATCCAGCAAGGAGGTGTGAGGAGTTAGATCAGTAGCGGTTGGTGGTGCCATGGCCGGAGGGTAGGGAGGAGCTACACTTGTGTGGAGAAGACAAGAGCACAGGAGAAGAGGAGGGGCAAGATAGACATTTATGGAAGAAGAAAAAAACATGACAATTTTTCATGTGCTAACAACTGATTGCCTTAACAAAGCTAACAGAAGTGAGACATGAAAGAGATATGAGAAATTTCTTAGTAGCATCGAACGAAACATAAGTTTTTCGATGGCTTACCAGGAAAGTTGTAACTTTCTGGGGCTCTTTGCATGGCTAAGAGTTTGTTTGGGAAGTCTATTCCTAACCGGGATCCATATAAATGGACCGAGAATTTAAACTAAAATCCTGACCCATTCATATAGATAAACCGGGATTTTAGCCAACCAAACAATGCCTAATACGGATTTTTCTCGAGAAAAAGAGCAGAGGCAAGTAAGGCCAAAAGCTGAGAGGGGTATCTCAAAGTAAATATCTCAAGTTCTGGGGTCCAATGAGGTAGACCCCTGCATCCATGATCCATCTACTACTCTCCTCTTATCTGCTACAGCAACTATATATTTCTCCCAAACGCAAGTTACGCAATTTTGGCGTGCTTTACTTACCTGCTGCCTATTTTTTTTCTTTCCCTGACAAAATCCTTTTTGTTAATTAGGAAAAAGAAAGAGTGCGTGTGAACTAGAGAGGAGGGGAGAAGAGGGGATATATTAGAGGTTGTAAGCATGAAATCATGAGAGCTAGGTTGCCAAAATCCTTAATTTGTTCTTCTCGTTGTGTGCTACTAGAGTTTGTGATGCCTCCTTGATCCTGAGCTCCATTTTGGGACAGAGGTGTGTGGAAGTGCGCTTCTTGTTTTTCAAAAAAAAATTCTGTGTTTCTTTCTTTGTTCCACCTTTTCTGCAACTATATTTTGTCCGAAATTGTGGTGATTTCTTTTTTTTTTCGCCTGCAAAATCCGGGAAAAGAAGGGGATCTGCCATTTTTATGTGCTCTATTTGCTAAATCCTGACTCGTATTTTCACTTCTTTTTTCCCTAGAGATTTTACTATTTTCCTTTCCAATTTCATCTTCAAGTAATTTTCTTCTACTTCCATTTCTCTCTGTTTTTCCTTTACTTCCAAGCCTGCGCTTGTGCTGTAAAACTCTAGGTTTGTTGCAAGAAAGATCTCATCTTTGAGCAGCGAGGGGTTTATGTGTTTTTGCGGCTTCCTAATCCCTAATCCTAACCTCGCATGATCGCTCGTGAGCTCTCGTTTAGTGGATAAAAAATCGCAGCTTTTAGAGTTCTAGTCCAAGAATCGGTTGCAGACTTGCAGTCATGGAGGTGAGGTCCGAGCAAGGGCTAATGGCGGGTAGGGATCTGTTCGGCATGCCGAAAAGCCCGCCGGCGCCGGCGCCGCCGTCATCCGCAGCCATGCAGAGCGTGCGCATGGCGTACACCGCGGACGGCACCGCTGTGTTCACCCCGGTGAGCTCTGCCGCCGCGCCGCCGGCTTACCAACCAGGTCCTGCGGCACTCGGCTCTAGCATGCCCGTCACCGGGGCTGCCGGAGGCAATGGCGTGGCGGCGCTGCCGGACATGGGGGAGCCGGTGGCCAAGAAGAAGCGCGGGCGGCCAAGGAAGTACGGGCTCGACGGGTCCATGTCGCTGGCATTGGTGACTGCGTCGACGGCTGCAGGGTCGACGGCGGTGGCGCAGGGTGCTTCTGGGCCGTTCTCACCCTCGCCGTCGAAGCCGGCGAGCCTCGTGCCATCGGCGTCGCCGGACGGAGAGAAGAAGCGGGGCCGGCCTAAGGGGTCTACCAACAAGCCGCGCATGAATGCTGTTGGTAATATCTCGGTTTCCCTATCATTGTACTCTGTGTTATAGACCGTATTTACCTTGTTAAGATTTTTCTACGATTTTTTAGGCTCAAGATTACTAAGAATTGAAGAAAAAACTCTTCTTTCCTTTCCTTTTTTCCGTTTTTGTTCATGTATAATTGATATAGTAGAAATATTATAAAAAAGTTGTCTTTGAAGTGGCTTAAGGTTGCTAATTGGCTCCGGTTAGAGGTCAGATCTATTGCACACTCTACTGTGTTAGAACTGAAGGGTGAACTGCAAGGGAAATTATCCTTCTAGCCGTTCCTCCCTTCTTTTCTTTTTATTAGTTCATAGTGTAAAACTCTAGATATTTGATAGACAGGTTTACCTACAATTGTTTCAGTGATTCATGTTTTGATGTATTGTTGACAATATTATAGAATTTTCTTATGTGCGCATCTTTTATTCAATCAATGTGAAATTGATGTGTGTTGACTAAATCTTTGTTGAAGTTTTCCGTTTACATAGTTAGTCGTAGTCCTAATTTAAAGCCATCTTGCAGGGTCATCTGGAGTTGGATTTACACCTCATGTCATTACAGTTCAAGCTGGAGAGGTATAGCATGCCATTTTGCATTTGAACTTATTAATAGTTTCTCTTTTTTTTTATTCTCAGATTTAATTTTCCAGGTTCCTGTTGCATGTTTCTACATTACTTTTGGAATTTCCAATTTGTCGCTTTGCTGTCGGTGTTTACAGTTCAAGCTGGAGTTGGATTTACACCTCATGTTTCTATCCTTTTCCCTCTCTAGTGCGGTTAAGCATCTTAGGACAAGCATAATTGCCAGATTGAAGCTTGTAATTTGAAGCATTGACTAATTCCAACTTTGCACTAAGCTATCACATTGTGTTTAGATGCCTTTCTAGTTTCTACCATATAGTGCTGATGTCTGATGATTATTCGGAGTGTATAGTAACGCTTTGGCACAAAATCCCCTCTTGATCATGTGCAATTTTGTTAGTTTTGTCCTCCCCTTTCTAACTTGTAGATCTCATTCGACCTTCATGTTTGATATCTTTTCTTAGATGGTCTTTGATAATTATATATAATTATCGATACCTGTTTCATCGAGCACAAATCTAGTTTGCATTAAATCAATGTTATTTTGACCAGGCTTTTATGTTTTGCTTTAGAAGATTTACAGTTTGACCATAATTCATGTTGTTTATGTTTTTTATTACTGCTGCTTTGCTGAACTTTTTTTATTAAATAATCTTTTTTTAACTTTTATTTTAAAATTAACCTCCGGCGCACTTTATTTTTAAAAATAACCCCTTTGGTCACGCCACCACCCATGGCGTGACCAAACAATACTGTCACACTAGGGCAAACTCTTGTCACGTTATAGGATAAATCCGCAAAAAAACCTCTTTGGTCACGCCACCACCCATGGCATGACCAAACAACACTGTCACGTCACCACCCATGGCGTGACAAGAGTTTGCCTAGAAACGGGCTGGCATGACAGTGTTGTTTGGTCACGCCATGGATGGTGGCGTGATCAAAGGGGTTATTTTTAAAAATAAAGTACGTCGGAGGTTAACTTTAAAATAAAAGTTAAAAAAAGATTATTTAATAAAAAAAATTCTGCTTTGCTACAAGTTTTTTTTAATTCTTTGCGTAACTTAGATGCTACGTTTCCTTCTTTTAGAAAGTGCTAAGGTAGTGACTTCTGAAGGTATTAGCACTGTTTTCCGAAAATTAACGAAAAAACGCTTGAACTCTACTTTTCAGGATGTGTCAGCAAAGATTATGTCATTTTCTCCGCATGGAACTCGTGCAGTTTGTGTTCTGTCAGCAAATGGCGCCATATCAAATGTAACACTTCGCCAAACTGCTACTTCAGGTGGAACTGTAACATATGAGGTTTGTACTTTTAACAAGTGGAAGCTAATAGAGTAGAGACAATCCTCTCTGAAATAGAGATCATGATGTGATTGGTAGTAAAGCTCCTATGTTGTTCTGATGAGATCATGAGAGCCGTAAAATTCCTGCAAAGTTGTGGATGCACTGTCTATGTACAATGTAGAATATGTCAATTGCAAATGCTGATTACTTCTTGTTTCCTCCGCAGGGCCGATTTGAGATATTGTCACTGTCTGGTTCATTCCTTCTAATCGATAATGGAGGCCAGCGTAGCAGAACTGGGGGGCTCAGTGTCTCATTGGCTGGTCCTGATGGTCGTCTCTTGGGTGGTGGGGTCGCAGGACTTCTCATCGCAGCTTCACCAGTTCAGGTATTGTTTTCTACCTCGCAGCGATCCCAAGTTCGTTTATTAGAAACAATATATACCTTGATGTAGAATGTTTGCTTCATAGTTTTGACCCACACGGCAATTCCCCGTATACTCAGTAATCAAAACGAAGTTGTGCTCCAACTTCCAAACATGAGATGCTCTGACCATGGGCAATTTTACTCTTTAACTGGATTTTATGCACAAGACAATGATCTCGATTACCAGTGTTACTCGTATTATCTGCAGATAGTAGTGGGAAGCTTCAATGCTGACAGGAAAAAAGAGCCAAACCAGCAGGTTCCGTCCGACGCCGCATCCGCACCACCGAAGGTTGCTCCGACCACCGGGATGGGGCCCAATAGCCCCCCTTCAAGAGGTACATTGAGCGAATCGTCCGGTGGCACTGGAAGCCCGCTACATCACGGCATCGCCGCTAGCAACAATAACCAACCGCCGATCTTTTCTAGCATGCCCTGGAAATGAGCTTTGCATCCTTGACCCAAATTCAGACTTCGGTTGACTGTCGATGTACTGCCTCTCTGGCAGAAAATAGCAATGGCGCTTTAGTGCCGCACGTTTCTCTAACTAGCTCCTATGTAGTGTAAATCTGAAGTTTAATTAGGGGAGGATTTTGGCTGGTAAGTGTAGCTGTTGTGTAGGTTTCACCCTGAATTTCTGTATTAGGTAGTTGTTTATTGTTATCTTGAGATGATCTTTGAGATCTGATTATGTGATCCTATGCAGCGTTATCAAAGATTATTGTTCTTATGTATTGCCCCTTTTTTCCCTGCAAAACTATGTTCTTTTGCAGCTGACCACTTTTTCTGCTACAGTTGCTACTTACTAGATTTGGTATGCTTAAACACTAGCGGCCAGGTGTGTTTATCAAAAGATTTTCGTAGGAAGTGTTTAACGGAGAGCTGCTTGCAAGCCGTACCATTTAGGAAACCTGCATAGAATGTCTCGCAGGCACTCCGTGCAGTCTAACGGGACAGTGGCGAAAACAAAACGACTCGTTTTGAAGCAGCAAACTGAAGAGTAAGACGTCCTCCAAATGAGTCATTTTTCAGTGACAAAATGAAGAATAGGCATCCCTTAGTACCAAAAACATTTTCCCCCCTATATTAAGCTGCGAAATATTTTCCCCCCTATATTAAGCTGCGAAATGAGCTGGGCGGTGACTAAGAATCAGATCGACACAACAACTGGCAAGTGCTACAGCAAAACATTCTTTGAACATACAGCTATAAGAGTCAGCCAATCATTGTTTGCCGCTGTGTTTAAAAATACAACTTCAGGTAGTAAGAGCATGTACAATGGACTTATGTCAGCCGTCTATAGTCATTGCCACGTAGGATTTTTGTTGACGTGGATGAAAGAAAATGAAGAGAGAGAAACATGTTGTCTACAATCCTGTAGCCGATTATAGCACAAAAACAAGAAAAACATTAAAAGATTGTGTGTTCTATAAAGACAACTAAAAAAACAGCAGCCGTCTGTACCATTGTATGAGCTGTCTTTAGTGTTGTCAACAGGTGATATAGAGAGTTACTATAGACAGCAGCTGTCTATAACATTGTACATGCCCTAAAAGCATACTGTCGACTAAGAGCAGTTTAAAAAACATGCTATTATACTATTCCGACAAGACATTCTTGATTGCATTTGAGTTTGATTCTACATCCTTCAATTTTTCATTCTTCCGCAGAACCAACTGTTAGGATTTTCAGGTAAATATGGGGTTTGGACCAATTCATCCACATTCTATAGCATCATCTGTGGAGCAGATCTCATGAATGGAATACTATTGTTGTTTTCTCAAGAAAATCCGGTTGACAACATCCAACGGCAGCACATAGGCAGGATCAATAGGCTTCACTCCAGGGTACTCCATCAATGAAAGCCCTGCTTGCAACAGGTCAACAGATTCAGCAAAGGGCTTACAGTTTCAATTCATTCAAATACCATACTACAAGATCCCTATGATAAAATAGCACGCTGTGGGAAGAAATATAAACACCTGCAACTCCAAAGTACGTGTGGTAGATATCTACCGCATTATCTGGTCTGTCTGAAATTCCACCATTTTCTTTGTCCTGCCGATGAATAATATTTTATGTGCAACATATAAGGAAAGGGTGAAAACTGGTCTTTTAGTTAATGGACACATAATTATCAAAATATCTGAGGCAAGAATTGCAAGCAGTTACCTGACAGTTTAGTATGAATTTGGCAAGTTTATCCTTGTCAATCCAGTGCACTCTATCAATCATTATCAGGCTTGATAACACCCACCACGAGTAGCACACCTAGAGTGAGCAGTTCAATTAAATCTATGGTGCCATGCTATAGTGAAAAGTGCAAAAGATGCACAATCTGAGAAAAAGGCAGTAAATCTCACATCAGCGAGTTTCTCAGGCCGCCCATTGAGCCCTCCCTCTCTACACTGACGCTCACAAAGCCACCACCCAAGGAGATCTCTATCAACGTGATGCAAAGAGCCAGTGATTGCGAGAGCACCAACACAACAAAATACTGCACGGAAATTATCAGGTTATCTGACAGCTATAAAGTGACAATTTGCAGAGAAATAAAAAGAACGAGGAAATAATCTTGTGAGGAAATGCAAATTTCAGGTCATCGGAATATCTAACTTTAGGATGATGTTACGACATACCGATTGAAATGACACAATAATTATAGAGAGAGTTTTTTTTTGCGAGGAATAATTATAGAAAGTTGTTAGGCTACAATAGTAAAAGCTTATATTTTTCTGGATGAAATGTTTTGTGCTGTACATTGTTGGTATTTTGGGAAGTTAATTCTAGTGCATCCCAGAATTAGCTAAAAGTGCAGTCCAGAATTAGCAATTCCATTCTTCTTCTTTTTCCCCCACGATATAAATAGGAATACAGATAGACTGTCTTTCATGATCTGATAAAGCATCATCCTAAAACACTCAATTAAATTCCAGTTCTACTCAGGTACCCTAAAACGGGATTTAGAGAAAAATCAAGATAATACATACTCTGCCCAGCATGAGACTCCCCTCCTGGCTCCAAATCCGCCATCCAAGTTCTTACAGTTGACAATATAATCTACAGCATTTTCCACATTAATTTTATGCAGACTGTGCAGTAATGATAAGGTGCATATGGAAATATACGAGAACCTACAAAATATATGTTTAAGTTTGCATTAGCAGCTCACACAGAAGTCGTGTTCAAATAAAAACATGTGAATTCAAAAGGATGGTTAAGGTTTTTACCTAGTGTCAACTTCACCCCAAATATCACCAGAAAATGATCCATCCTCATTTTGAAGTCCAGCAACATCTGATGTGGTTTAGATAGGAAAATGGATAGGGAACCAGATTTCAAGCTCAGGATGCAGCTAATTCAATTTATTCAGAAAACTATGAGCTTGCAAAAAAATACAGAATTATTATCTCATAATCCTTTATTTTATGATGTATAGCATGCTATTTAAGTCAAGACCGCAAGACAACGAAGTACCTAGAACTAGGTAAAGCAGCAGCCAGTTCCCAAATCTACTGCGGCATAGGATCGATCATCCACAAAGTAGCATCTCACATGTTGTTGTATTATGGATGCAGGCATGCAACAGTAGATAAAAATTTGACATGCTGCAGTTAGTGAGGAAGTTAGTGGATGACAGATGGTACACTTCAAGTTAACATATCTGTGTAAGCAAAACCCATCCGCATTTCAAGGATGCAGGTTTTCCCCCTACGTTACTAAAAAATGGTCATGTAAATGCATCCGAATGTTTCATTCTTCTTACTAGCAAAACTTGGGTATTCAGGAAAATCAGGCAGCTCCAAACCAAAAGTTGCAGGGTTGACTACGGTCATTAGGACATCTGTAAACTAACGTTTGCAAGTCTACTACACCAGCATGAACCTAACTCAAGATCTCTAGAAAGGATACAATCAGCAACCTTGTCGACATCAAGAATATCGAGCCGATCAAAGAGGCACAGGACCTGCACCGCGCTGAGTGTGTAGAGGACGTGCGGGTCGTGCCCGACGTTCCCCCCGAATCCACCTGCACAGCCACATCCCAAGAAAAAGACACAAATCAAGAGCCTCTCTAAGGACCCAGAAAGAAAACCGAGACTTCACCCCCTCCTCGCAGTACCAGATTCGGGGTGGTAGCAGGACATGATCCAGTCGATGACCTCGCCGGTGTCGACAGAGTGGAGCCTGTGGAGGAGGTCGAGCGTGGTGAGGCCCCAGTAGGCGCCGTTGAGCCGGATGTGCTCCATCACCAGCGACTCGAACGAGTCCTTCTTCTACAGCAACAAGTAGGAGCTGTTATTGGAGGAAGCTTGCATCCGAGCAAGAGGTGGAGTTGGGGGCGCCTACCTTCTCGACGGTGACGATGTAGCGGACGTGCTCCTCCGCGGCCACCTCCCCTTCTCCCCCCATGGCTGCCTCGCTCGCTTGGTCCGTGCTGCCCCTTCTCGTCGGCCCCTCTGTTCTTCTCCGCCGCAGCGCTCGGGGGACCTGACAACCTCATGGGCTGGGCTACATGGGCCTTTGCCCTTGGCTGCTCACCTGATGGGCTATCGGTTTGTTCGGCCCAATCAGTATCTGGCATCTACAAATCGAACCATTCTCCAGCCATCACCGGACAGAGTGGGATCTCATACCGAACCGACAGGGTGAGTGGGCTGGGCCTTTCCGGATTCCACAATGGGCGGAGCCCCGAGTACCATAACCTGTACGCGACGCGATCCACTTCCAAGATAGACTGGGCCGCAAGTTCAGTATCCCTCTCGGTACGGTCTAGACCGTCCATCCGAGGATAGACGAGCCACAATTCTTCCTGCCATATAGAGCTTCCAAATGGGCCATCTCACCCGGGCCGATACAAAGCACAGAACTATTGGTCTGCTTCGGACATGGTACTACCTAACACTCTTACTGGATGGGCCGGTATGATCCGACCATGTGTGCCGTGCTTGGGCGTACTAGCCCAATGACCGACGACCGCACGAATAGTGTAGTGTTCTACCAAGACGTCCAGCCGCTGAGGAGGAGGCACCGTGATGTGTGATGAGCGCGGAGGCGGTGGCCGGACACGGAGGTAGCAGGTGTGGCGAGGTTAGCGGCAGTCGGCGGCGTGGCAACAAGATACTAGGAGGTTGGTAGTCTTGAGGCGGCCCATGTGAGCACCACTACTGTCATCTATAGACTATCTCAGCCCTCCTGCACCGCTGTTGGCTAGGCCTGGTAATGGGCTAGAATTTAAAGGGCCAAGAGGGTTGGATCTTTGTATGGGCTGACTTTGGGTCGGATGAAATGGACTAAAATAGAAACGGGCTAGGATATGATTGGGTGAGCTTTAAATAGGGTTGGGTTAGGATTGACTTTGGGCTGGATGAAATCGGCTAAAATATTGTTGCTCGGGGAGATCTCCTACCCGCCGTCCGCCACCAGCCACCTCTGACTCCAAACCCAACCTCCCCAATCGCGATGATCGCAGCATCCGCAGTAGCAGCCGAGCAACCACCCTAAGGAATCCAGCTCCATTCTAGGCGGCGGCAGCCATCCCGACGCTCCGATCTCCCCTCCTCCGGCATGATGTGATGAGCTAATCCTGGACTCTGGAGGCGGTAGCAGAATTGGGATCTGGAGCTTGTGATTCCAAGTCGATCGACGGATGGCTAACACGGTAGGGTTTTATTGTAACGTGAATGGAATAGAATTTGCGAATAAAGACTAAGGGTGTACTCGGTTGGATTTGGGCTTCGGTTTGTGTGGCGTGTTTAGAAAATTAGGGATTTGGGATGGGATTTGGGGAAGAGGGGTGCGATGCGAGGCCAATCAGTCTCAATCCAATCCAATCCCCTTCTCAAATCAAAATTTTTTCGATTTTCTTCCCCTCGTTTCTTCCTTCCTCGTCTTTCTCCGCTTGTGATTGTTATCTCCTAGGCATCGCGAGTTATTTTATTCCTACCGATTGTCTTTGTTGTTTTACCACTAGCGGTAAACCAGCCATTGCGGGCAAAAAAGGAAATGAGATGTATAACGGTGACTTGGAAGCTTTGTTTGTGTATGTGTGTGTGTATACACACATGTATGTTGCAATTGCACTATGCATTCAAAGTACATATATGTGTGGACAAAATGCAGGTAAACTTGATCTGCTTTCCACATACTAAATTGACAGAGCATACATCTAGGTCGCGAGGAAGCAAAACACTAGTAGAGTAGGAAAAGCTAGAAACATAGTAGATGAGACATTAATAAGGATCTAAAAATTTAAAGTAGCTTAAAAAGTCCGGAGGTAAGGGTTCAAGAATTATGCATTTCCTTTCGAATCTATAACTTTGTGTTGGTGGTACTCTATAACATTTTATGAATAAGTACTGCCGAAATAAATTAAACATCATCGATTGTGCAAGCTTTCATCCACACCAGATGTAGAAGAAACATGTAAGATATGTAAACTATTTTCGAGCAAATAGACTATGATTATTCTGTCAAAATAATAACTACCATGCTATATACAACGATAATCAGTATGTTCAACACAAGAATGTTGAGAATGATCATAGCAACTGCTTTTGTCTGCGAGAATATATAATCCTCCATCAACTTTAGGTCCATATCAGAAGCATAAATTGCGGTATTTATACAAAGATATATGTTTTGGCTAGAGGCAATGCATATGACTTATATAGGAAGCTATGAAGTTAGAATCGTAGAGATATGTTGCTTTAATAAGTAAAAGGAGAAAAACAAGAGGATCCGATGTAGCATGCACTGCGGCAAGGAATGTCCTTGACACGAGAAGATGTATAGAAATATATAACATAACTTGTTTCAGTAGTAGAGAGGGAAATTAGAAAGTTGAATTATTGTTGGACAAGAGAGCATCAATAACCTTGTTAGAAATGTAAACATAAGCAAAACAAAGCACGAACTATTACACTATCTTATCTTTTCTGAAACGTAGACATAGGCAAAACAAACCATGAGTGATGACGCTCTCATATTGTTTTTCTTGTATGCTCAACATAATATAATCTGACAGCTGAAATTGTGATTCAAACTGGATTGATCTGGAAATCTGTCGCCGAAACTATGTAGATGGGTTGAAAGTACCTATATATGCACGTGAGGCTGTCTCCAGTTCTGTGTTGGTCATAATAATAGCACAGATGAACACCTGTCTTCAGGAATGACTGTGGCCTTAAATTCTTCAAAACGTGGCTGGTGCTCCCGGAAAGCATGAAGCACAGAAAGAAGATGTATCATTAAAATGAACACGGTAGTATACAAAATGTATAGCTGAACAATGCAAAGCCTAGATGGTGGTATACCTTGCCGGTAGTACATTGTTTCCAAAGTCCAATGTAGGACTCCTTAGCAAGCTTCTATTGTTCATATTGACATCACCTATAACAGGCATGTATTGAAGCATAATCATTTGCCGTTAGATAAATAGTCCATTGATCATGATTCTTTTTGCTCTCGAATGAAATGTAGACACCGTAACACCACTCTAAAAAAGGAAGGCATGTAGGTAGTGACCTCTGCAAAGCATGTAGCGAGGAAGAAATAAGGAAAGATCAAACATAGATGATAGTGCGCGATTAACAGTAATCGTCACAAAAGAGTGTAGGGCACATCTACCGTGCATTTATTACATGTAGTTGTTCGCGAAACATTAGAGCATATTGAACGATATTATAGATCACATAAACTTGGTGCGCAACTACTAAGTGAGTGCAAAAATCTTTCAAGTCCGCATCACTGCGGTTTACAAAAGTGGGCTTATATATCATGGGATGAGTCCGGATAGGCTGTCGGCGTAGTTGGAGCCGGAAACATGCGTTCTGTTATAAGCAACATGAAGATAGCCGTTCTAGATGTCACATACAATGCATGTGAGGAGGTAAATACGGGTAGGTAAAGTGGCATATTGAATCTCACATTTGTTAGTTGTCGATGAACCGTGAGATGACTCAGAGAAAAGGATGGTAAGTGAGGTTTTCATGTGGGTAAAAAGTTCAAGAATGTTAGCACGCATTTTTCATCGTTTGCACAACTGAATATAACTACAAAGACTAACTTTACGAATATAGTATAGGCAAATGTGTAGACCTGACCGCCTTTTGTCCATTAAGTCTAGAAAGGTTTTTTAGTGATATAGAAGACTTTTATATATGGAGGTAATATTCACTAAACAAATGGATGAATAACTTGACACACAATTTTTACGTAGTAGATTGTATGAAGCTGTGCACATGGAGAATTACAATTTGCATTAGTGTAGTTGTGAAGCGTACTTGCAAGATAGGCTATAATGTATTCATATGTGTCAACATGTCATTCGTGAACAAAATAGGTACACCATATAGCTGATCAAAGTCCTAAAGCAGATGCAAGGATGGTTCATATAATGTCAGTGCATTAAAAATAGAGTGTAAACAAACAGTCAATATTGGGTAGTATAGAGCAAACCCAAAACGTAAATATATATTAGGCGTAAATGTCACCGAGGTGAATATCGATGCGAAAAAGAAGCACGTAGATGACGTTGTTCACCTACATATCTCGTGTTTTTTTCTCCAGTGGGATTGATTTCTTCATAGGTAATGGTATGAGAAGCATGTTCTTTGGTGGGACTTGCATCCTGTGCGTTAACATTGTGCAAATAAGTTGTACGATTGAGGTAAGCCTATTTGTAAGTCGGCAACAAACGAATTAAATATCGTATAGACAAAGATAGGAATGGTGCCGACCTGATCCGAGGTCATTGCTACATCAAAGAGCCTCTTACGCAGAGTGGGTACATCATGTCTTTCAGAATTTGAACATATTATAGATCCAGTATGTTAGGTAATGACATTGTGTCTTATATAAAATAAGTAGAACAGTAAGCATATCCAGTATGTTAGGTAATGACATTGTGTCTTATATAAAAGAAGTAGAACAGCAAGTATAAAACATTATGATATCGTGTTCTATATAAAAGAAGTAGAATAGCCAGCATAAAGAATGATATACTCTGTCTGGACCAATGTTCACTTGGTTCATTGCGTGATTCTGGTTGAAGTTGACATCAGTGGATGTCCTTGTCCTGGTGGATGTGTTTCTTTATATGTTAAGATTGTCATGGAGCTCAAATTAATTTTCTAGTGATTTTTCCAAGTTTTATTTTAGGTCTCGATCCAAATCAGACCCCTAGAGTTTTAGATCTTTGGTAGCTCTTGGTAGAATTTGGCACAAAAAATGATTTAAAATCAAGAATGCTCATACACCGAAATGTAAAATCCACGGTGATATTGATGACATCTTTAGGGTTGTTAACTACAATTACAAGTCTTGAGAAATTTCGTGCAATCTCTAATCTTGAGAAAGTGAAAAGTCTTGTGGAAATTCAGAAATCACGCACCATGTGCCCTGATCGACACCAAAAAGCAAAACTGCAGATTCCTTCTCTTTAACATGGAGCATCAAAACTATCTTGCAAATCTATGGATAAACGAATGTTCATGCAAATCGATAACCATCTTGCACAAATGCTACTTTGCCGAGGTGTTAGTAATCGCATTACTAATTCTCTTAACTCAAGCTTTTTGATGAGCATCTATTTTCTTAATCGGAAAAAAAAGAGTAGTTGTAGCAAATCGACCAAGAAGTCGCTACTGGTTGAGGTGCTTGACGGCGAGACGACCGCCGCCATTGCCAACAAGGTGGGAGCGGAAGAAAAGCGCGTTAGACGGAGCCCCTGCGCGCTCGCGCCTGACATGGCCTGGGTGAATCCGTTGGTGGTATTCTTGAGCTCCTCCGGTCGAACACCCGCAGCAGCGCCTCTCTCCTCCGACACCTCTGTATGCTCCTCCTGGCGCCGACACCGAAGCCTTGCCGCTCTTCTGCCGTCGGATTTGGGCGCCGACGACTTGGGTGGTGTCGTGGTGTGTCTCGCTGCTTTGTTTATTGGTCTTGTTCTTGCCGCTCTTGAAGGTGAAGCATCCCATCGATCACAAATTCATAAGGTTACTTGATTAAACCGGAGAGGAGAGGCACCGTACCGTGGTAGGGAGGAGATTTGGTCAAGGGGAGGCGCCGGGGAGAGGGAAGCAGAGAGAGCGGCGCGCTTCATACCGAACCGCTGGCCCAGACGAGGAGGTCCTTGCCACAGCGAAGGACTCGGCGAGGATCCGAGTCGGAGGCGACAGCGAAGAGGACGTCGGGTCGGGTCATCGCGGTGGTCGAAGAAGACAAGCTGGAAAAGGGTGCAAGCAGAGAACCCAGCTCTACAAACCAAAACCGCAAAACAACAAAGCAGAACCGTGGAAACACAGCCAGTAACAAAAGGAATCGAGAGGGAAGAGACAAACTCGGCCAAGCAAAAGGGAAGATCCGAGCGAGAGAGAGACGGATGCGACGGTCGTCTACACTAAACGGAAGGAAAGGCAATCGAACCCCAGATCTCTGAGATAAGAAACGAATCAAGAGCGCAAGCAACCAAATCCGCAGAGAAGGAGTAAACCGACAGAGGAAGCGGAAACACGGCAAAAACAGTAGGAAGGAGAGGACTAAGGCGGCGAGAAGCAAGAACAAAAGAAGAGGAGGAAGACGCAGCGGCGAAGCGGCAATAACTAACAGCGACTCTCGCGAGGCGAATGAGAAGTCCATGAGGCCCGCAGCAGAAGAAGAACAATGAAGGATTCTCAAACGAAGAGGCGACCACCGCCAAAACGGAGTAAGGAGACCGGCGCCACGGAGCCGCAGCCGCCACGCGCCCAGCCGCGCGTTCGCGTGGCAACCAAAGAGAAGGGCCGCACACACGTGGCAACGAAGACGAGAACGGAGAGCTGGCGAAACGTCGGACGAGCGGCGAGCAAAAGCGGCAAGAACCACTTAAACGATGCAAGATCGCGCGGCCGAGAGGCAAAGAAACCGAAATCGAATCTGACGAGCTCAAAGATGGAATTTATATAGAAAGATACCCATGTGGCTCTCTCTGCGTGTGGGCCCAGCAGAATCTGTGACCAGATGGGGAGAGATCTCAGGATTTGGTGCTGAATCCAACGGTTGATAGCGCGTGAGCTCGAAAACGAAGGGCTGGATGGGTGGCCTGCTGGCCCCACACTCACGTGAGTCACTGTGACCAGAGCAACGAGGCTTTAGACCTTAGTAAGCTGTAAAGAGAAAAGCCCAGGAATCTAAATGGATTGGTCTAAGGGTTCATAACGGGCCTTAGGGTTGGGCTGGATGGGGTTTTATTATCAATATATAGGACCAGGATGGGGTTCGGGTTAGGCATTAGCCCATTACTAGACCTACCGTTGGCACGAGATGCTGGGACTGGGAAGGAATGACACGAAATGGTGGGCTGCCCTCGAGTCGAGAGGCAGATTGTTACGTTGTTCCACCAAATCGTCGGTAGGCCGCGCACGTCGCCGAGATCGTCCACCTGGGCGTGCGTCGGCTTCGCCTGCACCGTGCGCGGTGTGGCGCGCGACGGAGAATGCTCGTAAAGAGTTCTAGGCGTTATCCCGGTTTGGTTTTAATAGATACCTACACGAGCTACACATCAGGTGTAATCCACCCCTAGGCTTTGGTTGGGGCACCAAATCGGCATGGAAGTTTTCCAAAAAGATTGATGATGTGGTCTATGTAGTGCTTTTTAGATAATAGAACTACAACTTTCGACATCTGCACATCTATACAGTGCTGTAGCACCCTTTTGTTTCAACTTCAAAGTCAAAGTTTGCTCGAAGAATGTTCTGGAAAAAAGTTTCCTGGAAGAAACAAATTAGATAGGTTTGCTGAAATAATGTTCTCGGGAAAAGGTTGCTACAAGAAACAAATAAGATAGGTTTGCTGTGAGTAGTAACATTTTTCATTTCTCCGTTCCCCTCTTCCTTTTGACTTTTCATTTGTCAGAATTCGGTCTTTCATCTTGTTAATCCACAGATATGTGTTGATTAACATCTCGTGTCGACAGTTTCATGCAAAAACGATTTTTCTCTCTCTGTGGGGCGTGCAAAAATGATCCGATCATCGTTCTCCCATGTCTCAACTTCACATATAGCAACGATGCATGTTTTTACCGTTCATCACGGCACCAACTTTAGATTCCTTGCCTAAAGAACATTTTACATCTGCCTGCCTCACCATTTCACCGCCACTCACCACCCCAAAGAAGAAAATCTAAAGAAGGAAAACTGTGATCATGTATACACATGCATGGAACACCACCCCGTTCCCAAGCAGAGAGATCAAACTAAGCAACAGTCCATCAAACAAGCAGATCGGTATCGACCATATCACCGGCTAAAATCTGAACGAACTACTATATCGATCTAGTAGTCGTTTCTTCCCATCAGAATTCAGAAGAAGCCGTACTGGTTGAACATGAGGCTGCCGGTGGCGTACGCGCTGAGCAGCTCGTTGTGCGGCGACCACAGCTCCGCCCTGAGCCCCACCCTCCTGAGCGCCTTGAGGATCTTGTTCCGGTTCGCGTACCCGCTGACGACCACCTTCTGGATGCTCGCCTCCACCTCCACCCTCTCGACGCCTGCACACAATCAATCATTGCAACCACAAGAAGATCAGACACAGGTTAATTCACACTGCCATGAAAGGCCTCCTTGGCTTTGGTAAAAGGAGAAAAGATCATCAGATCTAGTACATTGATGGAGTACAGGTACAGTGACATGCAGGGCCAGAGCCTTCTTTAGTTTTTACCTTTCACTTTGGACAGGCATTTCCGTACCCTCTTCTCATGCAATGCCACCATCTCCACTTTCAGCTCAGTGGTCTGCATGCATGGGGGAAATTAGGAAATGAGAACAGGATATGCATGCACATGCATTGATCATGAAAAAGTACTGGCAAAATAATGGTATTCGTTTCTATTTTTTCCTCTTTGAACAGGCACATTTTTGCATGAATATCTTATGAAACAGACAAAAGTTCTAACTATCCTTCATGTATAGTACTAATCTAGTCACCTCTCTATATTGTTTTCAGGGCAGGGTAAGGTATAATGAAGGATTAAATATGGCTCTAACTTGCAATCCACATGCATTGTTACTCTGTTGACAATGTTCTAATTTCTGTTAAAAGGATCAATAGATGAACGAAAAGTACATGTAGAGGCACATGATTCATCTTGAAGGCAAGCATATAATAAGTTCATTATCACGGCATCATTTTGAAGGGAGAAACTACCAGAAACCTCACTGAATTATCATGTATACATGAACAACAATTAAAAGAAGCGCATTCAGATCATGAATTGCAATTAGCGAATCCATACCTCCATGGAGGAACCGGTGATCTTACACTGTTGCCTGCTTTCGAAACGACGGGGAAGAAGGGAATAAGATGAGGACGGTGGAGGGCTCTTATAGCTGCGACCCACAAGGTGGCAAAGGCAAAAGGAGCACCGGCAGGATGTGATGAAGGGAACGGTGTTCAAGAGATTCCTGGTGTTTGTTGAAGCTGGCTAAGACCGATTTTTAAATAATCTATTTTTTATTTGTAATTACAGAAATAATACCACTTAATTTTTTTTGGCAGAAATAACCTCGTGTCGCCGTACGGTTGGACGACTTGGTCTAGTCGCCCAACCGATATGCGAAAAATGTCCAACTCGCTCAATAGTTAAGCTACTTGACCGTTCGCCAGCCTGCTCGCAAACCACGGTGTACTGCTCCTGGCTGGATTTGAGGACACAAAACGTCTGCTGCATGGACAAGGCCCACAGCTTAATAGCATCATGTAGTGATCCCTTGTCAGCAAACATTGCACAAAGCCGAACCTCCGTCCCATGGTACTCCTATGGTGATTCGTGCTCATTGCGCACAGAAAGACCCTCAACATCCACCCTATTCCATTCCTGTGGGATGTGACCTTCGTCCTCCTTAGAAGAGTCATCACCATCCTCTTCTGAAACTTCCTCCTCCGCCCGAGCTACCAAGTCATCGATCTCCATCTAACGCACTATGCTTTCAACATGCTCCCCCGCATCTGCTTGTGCACTGGGCTGAGCGTGCGGTGTGCGATATTCCTCTTCTGTCTCAACAACATGGGTCACCGCCTGCTCTTCTTCCTCTGCAACATCGGTCACCTCGTCTTCTTCTGCCTCCGCAACATTGGCCACCGCGTGTTCTTCATGAACCACGCGCTGCGCCCGAGCTGCTCTCACCAACCCGACAATAGCCATCGACAGGGTCTCCGATGACTCCCTTCGGATATGGTTGCACGAGTAGCACGCACTCGTAGCCACGGCACCTATAGCCTTCCAAAAATTCCTTCCATGCAACCGTGCGCATCAGTCTGCTCAACTCCCACCAAATGTGTGTGGGAGACCGACTCCAAACCCCTTGTACGACGACACTCCACACCCCAGGGTCCAATGAGAAGCTTCCAATGAGCCAGCGTAGGACATCTTCGATTCGGGCATTCTTCAGGTCCGGGTGTACCAAAGTGACTTGCTGGAAATCACTTAGGTCAACACCGTACGGACCTTCACGAACCGTACCAACATCGTAATGCACTTTCAATCTTGCGGGCTCCGACATGACTGATTTATCACTGCAAATATTATAAACATTGCAACCAGTGATTTCTCGACATACATTCCCCATATACGTGCTAAACTAACAAGTAGCTACACGTCGCCTATACTCGGCCGAGAACAAGAACAAACAAGACTATTACCTTCACGCGAAGATCTTTGTCTTATCAACGAGCTTCCTTCGTCTTTCTCTTTCACGTCTCGAGCTCCTCTCCTCCAGACCTCCCTCTCCCAAGCTCTTCTCCTACCCTTGTGTACCTCTCCCAAGCTCCTCCCCTCTTCTCTCCCTCTCTCGAGCTCCTCTGCTTCTCTCTCTCTCCCTACCTTCTCCCCCTCTTCAGTCCCCCTATCCTTCTATCCCTCCCTTTTTCTCCTCTCCCGATCTGCTCTGGTTGTCTGCGGAGAGAAACGACGAAAGAAATAGTGACAGGACTGGGTCTGGCTATACAACCGTCTAGTCGCTCAACTGTTGGACGACTTTGTAGCAAGTACTGGCCCAACGGATGGTTGAGCAACACGTGGACTAGTTGCTAAACCGTTGGACGACTTGGCAGCAAGTACTGCCCACTTTTGCTGCCAAGTCTGCCAATTTGTCCAACGGTTCAGTGACTCGGTCACGAACAATTGGTAAGTAATCTATGAATAAGTTATAGTACAATGCTAGAGGGAATGCATAGACAACCATGTTATAATAACTACGAAGTAGAATACGTAAACACATAATACAAGGTATAGAACAATGCTACAGGGAATATGTAAACACATAATGCGAGCACACAGAGCACAACGAAGACCCCCTACTGGCTACCTGCTACGTCACCCGTAGCACCTCCACCGTCATCGCCACGTTCCACACCCGGTCCGTGCCCACAATACGCCCCCAATTGGGCTTCCGAAGCGCGGGGTGCCGGGGCTGGGGCCCAGACAGGGAAAGACGCTCAGGAGCCCTGCTGATCCGTGCTCTCAAGGCCTCAGGGGTTGACAGCACCTGTGTCTGCGTGCCCACAGGGGGCCCGCTAAGCTACAACCTAGAAAGAACCTCGACGGGTGCGGGCTCAGCTGCTCCCCTAACATCCCCGGGTGGATCCGCGAAGTACGCGTCCATGTCCTCGTCACCGTGTGGGGAGAGCTCAACTCCCGGCTGCAAATAGTAACCTGCAGGACAAATAATGTTAATCTTTACAATATATCGACGATCACAACCTGAAGAGAGGAAACATACCTCGGTCAGGGGCCATGCGCAAGTAAGGGTCGAACCCGCCGTATTGTCCAGACGGGTCGGGGAAGAAAGGACATTGCCTTGGCGGTCACGGGTAGGTGTCCTGAAACGACGACGGTGGCGGTGGCTGTGGCGGTGCGTACCCACGTGCCCACCCGGACCCTCCAGCCTGCCAAGGTGCAGGCGGGGCACGTGGACGCGCCCCTCCTGAGCCTCCTGACTGGGCTATAGGACATGGCGGCCTCAACGTATGCGCCGACGAGGCCACCTCCTGGACCGTCCTGCACGACATCAGGGTCACACAATGCCTTGCCGCACTACAGGCCCGATGGACAAACTGCACTAGCTCATCACGTGTGACCTCCGCACCAATGCCGAGCCTGTCCAAGATCAACTATCTGTCCCTGGCAATCCCGACGTTGATGTTCGTCTGTAAGGAGTACATGAAAGCGTCAAACCTATAATTCAGGTAACCGTATTCAGACATTTTAAAACACGATAGTACGCACCGCGAGGTGCACGTTCCGCTGGCGTGCTGTGGTACGCGCGGCCGGTCTTTGAATGCGTGAGCGGGAGGGTCGATGACATGCACCACCGTGCGTGTTCGCGAGGCGCATCAGCGAAGGTACTCATCGACGCTGGGATCAGACTGGCCGCCCTCCTCCGACGTTAGCCCTTGCGGGCGTTCGCCCACTGCGCCACCCACGGCTCCATCTTGGCCGGCCACTGCGTCCTAGTGCCACCCCTCCTACTATGCTTGCGAAACGTACCACTGCAATTAGAAGCCGTCGTAACAGAACTAGCAAAAACATGTATGAACATGTGTTGTGTGTAACTCATGCGTGGGTCGAGTCAGGCACCCCCGTCCCGACGAGAACTGGAACAACCTGGCGTAGGCTGAATTGGCGCATCAGCCTATGCACCGCATAGTCCTCGATGAACACGTCAAAGACGAGCTTCTTCTGCGTCCGCTAGTACGCTCGGTCGCGCTAGCACAGCGAGGACAGCCCCCCGGGAGCACGACCCTCCGCTCTCGATCGAGTATGGCTCCAACAAGACGTCGTCGCCGGTGAGGCGGTCCAACCGCTCCACGAAGTGCTTCGTACACATGTGTGACTCAAGACATGTGCATCTTGTGTGCCGAGCCGTAATAAGTGGTTACGGCGATGACCTGAATACGATCAAGTAAAGATATAGGAAGTACGCACCGTCACGACACCAAAGGGACCCTACGGTCGGCTGGTCCACCGCGTCCCCATGGTACATGTCCTCGCCGTACGGACTGGAGTCTACCAGCATGGGCCGTCCGAGAGAGAAGCGCTCGAACGACCATAGTTGCAGCAGGAGGAGGCAGCCTGTGAGGATAGATGCTGGCTTCGTCCTACAGCACGCATCACACATGCCGCAGTACGTCGCGGCAAGTACAGCTGATCTCTAGCTCCTCACCGTCCGCGATGGCCCTCTTGTACCGCACAAGGCGGGCGTCGACGGAGTCACCGTGGCTGCTGGTAAACAGTACCCAGCCGAAGAGCCACAGCAGGTACGCCTCGAGGTGCCGCGACACCTGGTTGGCGGTGGGTTGCGAGATCATTCGCTCGACCTAAGCACAAACAAATAATTAGTAAGCCCGTGATACGGCTAGGATAGTGCATCGCTAAACATGAAAAATAGGTAGCACACGTACCCGAAACTGCGAAAGCCACTGCAGGGGCGGGCCATGTCGCTGTCGCTCTGAGAAGTCGTCGTACGGTGGCGCGGCCTCCACCGCAAGAACCCTTTGAAATCTGCCCAGCAGGGCGTCGAGCCAGTTGAGAGGCGTGTCCAGCGGGAATGCAAGGGCTCCCACAATAGGCAGGCCGAGCAGCATCGTGACATCCTGCAGAGTAGGGGCCATCTCCTCGAATGAGAGGTGGAAGGTGTGCGTCTCGGGCCGCCACCGGTCCACCAGGGCTATTAGGAGCGATCGGTCGAATGGGAATCGTCGTTACCGCTTCGGACCGGCCTAGACCTCCCCGTCGTCCTTGACCGGATCGCCGTCCTCTTCGGTGGCCTCCACCATCTGTGTGAGAGGTAGAAGGCCAGCACGGCTCAGCCTACAAAGCACGAAGAAGTAACTACATAGTGGGCATATGATACAAAAAAGTGACACAGCTTGCGGACAAACCAGTCTACCCAGTGTGGGTCCAGTCTCCATGCCCGTCGGGGTGTCCGTGTACGAACCACACCCAAGTTAGCGCGTCGCCCCTCAAGAAACCGGATCACGGCACACGACGGTTTCGCCGGCGGTCAAGGCGTCGACCAACCGTCGAAGAGACCAAATACAAATCCGAACCACTGTGGTCGTGAGCCATACCTGCAAATTAAGAAATTAAAAACATTAATGTTAATTGAGCATTTAAATTATATTCCAATGGCAAATAAATCATATTTGGTATGTTCTTAGTGGCAAATAACTTTGCTCAAACACAGTGATAATACATATACAATTTCATGAAACCCAAGTGGTAAACACGTAATTTTCCCTACAAAAGGTTATATTACGTTAACACCTGTACCAGCTACTATGGATTGCGAAATATTTAAAAACATCATCGTTACTATGCATATTTATAATGGGCGAAGCTTTCAGGAAAAATTTAAAATTTCACATGTTTGAGAATCCTATGGGTTTGGAATCATGTATCTGTGATTTTTGTCTTAGTATTTTATAATTCCTTAATCCAACCAAAACTATAAAGTAAATGTTATCAATTCTTTATTGTGCAAATAAATACATATATTTAACATTATATAAACTAGCATTTGCGAATGCACGGGTTATCGACATGTTTATATAATAGAAAAGTAATACGTTATCATTCATCAAGCCCAGACGGAATTAGCGCAGCACGCGGAATAGTACAACTAAATTTATTTTCACCGACTAATTTTTCCTCCATACGAACTTCTAAACTAATTGTATTAATCATGTTATTTCTAAACATTTGCTAACAATATGTCACTACATATGATGTTGCTTGCTAATCTATCATGGTTTCAAAAATACACTTATACAAAATAATACTACAAACTCACCGTCGTGGTCGTTGATGCGAAGCGAAGAAACTTTTTTTTTCCTCCTTTCCTTCTTCCTCTCCTCTTTTCCCCTCTCTTTCTCCTCTCTTTCTCTTCTTTCTACTCGGCTGTCGCTCTTTTGAATGGCTTAATCGTTCATGCCGCCACAAGAAGATAAAAAGACCTCAAGTCGCCGTACGGTTGGCCGACTAGTGTTCAGGGCCAGAGTGATATGTGTCCTAGTCGCTCCACCGTATGACGATTAGGACCAAGTCGCCCCGTCATTTGGCGACTAGGAGGCGAACTGTCAAGTAGCTTAATTGTTGAGCGAGTTGGATATTTGTCGCACACCGATCGCCCAACCGTAAGACGACACGACGTTATTTCTGCCAAAAAAAATTAATTAGTATTATTTCTGTAATTTTGAATAAAAAATAGATTATTTAAAAAAATCGGCTAAGACCTATACCTATAGGAATGGTGATCTCTCCTCTACTTTCCTAAAGGGTGCTTAGGTCTACATGGAGAAGAGCATACTGAGGCTTGGGTCTCTTGCTGCTAGCTAGTTTAGGGCTCGTTTGGTTGCCTTCCTGGCGCTTGTCTGCCTGGCCAGCACGCTGCTGGAATTGTGCCGGAGGTGTGTTTGCTTCGTGACCTGACGATTTCCGAACAAGCCTGGCCTGAATGCACTTCCCAGGCAGCTCCAACTTCCTAGGCCTCTAAAACGAGCGCCTGGCAGCAAAATGTGTGCCTGGCTGCAAGCTTTAGCAGTAATTGCTAGCTAATTGAGATTAAAGTTAGTTAATGAATTAATTTCATTAGTTAATGAACTGTTTTACGACTTTAAATTTTCTTCAGACTCAGGTCTTCAACCAAACACCACATCCCCAGGCTTACCTGGCCAGGCAAAAGTTATCTACTTTCCAGACTATCTTCAGACACCAATTTTTTTCAGACATAGAGCCCAGGTTCCCAGGTTTTAATCCAAACAAGCCCTTAGTCCCTGAGCTCAATTCTCAATGGTACACGGCTTATGGCACGAAAGGAGAGGTTGATTGAGTCCTGATCAATTGCATGCAGCATGAAGGAGATGCAACATATGCGTCGCTGTCAGTGCTCCATGTCATGTATACTACCCACAGGTACAGATACAGATATGCTTGAAGAAATCGTTGTTGGTCGTAGAGGATCTTGGCTTGTAATGAGTGATGACATGGACGCCATTGACGAGTCCAAGATTGCTTTTTGAGGTGTACCCTGGCTGGTGTTGGGGTAGTGATGGAGGTGGAGGCAAGGAATACAGTTGGAATGTCTGGAGATCTGCAGGACCTAATGGTTACAAAAAGAGCAAAAGCGCAAAAGGTGAAAGAAGGCATGAGGAGGGGGGGATGAGATCTACAGCAAATGGACCCTGATGCAAGTTTGGTATTCTTGCCTAACCACAACTTATTCATTATTCTACCTGTCAAATTATTAGGAGTGCTCAATTATTAGCTTCCAATTGATTCAGGATGAGCTTCAAACTAATGATGCAAAGCAACTTCAAAAGAAAAGGCCAATAATGCAATCCAACAAAGGTGCCCTCTCCACAGACTAGTTACACCTGTTAACTGGCGAACTGCTGAATTGATGATGCATGATGCATCACAATGATCACAGACAATACAGAAGAATGACAATATATATTGGTAAATGACTAAATGGCAACCCCTGGCGATTTTCTTTTCTTACATTATTGATCTCAAATCCAACTTACTGCACATGCACACATGCAACAGATTATACAAAACTTGGACAAGCAAGAACGAATAAATAAACGGCCCAGCACAATAGCAACCACAAAGTCCACAATCATGCATCGATCTCAAGCCTCACTAACAAGCCACTAGCTAGCTACCTTTCCTCATCTCTTCAGCTACCGCTCTTCTTCCAGATCTCGTTTAGACTGACAGCTTTCTGCAAGGATTAGGGAAGAGATCCTTGAGCCGGACGACGTCGATGTAGTCAGGGTAGCGTTTGCATGTCTCCTCGTCGCAGTTGCCGTCAATCTTGCCGAGCCTGAGGTAGCCGAGGTTGCTGAAGGCGTTGCCCGGGATCACATGGTACCCGACGTCCTCCATGGGGGTGTGCTCGCTGCAGAGCGTGAAGGTGGCATCGTCTAGGGTGCCGTCCCGGTAGACGATGATGCCGTCCTGGTCGTTCCTCATGGCCCGGAAGACTTTGTCGAACACTCTGTCATGCGGTGCAGTCACCGGCATGCATCTGAAAAGGAGAAGAAAAATGCAAGAATCAGAAAAAAAATTCAGATAGCTAGCTAGCTTCTATGTAAAAATACAGAAAACGAAAACGAAACATCGATGGTACTAGCATTCGTTGGAAATTACAGTAACTAAATAACAATTGTATCAACCATGGATCACATCAAAAGTTTATCAAACTACAACCAAATCCAAATGAATGTACTTATGTACCTATCTGAAGGGAGTTTCAGCATGTAAAAGAGGAGAGCTTAATGGATTGGGCCGTAAGATTTTCTTCCTTCTGGCCCAGCTAGGTTTCAGACGCATTTCACGCAGACAATGTGTCATTGTTTGAGTTGGACTTTCTTTCCCATAGACTGGGCTAGGCCTCCCAAGTCACACGCCCTTAGTTATTTCCTGGATGGTTTTTGACTTTTTTCCCTGAAGATTTTCTGCATTATTTCACCAAGTGTGCTTGCAAATTCACACGTCCTTAGGTTTTTCCCCACTTTACATGACAGATATTTGTCATGACTTTGAGCAGGTTAACAAAGACACCAACGAAGCCACTATCATCTATTAAGAACATGACTGTAACGTTTCAGTCATCATGCAGTATCTATCCTCGATAATAACAAGGCTCGTAAAACAACGGGAGATCTAGCAGCAGTGACACCTACAGTACTGCAGAGGGCAATGTGTAAACAGTAATATCAACTATGTCAACAGCGTCTGTAGCAGTACTGGACCATTTTACTGCACACCTATCCGCATTCCATCTAAGAGGAGTGCTAATGCAAGCAACACTGTACGTCTCTGCGTTACCAGTTGCAATGGAGAGGATCTCGAACCACCGGACTCGATCTCCGTGGGTAAGAACGAACCAGCTGCGAGTTGGATGTGACAAACCAAACACACCATCTAACCACAACTCACAAACTAACATTGGAAGAAAAAACGATCGTGCTGTGCTAGTCAGTTTTGGCAAACGCCAGCCACACGCCGACCGCTGCGCCAACGAGCCAGCTAACCAAAAAGAGTCGGAGCCAAACCTAACATGATCATCGTTTACCTAATCTTTCCCATCCCCTTGTCAATTCAAAAATCAAACACTAAACATTTCACCAAATTAGGTATGCCAGTAAAAGTGTAAAACCCAACTTTTAGGTTGCACAAGCACAAGCCGCGCTAAGCCCCTATGTTCTGAATTTCGAACGCAGCAATTCCACAGAATTTCTATAAAATAGTAGGGAAAAAAATACTGACAGCTATCGGGAAAATTTCTGTAGGATTCCAATGCTCCCAAAAAGGACAGACAATCTCAGGACCCCTAAAGAAGCAACAATGTGATGTATGTATGGTGCAAGCGTGCAACAACTGCAGGGTAAAGTTGGCAACAAACCTGACGCCTGCCTATCCGAACAAGAAGCGAACAAAATAACGGAACAGAAGCGCACAGGAACAACGAACGAAGGAACGAACCTGACGTGGAAGAGGTTGGGCACGCGGAGGGCGCCGAGGTAGACCTCGACGGCGCCGAGGAACGCCTGGTACGTGCGGAGGTGCAGCGCGTCCACGCGCGGGTACGGCAGGCGCGGGCGCGGGCCCACGCACCCCGCCACCGCATTGGCGGCGGCGCCGCAGATGCCCAGGAACGCGTACTCCCTCCACGCCACCGCCGCCCCCTCCTGGTCCCTGGGCGGCTCCGGCGGCGGCGGCAGCGCGACGAAGCCGGCCGCAGCGAGGATTGGCTCGAGGTCGTCGTGCGTGAGGATGGGGCGGAACGTGGCGTTGTGCCACAGGGACAGCTTCTTGGCCGCCTCCTGTATGGTCAGCCTCATGTCCCTGCTCTTCTCGCCCCTGTCCCCTCCGGCGGCCACCGCCGCGTCTGCACCCGGCGACGCCATGGGGGCGGCTTTCTTGGGGTTTATCGGCGACAAGGAGACGAAGCGGAGACGGCTATTCGCGTTGTTTATGTGCGAGACAGAGATTGTTTTTGAATTAAAGACTGGAGATTTTGGGAAATAAAAGGAAGGAGGGGGGCAAGGGGGAGGTGGGCTGGGCGTGATGGGGAGAGGAGATAGAGAGGAGCCGCATTGGGATTCTCTGCGTGGCAATATTTTTGAAGGGCTCGGCAGCGCGAGAAACGCTTCCCGCACCTGCGTTCGGTGGAAAAGGGCTTTGCAGCAGTGACAATGACAAGTGGGGCAGGGCTCCCTCCCGTTCGCTCCCGGCGCCGTGTGTATCTTGAGCAACCCATGAGTGAGCTGTAAAACCGACGAATTCGCACTATCACGTTGAAACGGAAAATGTTTAAAGTTTAGTGAATAGTATCATACCGTCATCAAGGCTCCCTTCGTCCCTCGCGATCACTATATGTAGTAACCGATAAGCATCTCGAGCAACCGATGCGTGTACTACATGGTAAATGAATCGTGCCCTCTGCATGGTCGTGTTGAAATGGAAAAGGTTTCCGTTGAGTAAAAACAAGAATTTCGTGGATGGTGTCATACCGTTATCGAGGCTCCCTCCCTCGTGGTCACTCTATGGAATGGTAAGCATCTAGAGCAATCCATACACGAGCTATATAGTCAATGAATCATGCCCTCTGCATGGTCATGTTGAAATGGAAAATGTTTCCATTGATTAGAAACAAAAGTTCAGTGAATGATGTCATATTATCATCGAGGCTCCCTCCATCCCTCATGATCGCTCCATGGAGTGTTGAGTATCCGGAGCAACCCATGCATGAGCAATATGATCAATAAACAATGCCTTTTGCATGGTCATGTTGAAAACGAAAAATATCTCTGTTGCATACAAATGTGAAATCAATTAATGATGTCAGTGTCTTTGCTCGGAGACGACAAAATACTGCTATTTCAGGACTCGTCGTTTCAATGCCACATAAAAGATACAATCTTGTTTCTTATAAAGTCGCAAAAGAACGATACTTACCATATAAGCAAATGTCTCGGTTTCGAAACACCTTCTAAGCAAGCACGCATCTCGTGTGAAACAACGATCTCTAAGGCTCTTAACGACTTCAAGTATGTTTGAGGTTCAGCAACTTTTTAAACTTTTTTGGGCAGATAAAAAAGCGGACCCACCTGTCAATGGAACAGAAGCGCCGACTCTGGTGCAAAGCGCGCGTGTGCGTATCCACAGGCTTGTTCCAAGGCGGCCCTTCGGTGGGGTCGTGGGGCAGCGAACGAAGCGAATCAATTGGGACGGATGGTGGGTCTGACTGGCCGCACTGCACGTCTGCGCCAATGATCCCTCTCGTGCGCACGCTGCACCGTTCGAGCCTGCGTTGCTGCTGCTGCTGTTCCTCCACTGTGCCTAGAGATTTCATTCGTCGTGGCAGTTCTTTTTCCTCCCTCTTTTCCGCGCTTCCTCTGCCCCGGTTCGGTGTTTCGGCTTTTGCTTTTTTTCCCGTGCGGTGCGCGTGCGTGCGGCTGTCATCTGCGTCCGTTTGTGATCCGCGTGCCTTGCGGCCGACGGTGCGCAGCGCAGATGCACAGTGCCGAGTGCCGGGAGGGAGAGAAAAACCGCGAGAAAACGGCAGGCGGCGGCCAGCCGCGGCACTCGCCCCGCGGCATTGTTAAGCTTGAGATACAGAATCAAGTCAAAAGCAATAGTTAGTGAACATCATGCACCGGATTGTTAAATCCAAAAGCTTTAGGTTATTCAGGAAAGACGAACAATAAGTTCATACTTCAACAACCCTTGTGTATGAATTGTGCAAGCTAAGGAGGGGTTGTAGCTTAGTCCTCTGTCCTCCGGTTGAACAGCATGAATCTCGTCTCCTGCCTTTTACAATGTTTTTGAGTGATCAAATAAAATTTCCAAACCTTCGTTTTTCGTTCTAAAAAACCTCTGTAATCAAAGTAGTTTAACCAACTTCTCCTAGTTCAAAAGTAGCACGCAACTCAAAAATTCGTAACCAAGTTTGTTTTTTTTTGTTTTTGCAAAAATGCAATTGTGCCACGTTACTTGTCGATTAACCAGCCAGTCCCGGCCGTCACTACTACCACCAACTCCCCGTCTCCGCCGCTCGCCCAACACCACAACTCCTCTTCTCTTCTCATCATGGGAAGCGAGAACTCGACGCGGACGTCTCCCATGGCCGGAGCCACCAAGCTGCTCCTCGCGCTCCTCCTCGTCCTCGTCTCCGCCGCCGCGGCCGCTTCGCCGTCGTCGGACGCGGAGGTGATCTCCCGGTTCCAGGAGTACCTCCGCATCGACACCGCGCAGCCGGCGCCGGACTACGCCGCGGCCGTGACCTTCCTCCGGGACCAGGCCGCCGCCGCCGGGCTTGAGGGGCGGACGCTGGAGCTTGCGGCCGGCAAACCCCTGCTGCTGCTCCGGTGGCCCGGGCGGCGGCCGTCGCTCCCTTCTATACTTCTCAACTCCCACACCGACGTCGTGCCGTCGGAGCCGCACAAGTGGGAGCACCCGCCCTTCTCCGGCGCCCTCGACGAGGCGTCCGGTCGCATCTACGCGCGCGGCTCCCAGGCAAGATGGACTTCTTATTGCCAAAATTGCTTAAAGCCGCGACTTTTACTTGTTTCTTATAAACTGTATAGGTGTGGCTATTATATAATCGTTATAGTTGTAGTTTGTTTAATCCGTGGTTAAGCTAGGATTTTTACTTGGCCGATTAATCTATACATCTTTAGAGGCATGGCTCTTGGTCTGTCATCTGGCAAAATAAGTTATTTTTGTTAGAGACATATGTATAGTGTGTTATTCCCTATTGTTATGAGGGGTTATTTGCATATCCACCTCTTGTACTTTGTGTATATATACTGATCCTTTGGCCTCATGATAATACAAGTTGCTATTCATAACATGGTATCAAAACCAATTAGGTTTTCCTCTCTTGAACGCAAGAACTCGTCCTCCCTCGCCTAGCCGCGGCTGCTTCCTCCCTCCGCCTTCTAGATCATCACCTAGCTCTTTCCTTCCACGCCATCTCCGGGCCTTGCCGCCATAGATTCCTTCCGAAGGCCGCCATGAAGTTGTTGCTCTGAAGAGCCACGCTGCCGGCCGCCCGATGCTTCCGACGGTCGGGAGCATGAGGCGTTGACAACGCCGCCGAAGTCGCTTTCATCGCTGCCGCCGATTCGTGCCATCACAGCTTGATGATGGTTCGCCGCCGCCAAGGCCGTCGACGCCACTAACGCCGTCGCTGGTCGCCCCGTCGCGCTTCTCTCGACGCTTTCATTGTTGCAAGGCCGTGAAACGCCGCCGAGGTCGTCACCTCTTCGCGACGACGCCTGAAAGGATCATCGCGAAGTTTCCACCTCCCGAGCGGCCGCCCCGACCGACCGACATCGCCGCTCCTGCCGCCGCCGTCGCCGCCGCTTGGTAGGGGGAACCCTAAGTTCCCCCGTGAGCGTGTTCGTGTGCTGAGAATTAGTGGGCTCTTCGGTTTACTTTGAGCCGGCTTGCTGAAAAAAAGGAGTTCCAAAAGAGAGAGAGAGAGAGAGAGAAACAAAAAAAATCAGTACGTCATTCTAACCGCCGTACCGTCCAGCGCCACCTGTTAGACTTCGTTGCCTTGGTCGCCGCGCCGTCCAGCGCCGCCTACCAATGGCCACTGTTACAATGTCGTCGGGCATCGTTTCCCTCCCTCGCTGCCCGGTGATCTTCGATGGTGTCACACTGCCTCCTCCAACAGTTGCCACAGGTGGTGGTAGCCGCCTTCCATCTGGCGGTGGCCGTCCTCACTACTCCTACTGCGACAAGGTCGGCCACATTGAGTCCCAGTGCTATAAGAAGCAGCGGCATCTTTCCCGCCGTTCTTCTCCTAGCATCGCATCGGTGCTTTTAAATCGACGTCAGATCGACTCCTTCAGCTAGCTTTCTCATCGAAAGAGATAGTCGACTTGACGCCGCTTGCTGCTTCGAGTTCTCCCTTGACAGTTCTCATAGTTTACGCATCGACTCTTGAACGCTGCGAAACCACCCCCTACACAGTTAAGTACCTCCCCGTGGATTCTTGATTCTAGAGCATCTTTTCACATGACTTCTGATTCTTCAACTCTGTCTTTCATTACACCTCTTGATTCTCCCGTTAGTGTTCTTATTGCTGATGGTACCTCCCTTTCTGTCTCTGGTCGAGGACCTCTTAGCAACTCATCTTTTCATGTTCCTTCTATTGCTCATGTTACTCGCCTTACCATGCAGCTTCTTTCTGCTGGGCAGATTACTGACCTTGGTTGTCGGATCATTCTCGACTTTGACTCTTGTTGTGTTCAGAACCGCCACACGGGAGCTCTGGTTGGTTTTGGCCCTCGGCGCCTTGACTCACAGCGTCTCTGGGAGCTTGACTGGCTTCACCTTCTTTCCACGCCACCGTCGCCGCCGATCTCTCCGCTTCGCCACTCCGTCATCGGCTTTTTCAAAGTGATGGCATCCTTGTCTTGGTCATCTGTGTGGATCTCGTCTGTCGTCTTTAGTTCGTCGTGGCCTTCTGGGGTCTGTCTCAAGAGACGTGTCTTTAGATTGTCAGGGCTGTAAGTTAGGTAAACAGATTCAGTTTCTTTATCTTCATAGTGAGTAGTGTCTCAGCGTCCCTTTGATCTTGTTCATTCAGATGTTTGGGGTCCGGCTCCCTTCGTTTCGAAAGGGGATCATCGATATTATGTTATATTTATAGACGATTTCTCTCGCCACACTTGGATATATTTCATGTCTTCTCGTAGTGAGGCCTTGTTTATCTATAAACAATTTGCCACTATGGTTCGCATACGCTTCTCCACTCCTATTCGTGTCTTTCGTGGTCGACTCTACTTGGCGAGTACCTCTCTCGTTACTGCAGCAGCTTCCTTGTCGAAAGCGAGCACTCTCGCTTCGATTCTCTTGTCCCGGTGCTCATGCTCGAATGGTGTCGCCGAGCGCAAGCATCGTCACCTCCTTGAGACGGCTCGTAATCGATGATTGCCGCCTATTCTACCTCACTTTTGGGCCGAGGTCGTTTCACCGCCACCTATCTTGTCAACATCCAGCCCTCTTCTACTCTTCAGGGTGCGATCCCTGTTGAGCGTCTCTGTGGTCTTCTTCGTGACTACTCGCCTTCGCCCTGCATTTGGTCGTGTTTGCTACGTTCTCCTCGCTCCTCGAGAACACATCAAACCGACCGCTTTCGCTTTGTTGAGTGTGTCTTTTCGGGATCTGATCTCGAGCACAAGGGCTATCGGTGCTGGGATTCTGTTGGTCGCCGGATGCGGATTTCTCAGGATGTGACTTTCGACGAGTCTCGTCCCTTCTACCCACGTCCTGCCTCTCCTTCGACTTCCTCTGTGGAGTCTTTGTCTTTTTTGACCTTTCTAGATACATCTATATCTGCCTTGCCCTCGTCCACCCGTCCCACTGAGTCTCCACATATTCCTCCTGTGGCCTCTCATCCAAGAAATGTTACCGCTTGCCTCCCACGGCTCCTCAGGCTCCTCCCACTATAGTACCTTTTTCCCCTCTCTTCTACACTCGTCGACCTCGTATTGAGGATCTTCCAGATGAGCCATCTTCTCCTGATGCTCCATCTTCCCCTGATGGGTCATCTTCTCCTTGCTACGCTCTCCGCGATCGCCAGTCGATTCGGCCCCCTGCCCGTTTTGCTTTTGCTGGTGCAGCTACTCATGAGCCTGTCTCCTACCGGGATGCTGTTACTCACCCTGAGTGGCACCATGCCATGGGCGAGGAGATTGCTGCCCTCGAGCGTATTAGTACTTGGGATCTTGTTCCTTTTCCATTCCACTCTCATCCCATCACGTGTAAGTGGGTCTATAAGATTAAGACTCGCTCTGATGGCTCTCTTGAGCGCTATAAGGCGCGTCTTGTTGCTCGTGGCTTCCAGCAAGAGCATGGTCGTGACTATGACGAGACTTTTACTCATGTGGCCAACATGACCACTGTCCGCACTCTTCTTTCGGTGGCGTCTGTTCGCCACTGGTCTGTTTCTCAGCTTGATGTCAAGAATGCCTTTCTTAATGGCGAGTTGCGTGAGGAGGTCTACATACATCCGCCACCTAGGTATTCTGTTCCTGAGGGCATGGTCTGTCGCCTTCGTCGCTCTCTCTATGGCCTTAAGCAAGCCCCTCGTACTTGGTTTGAGCGCTTCTCTCTCGTGGTCACCGCTCGGCTTTTCACTAGTGATCATGATCCTGCACTCTTTGTCCACACTTCGTCTCGTGGTCGGACTCTTCTTCTTCTGTATGTTGATGATATGATCATTACCGGAGATGATTCTGAGTAGTTAAGACTCCCATGGAGCTCAATGTTCACCTCCGACCCTCTGATGGCGAGCCTCTTTCTGATTCGACTCGCTATCGTCATCTTGTTGGGAGTCTTGTCTACCTTGCTGTTACTCGTCCGAATATCACTTATCCAGTCCACATTCTGAGTCAGTTCGTCTCTGCTCCCACTCAGGTCCACTATAGCCACATTCTTCGAGTTCTGCGATACCTTCGTGGGACTATCTCTCGCCGTTTCTTCTTTCCACACTCTAGCTCGTTACAGCTTCAGGCTTATTCGGATGCTACTTGGGCGGCGATCCCTCCGATCGCTACTATCTCTGCCATTGTGTTTTTCTTGGTGGTTCTCTCATTGCTCGGAAGGCGAAGAAACAGATCGCAGTTGTTCGCTCGAGCGCAGAGGTCGAGTTATGAGCTATGACTCTCTTGACAGCAGAGATTACTTGGCTACGGTGGTTACTTGAGGATTTTGGTGTTTCTGTCACTACACCGACTCTTCTCTTGTTAGATAGTACATGTGCTATCAGTATTGCCCGTGACCCTGTGAAGCATAAGCTCACTAAGCATATTGGTGTTGATGCTTCCTTCATGAGGTCTTGTGTGCATGATCAGGTGATTGCTCTTCAGTATGTGCCTTCAGAGCTTCAGATAGCGGATTTATTCACGAAAGTCCAGACTTGAGCACAGCATGGTTTCTACCTCTCCAAACTCAGTGTTGTTGATCCACCATGAGTTTGATGTGGAGGGGGGTTAGAGATATATGTATAGTGTGTTATTCTCCATTGTTATGAGGGGTTATTTGCATATTCACCTCCTGTACTTTGTGTATATATACTGACCCTTTGGCCCCATGATAATACAAGTTGCTATTCATAACAATTTTTATCACTGAATCTGCTCACAGATGTTCTCTTTTGTCACTATAATTTGTTATGGACGCTGTTGTGACTAGTTTCATGTATCATTTTTGTAGTTGTAGAGATCTATACTCCTTGTGCCCTAATATCAATGTCTATCGAAGTGCGAAGTAGCACAAATTGTGCGCTTAGTTCGCTAAGAACTAAGATGAAGCCTAGCCACGCATTACTTTTGTCTATGCATGCCCTGTACATCTCTTCCCAAAGATTTTTTTCCTTAACTAAAGCAACTTAAATTTATTGTTTTTACCTGTTTTTTCTAGTATTTAGCTGCATATAGTTGATCCTTGTGGCTCTACATGCACGAATGATGATCCTTTCGGGGGACCTCCCAAGACATTTTTTTTGTGAAACTGCTCAAAGCTCCAAGGCTGAGTAAAAAGCTACTGCGTTTACATGTTTATCTTATCTAAGAGATCTTCGATCTTTTTTGTGGTTCATGAGTGTAGGACATGAAGTGTGTGGGGATGCAGTACCTTGAAGCCATCCGCCGTCTCCGTAGTGTGGGCTTTGTCCCAGATCGGAACATCTATATAACATTTGTCCCCGATGAGGAGATTGGTGGACATGAGGGTATCAAGGCATTTGTTGCATCAAAGGAATTCAATGACATGAATGTGGGCTTGGTTCTTGATGAGGGGCTTGCATCTCCTGGGGAGGAGTACCGGGTATTCTATGGGGAGCGTAGCCCTTGGTGGCTTACTATTAAAGCGAAGGGAGCACCAGGGCATGGCGCAAAGCTGTATGATGGTAGTGCAATGGAGAATTTGATGAAGAGTGTGGAGGCAATTCGGAGGTTCAGGACATCTCAGTTTGATTTGGTTAAGTCCGGAGAGAAAGCTGAAGGGGATGTTGTATCAGTGAATTTTGTATACGTGAAGGCTGGCACACCGACACCAACGGTTAGTTGATTCATGTTTCCTATTACTGACGTGTTAAGGTGTAGTTTTAGGAATTGTAGTTGGATCCTTTACTAGATCCCATTAAAAAATATTAGCAGCTCGAATACCTGATCCCTCGCTTATTTGCTAATGTGATGTCTTGTTCATGGTTAGCCTATCACATTCTTGACCTTTTGTTTTCCAGATGATAGGATGCATATGTTTCATATTTGGTATTCGCCAGAATTGGCCATTAGTCTCTTCGACTATGAATTCTTTATTCTCTACTCAATGTCTGTTTTTAATGATTTTGTTTAGTTTTTGACGCGTAAGAATCTTTGGTGTATTGCGTGCTAGTTCAATTTCTACTTATAGATGAGATAACCAATAGAGGAACAATCCACCTGCTAAAAAAAGAGGACCATATGCTTGGGAATTCAGATTAGGTCTGTTATCTTCATCAGCATCATAATTCAACTACTAAGGCTTGTTTTCTTCCTAGTTGGTGTTGGTCAAGTTCTTTTTTATTATTTAGAAATACACCTTTATATTTCAGCATCATATTTCAATGGTTCCAATTAATCAGTTTATCATGACTCTTCTTTCAGGGTTTTGTCATGAATCTACAACCATCTGAAGCAGAGGTAGGTCTTGACATCCGAATCCCTCCCAGCGCTTATACTGAAGCACTGGAGAGGCGTCTTGCTGAAGAATGGGCACCTTCTTCACGCAACTTGACCTTTGAGGTACTATGTTCTTGATAGGCCAAATACCGATGCTATATATAAACATATTATATCTTTGTTTTAGAGTGTGTGCGACTGTATGTGATGTTGATGATTTTTTCTCTTTATCATGGGGGATAAGATAACCCATCCGAAAAAAAGTTAATTTAACATACTTTTTTTCCGAACTGTAGGTCTTTAAGTTATTTTCTAGTTGTATTATGAACAAGTAACTAGCTCAAAATTAAGGCAACAAGCTTTTTAGAAAAATTGAGAAGGTGTCATTTTTTGGTAATTCCTCATTCAATTGAAGGGTGAGGGTAATAATTGAGGTTTGCTGTGTTAGTTTGTATTGGCTGTTTTTTATTGTGTGCTTTGGTTGGAGGTGTTTCTTTTGACTGTCTAGTGTGTTTAAGATTGTGACTCAGTAATCTTTTATCTGGTGCACTAAAGTCTGAACTTCTATTGGTCAGAATTAATTCCAATTTAGTTCATGCCTACTACAAATGCTGTAAAAGATAATGCATTGCAGACAATCCGCCAAGAGCAGACATTATCTAAACAACGGGTGTGTACTATCGATGTCAGTGTTGCATTTTGATGAACAAAACAAAGGAGGACTTAGCTGAGAGTATTAGCTGCAACCTGCAAGTCTGCAAGTGACATTTCATGGTGCAAATGTATGACCTGCGTTGCTTGAAGCTCACAGAAGTCTCTAATCATATATCTTTGGTGTGTCTATTTCATAGTTTAAACACAGGGTCTCTGTCCTTGACAACTTTGGGAAGCCTGCCATCACACCTGCTGACAGCTCAAACCCATGGTGGCCTGTGTTCGGAGAAGCTGTGAAGAGAGCTGGTGGCAAACTTGGTAAGCCGGAGATATTTCCGGCCTCTACTGATGCTCGTTACTTCCGGGAACTTGGATTACCAGCATTTGGCTTTTCTCCTATGGCGAACACACCAATACTGCTCCATGATCATAATGAGGTTTGTGTCACTGATCTCCATTTGATACATTAATTTCATCGAGTTACTCAAATACTCTGCAGTGTTTGCCGTTTAGAATTGCATATCTTTAGAACTAGAAACATCAACGTGCACATATAGTACCTGGCAACTGAAACATCAATATATTGGCAATGCCACCTTTCGTTTATGCACAAGAAAATACCAATGTTCTTTACAAATGCCATCTGTACCAACTTTGTTGAGTGAACGTTTTCATATCTTGCAGTTTCTGAGCAAAGATGAGTACCTCAAAGGAATCGGGATATACGAGTCTGTCATCAGAGCACTGGCAACTCACAAAGATGGCACCATCGACGACGAGTCCAGGGCAGAGCTATGAGAAAAATCGATCTTATCTTGCCATGGCGCAATTCTTGCCGCCCAGTTGGAGCACAGAAGCATGTTTCGGCAAAGCAGCTGCTTTTGTTTCTGCTCCTGCGGCGAAATCAAGATTGCAAATACGATCCTTGTACATTTCCAATAAATTGGTTTAGAATAATTGCTAATACTGCATCGGCAGTTCCTCTGCATACTTCAGGCCACTGCTACTTGATGCGTCGCTTCTGTATAAACTTATGTATGCTGTACCAACAATGCACCATTTTTTGCTGTTTATTTTCTGCGACCAAACGGCCTGCTCGTCCTGTTCTTGTATACCAGCATGTCTGTAGTAGCTGCTATACAAACAAACCTCCCAAATGTTTTTACCTGCAGTCTACAATGGCTGGTGTGAAATGCGTTGAAACTTGCTGAAATATGGTGAAACTTGCACTCCGAACCTGAAACTTGCTGAAATTTGGATCTAAAGACTACATTGAAACGTCTATCACGTGAGAAGCATTTCCAAACGGGATACGCATATCGAGCAATAGGAGCTCCGAGCATCGGTTATGTTTGGCATCGCGGTACCTTTTCAAGATCATTTCTCTCTCTATTTTTGGATATAACATTAAGTTAAAATCACATATATTTTTTCAACTTTTAGATATAACAGTTAGTTGACAAGCATTTTTAAGCAAAATTTTACTGAAAAGCATTTTAAGCAAAAATTACTGGAATCGTAAAGATTCATGTTGGTAACTAGATTCCTAGTAGGCACAACCGCACAACAGCAAAATGGCCCATAAACTCGCGCCTCCACCTCATCTTCCCCCATGAGCCATTTGCCATCGATGAAATCTTATCAAACATCTTCATTGCAAGCGTCTTGCCGCCATTCGCCGGAGTAGCCGCTGCCTCCACTCCGACCCACACCCTCTCCTCGCCACTTTCTCCCGCCTCTGTGCGGACGGCCACCATGATCTCTGGTTTGGCGCAGAGCGGGAGAAGCGTTGAGGCCTTGAGGGTTTTCGACTTGATGAAATCTGAAGGACCCACACCAAACAACATAACGACGATTGGAGTTCTGTTTGCATGCAGCCATGCCGGTCTAGTGGAAGATGGCTAGTATTACTTTAGGTCGATGGAGAAGCTATTTGGAATTCAACCTGAGCGGGAACACTGCAACTGCATGGTCGATCACCTTGGTCGGGCAGGGAAGCTCGATGAGGCTGTGAAGTTCATCCGTGAGATGAACTCTGAGAGCCGGACTCGGTCATATGGAGCATTCTTCTTGGGGCTTGCAGGATGCACAAAAACGCCAATCTTGTAGCATATGCAGCAAGAGAGATCCTTAAACTGGAGCTCGACGACCAAGGTGCCCGCATATTGCTGTCAAACATATACGCTGATTTGCGACAATGGACAGATGCTGAGAAGTCGTGGAAGGCGATGAGAGACCGAGGGGCAAAGAGAGAGCCCGGGCGAAGCTGGATCGAGCTGGGGAAACAGGCCCATGTGTTCATTGCTGGTGACTTGTCACACCCATGCTCAGATGGTATAGTTCAGAAGCTGAAGCGACTGGTCAGCACGGTCGCAAACCTCGGCTATGTCCCGCGGACAGAGTTCTTGCTGCAGGATCTAGGAGGCGAGCAGAAGGAAGATCTACTGAAATATCACAGCGAGAAGCTGGCAATCGCATTTGGAACAATAAATTCAATGAAGGGGAAGCCTATCAGAATCATGAAGAACATCAGGATCTGCGGTGACTGTCACGCATTCGCGAAGCTCGTTTCCCAGAGCGAAGGCAAGGCGGTCATCATCAGGGACCCGGTTCGGTTCCACCATTTCCAGGATGGACTTTGCTCCTGTGGCGACTACTGGTAGGGGTGGTAGCACACATTGGCAAGGCTTGATTGGTGTTAGTGCTGACTGGTGACTACTACTACGTCTTCTCATGAAAGCGGCTGCCGAAAATGACCTGCCTGTTCGGTGATGGCTGTGTACAGAGACATGTTACTACTACACGGCAATGGACAACTTGGTACCTGTCATTCTTTTCAAAACGAACACCCTTTGTTTTCTTTGCAACTCTGATGCTGAACCACATGTAGTCAGTAGTCTTGTTACTCTTGTATTTGTTGAAAGAAGAGCAAGAAAAAGAGTTGTAGTCAAAATAACAAGGACCAAGGACAAAGAAGGCAAGAAAAAGTAGAAAGAGAGAGGCAAGAAGGCAAACAGCGTCCATTAAAAGGCCCACTGGGCCACCCCCTCTTCCATCCCATCCACGCAAACGTCGAAACCGAACAAGCAAGACCAAGAAAGAAACGCGCCTTGGAGAATTCCGGCGTCATCTTTTTCCAAGCCCCATAAGCCATGGTCCGTGGAGGCCGCCGGTGACCGGCGCCAGTAGCAAGAGGAGGGAGGAGTGGTGGTGGTCGTGAGGCGCGGCGAGATGTCGGTGCGGATAAAGGCGGTGGTGGACAGGTTCGTGAAGGAGCTCAAGGAGGCGCTGGACGCGGACATTCAGGACCGCATCATGAAGGAGAGCGCGAGATGCAGAGCTACATCGAGGAGCGCGAGCGCGAGGTCGCCTAGCGGGAGGCCGCGTGGAAGGCCGAGCTCTCCCGCCGCTCGGTAACGAACCCCAATCCCAATCCATGACTCGTTATTTATCGGTTCAATCCCATCCTCCCCTATCATTCTGGTCATAGTCGTAGGGGCGGTCCACCGACCCTCACGGCACAGGCGATAATCCAAAGAATCTGCGATGCTTCGGGGGGGGGGGTCCCGCAGGGGACCACGACGAAGGGCCTCCGGATGGGCCCCGGCCTCCCAAGGAGCGTCTGAAGGCTCCAGGTGAACCCGAGGCACCCTGGAAGTGTCCCGGGCTCGAGGTGGTCCCCGAGGCCCGGAGGGTCCCTGGAGACATGAGCCGAGACACCCCTGGAGAGGGCTACGGGCGGTCTCACACCGACCAAGTAGGGCACAATGGAGGTAGACTGGTCCACAACCCGAGACCAGTCCAGTGAGGACTACTGTGCTCGAGACCTACTCCTAGGCTTAGAAACCTCGCGCGCCTCTACGCCTGCACTTCACTAGGGATACAAGTGCAATTCCATGTACTAGGGCGGGAGGTTATAAATAGCCTCCTCCTCACCGTAAAAGGATCCTTCTTTTGGCAATAAAAGTGAGAGCATTTCTAGTCCGAACTCCACATCCGAGACCCTTCTACTTCTTCTACGAGGCGGAGGTCTCTCTCTTGTTTATCGTTCTGTCCATTTATACCACGACGCTTGGCGCCGTCCGTGGGTTCGGCGAAAAAGTCACAAGACCGAGGCACGGATGGCCCTCGCAAGGCCCCGCCCAGGTCTCCACTACGAATGGCCATGCCCCCAACACACCGAGGGCCAAGAGAGCAGAGACGTCCGGCGGCGGCGGCAGCAGCTACAAGCATCGCGGAGGAAGAGACGAATAACTCCACTCACGGGGGCGTCGTCGGAGGCGACACCCAACCCGCCGAAGCATCCTTGCCTAACCCCCAACCTCCCGCCCCGGCCCCCGGGGCCGTTGGGGTAGCACAACAAACTTACGAGGCCCTCCAGCGGGAACTTGCTGACCTCCGGCGAGAGCTGCTTAACTTGCGGCAGCCCGCAGAGGGTGGCCTCGCCACAACACTACGGCCAGCGGACCCTTCCGGAGTGGCCACCACTCCCTAGGCGAATCACCCGATCCAGGGGGATCCTAGTTCCCCGTTAAGCGCGGGACTTGAAGCAGCACGCTGGCCCAAGGACTTCAAAATGCCCGAAGTCACCCCTTTTGAAGGCACCACGGATCCCGCAGAGTTCCTCCGAAGTCTCATTTAAACGGCCATAGAGGCGCATGTGGGGACGACACTACGAAGGCAAAAAGCATCTCCCTCGCCTCAAGGGCGCCGCCTCACATGGTTCTTCACCATCCCCGGCCCGTGTACGCTAGGGAGCGAGCTTGCGACTCGCGCGCAACAACTTCCAAGGAAACTACGTCGAGCCAAAAGACGCCGGACACTGTTCGTCAGAAAGGTGCCTCCGGCGAATCCTCCGCAGACTTTTTTCAGAGGTTCGCCGAGGTGAAATGCCAGGTGAGGGGCGTCAACGAGATAACGGTAATCAACGTGGCAACCTGCGGGCTGCAGAAGGGCCTGCTCTCAGAAAGGCTGGCTCCAAGGTAGTTAGGATCGCGATCCAAGTCTTAAAGTCTTACGACTCTACGAACCCACAACAGCCTGTCGATCCAAGTCTTACTGCCGATCCGATCCTACTCAAGGTAGGTAGAATCGCGATCCTACTCTTAGAGTCTTACGGTTCTACGAACCCACGACAGCCTGTCGATCCAAATCTCACTATCGATCCTACTCGTAGAGACTTAGGGCAATTTTTTTTAGAGGCCGTGCTTTGTCGATATTTTGTTTTAGAGCAAAATTTGTTGATATTAATTTCGAGAATGAAACTATAAATAAACAAGGAGCATGCAAAATATTGTATCAAGGTGGTAATGCTAGTACAAATATCTATATTATGGCATGAGCAATCTTGAGCTTGATAATGATAAGCTATTTTTATTCCCGAGTATGTCTAGCTACTTTTAGGAACATGCAAGTGGTAAACCATATAACAATCATACAAACTTATAGTATAGATGTTAAATATGTGTATTTTTATAAACCAGAGAATCGCCGATTCTACGATTCGATACTACGATTCGATCCTACCGGAGGCAAATCGATCCGACTCGGGATCTCGACTCTGACTACCTTGGCTGGCTCGCAAGCCCATCTCCACTGTCGCCGAACTCTTCGATAAAATGGAGGAGTACGCGCGAGCAGAGGAAGACAGCAGCAGAAGGGCGGAGGTCGCAAGCACCACGACGCCCCAAAAACCGGCAAGCGGGCCAGAGCAAACTGCAGCAACCAACTCCAAACCGCGCAGTAACTACCGCCCGAAGGGTCGCGGAGTCTACCATGTAGACGCCACCCAAGACCAAGAAGGCACGAAAAATGGTGGCCGAAGAGGCCGTGGCCGACGTGAGGGGCGGCAACCAGACGCTCATGACGCAGCAGAAGCGGTCACGCCATATCAGGATCTTCACGGCGAGTGCCAGATACCATCGCAAATTGCCGCACCATCGCGGGCATGAACGACTACATCAACCGCCAAGAACCAACAGAGGGCGAGGCCCTAGGGACTCCGGAATCAATCGCGTACCACGGCGAGGCCACGATTGAGGAGCTCATGACGAGCAAGTAGCGGATAATAAACATGATACGGTGGATCCTCACTAGGCCTCAAGTCCAAGAGGCACGCCGCTTATGCTCGACAAATCCACCACGTCGCGGCATGGCCACAAGACGCCGCACCAGATGCCGAGGTGCCCATCACCTTCGGCCCCGGATGCCCAGGCATCCACTTCCCACACCAAGACCTCGCATTTCCGCTACCATCGCTGACTTCAAGTCGACGGTCTCGTGGATGGCGGAGTTCCGCCGACCTTTTGTTCGAGATGCCTTCGACAAAATAATGATCCTCGCGATCGCTGTCGCGCCTCGCATACCCTCGAAGCCGGGGAAGACCGTGATTCGCCAGACGATTGATCTCGTCGCCACATTCGGAATGGCCCTCTACAACAAGACGAAACCATCACCTTCGACGTGGTCCACATGCCGCATCAAGATAATGCCATTTTAGGTCGCAAGAACGTTGAACGCTTAAGGGGGCCGCCCACCACAACTACATCTCGCATGAAGATCCCCACCCGTGAGGCGCTATCACCGCGGCGAGGCGACTCAAGACCTCGCAAGGCAAACCGAAGGGCTATCGACCCTTCGCCCGCCATGTGCATACAAATTCACAAGAACATACAAATACCCCACCGTAACCTTTCGCAATGGGCCCTAAGGGCTGCCGAGGGCTGGCTTGAGAAAGTCGCCCGAGGATGCGCTCCGAAAAATCAGAGTCTCTGGGACTGAGCTTCCCACGAGAGCGCGACGCCATCCCTGTGCTTCGGCCAACTCGATATTTTTGCATGGTGCCCGGAGGACATTACAGCGCGGGCCCGCGAAACCATGGAGCATCGCCGCCTCCCGGACCGGTTACACCGAAGAAGCAAAGTTGCACAAGATGACGCCGAGCAAGCCACAGCCGCCAAGGCCAAAATAGCAAAGCTCCTCAAGGCAGGGGTTGTCAGGAGATCAAACACTTGAGTGGCGGCAAACCCGGCCTTGGTCCAAAAGAGCACGGCAAATGGCGATAAAGGCCGACTTCACAGACCAACAAGGCCTCCCCAAGGATGACTTCCTCACCTCAAGATAGACCGGTGGTGGATGCTACCTCCCACCGCGAACTCATGAGTTTCCTCGACGATACTTCGGTACCATCAAATCTTCATTGCCAAAGAGACGGTTAAGACGGCCTTTATAACACTAATCGACCTTCGCTCGCAGAATGCCCTTCGCCTCAAAACGCCGGCAACTTTCACACGGCTCATCACCAAAGTGTCATGAGCAGCTGGGGCGAACATCGAAACCCACGCCGACGACATCGTGGTGAAAAGCAAGCTCACCGCTCACGCAGAAGGCCTCCAGAGACATTTGGAAACCTCAGAGGGAGGAATCAAGCTAAACCCCGACAAGTGTGCCTTCGGGTCAAGGCCGCAAGTTACTAGGCTTCTCGCTTCGAAAGGGCATCGAGGCCAACCCGAGAAAATCCGCCATCCAGAGATAGATGCGCGCCGACCGCTGCTGGCGCAACGACTAATCTGCCGCCGTGGGCCTCACCGCTTCTTGTCCCGGTTTACCGAATCTGCTCGCTTCTTTCAAAACTTCATACGGAGTCGCTTTACTGACCGAGGTTCGCCAGAGCTGCTTTCAGACCTCAAGGGGTACTTAAACCAGCTCCCTGCTTAACAAGCCCAAGCCCTGCGCAGCTCCCTTGTACCTCGCCACTCAATGGCGGCAATCAACATGGTGCTCAGGTAAGAAGATGATGGCCAACGGCCCGTACTACGCTCAAGCACTCCAAGGCGCCAAGGTCCGCATAATCAATTGGAAAAGCTCACAGACGCTTCTACTCATGGCTCGCAAGAAGCTCGCCACTACTTCGCACATCCCATTGTTGTACAAACATCCTACCTCTGGCGCTTATGTTCGCGAACAAAGATGCGACGGCCATATAAGGCGGGCGATGTAACTCGCACCTTCGACATCACCTTCGCGCCAAGACGGCCATCAAATCCCGCCCTAGCGGATTTCGTCGCCGAATGGCCCCCCCAAGCGGAGGACCACCTCGCGGAGCAGCTAGACGCACCATGGACCGTCCACACAGACGAATCGTGGTGCGCAGCAGAGCAGCGCAGCTGCTATATCGTCACCCTGATGGATTCGAGCATGTCATACGCAAAGACGCCGACTTCCCCTAATAACTAACAATGTCGCGGAGTACGAGGCTCTCATCGCTGACTCGCAGTTAAGGCACTGGGCGCCAAACGCTATAGTCAAGAGCGACTCGCCATGGCGGGCCACTTCGACAAGAGCCATTACCAGAGACCCCGAAATGGCACGATACAGAAGGTCGCAAGAAGCCGCTGGGCGAAGTCACTTCTCAAGATCACCATACAAGCAATTCCACGGGCAACAATGAAGCAAAGAGATCGACTCGCCAAGGCGGCGAAAGCAGGGATCGCCTAAGCCCGAAAGTCTTCACGAGAAGACAAGACCCTCAAGGCCGCCAGAGGAGCCTCACAGATCCCCTAAGCACAAGGGTTGAGCTCCAAACAACCGACCGGCATTGGGCCGAGGGACCCGCGTCTCCGTCTCCGCTAGTCGACGCAAGCAGATTGGCGAAGGCCGATCATCGCAGACTCTCCAAGGTGAAGAGCCCAAGATTCGCTTGAGGCACAAAGACTCAAGCATTGCTCCCAAACTACCGTGATCATCAACGGCGACCAGGCTAAGGGGTGTGTGCACTTATTTCTCCTGCATATCGCACCAAGAAGGGAGGGACTCGTCAAGCATATCCATGAGGAGATCATGAGCGCACCAAGCTCCCCGGCATCGCCGCAAAGGCCTTTCGCTAGGGCTCAGATACAACAGCCCGACGCCCAGACCTCGCTCGCATTGCCAAGGCCGCCAATGGGCTAGTCACATTCGGGCGCCAGATACTTCTCCAACTCTACCCCGTCTGCCCTTTCGCATGATGGGGATCGACATCATAGGTTCTTCCTACCGCAAGGTGCAGCCCGCTCGCTTTTGTTGCCATAGAATACTTCTCCAGATGGGCGGAGGCGGAGCCTGCCGCCAAAATCACTACCGCGCTTCCCGTAAATTTGCATGGAGGAACATCATCTGCAGTACGGGTGCCGCGACATCACATCGATAACAAGACCCGCTTTGACTCCATAGCTTTAAGGCGCTTTTGTCATGGCCTCGATCACAATACGCTTTGCCTCCGGCCACCCTAAGGCCAACGGAGCTGTGGAGCGGCTAATGGCAACTCGACGCGGCCTCAACAAGCGCCGTGGATCGCTAAGGGTCTTCGCCAAGAGCTACAGAAGGTATTAGGGCCCTCCGCACAACGCTTACTCGAAGCACGGAGGAGCGGCGAGCGAGCAAACTCCCCACCGCCGCAAACCTTTCGCAACGCTGACTCACGACGAAGTCTCGCAGACAACGGGGCAAGGTTTACACGGTCCGCAGCCCACGGCCGCAGAGTCGCAGTCATGGAGCCCCGGACCCCACAAAACCGTAGGGCTCTTCGACGTAGCCGCTTCGCCAGACGTGGGCTCTCCTTCACGGGCCGGTTCAAGATCGCTCGCCAGACGGCCAAGACAAGTGTTAAGGCACACGACAAAGAATCACCAAACGGACGGCGTTCATACCTCACGGGATCGTGGAGCGATTGCTTTCTCCAGAACGATAGCCCAGACGCCGGAGTGACCGGGTGCCCAGAGTTACTTCCAACTCGCAACAGATACATGCGATTTGAGTCTCTTCGCTTAAGACTCTCAATGGCAAGGCTCGCTGTCAATTATGCCTGCCGCCTTGGCCACCTCCGCCAAGACCGCTTCCCCACGGCATCCTCCGACGCGACCATCATCGGCCGAGCCGCTTAGGCTCGCCTCGACGAAGAGCCACGCGAACTCGCCAACCTCACTCGGGACCACCGCCCGCCGATGGCGGTCCGCAGCCAGACCTCCGACGGACCAAATTACCGCAGGATCGGCAGACGCAAGCACTGCATCAGCCATCGGTCCCGGTTCACGCCTCGACCGTCACAAGATAGTTTCTTATCGGTCCGTCCGGACGTCGGAAGACGAACGGACGGACCATACGCCCGGCTGAGCCGGGCAATACAAGACCACCGCCACGCTGCTTTTGAATGTTCTCGCTTCAGATACGGCCCCAAGAAGACTCCTCGCTGGCCGCCGTTGATGGCCATAATCGCAAGACACCCGCCGTAATAAAAGTCACGAGCCGCGGCGAAGGACAAAAGGCAGGCCCGACGGAAAGACAACGAGGCCGCGAGGTAAAGATTCATACCTTCGCGCTTCGACGGCCGTGGTCGCCACCCGACTTCATCGTTTTATTCCACGCCTAGTCCTGCCAAGGGCCGATCCCGGCGCAGAATTCTCCACCAGATCCCGTGGAGAATCGCCACACGCCCAAAGAAGCCGCAGGAGAGCCTCTCTCCGCGGTGGGGCCCACTTCAGATCGCCACAAGTCTTATCGCCCACCTCGCGATCGCAAGCCGCCCCTCGTGATTTACTTAGGTAAAACCACCGACGCTCCGGCCGGTGTCCCAATGTTCTCAAGGCCACGGGGCGGGCACGCATATCGAGCACCGGCGCGTGGTCGAAGTTCACGCCGCCAAAGTTCACGTCTCGCCATCGTTTTTTTTTTTCGCCGACAATGACCGTCCGTAGATACGCCGGTCACGCCGCTTCTTCGCAGACCGGCAAGCTCGCAAAGATCCACTCAAGACCCCGAGCTTGACGATCGAAGTTCGGTGAGTCGCGCCAGCTTCCACCTCAGATAACCGAGTATGTCCTCGACGAGGTCAACACACGGCAAGCGAAGACCAGGTCGAAGAATGCGACGAAGACAACCGCGTCATCGCCCCGGGGAGCAGTAGTTTCGCCCGAAGCGCCGGACCTTCTCCAGACTCTCCACCTTGCCCTCGCAACGAGGGTGCCGAGCACAAGGTTGGTTACGAGGACCTCCCTACCGCTGTATAAGACACCTCCCCGCCCATCCTTAGCGCCTTCGCTATGATGGAGATCACAATAACAACGCAAAGACGCTACCGACTAATGAGGGAGCAGAAATGGCAATGGGGTGGTTCTACAGTAGGTGCCACATATTTATAGGCTACCAGACTCCACGGTGGAACTCGAGGCGCTCCGACCCATCGTGATAACCGCCACGCAAACCGTTAACAAGGCGCAATACGCCATTTATGGCACGATAACCCGAGACACCGCAAGGAAATCCCAACAGCGAGATAGCCGCGCCATTATGCGCGCGACCAACCCGAACATCGCAGTTCCACCAAAGACAGACTTTCACCAACGCTTTCAAACCATGCTTCGCTAAGCCCGGGGACGGTGGGCCCGACCTTCGGGAAGACGGCCATGAGCCACCATGGCGGCAGGCTTCGACCGCGAGGGCTTGTCGAGGGCGCCCACCGCCCTCACAAGACAAAGCGACAACCCAAGGACTCATGACAGCCGGAGGTCCCGCAGGACCACGACGAAGGGCCTCCTGATGGGCCCCGAGGCCTCCCGGAGGAGCGTCCAAGGCCTCGAGGTGAACCCGGAGGCACCCCTGGAAGTGTCCTGGGGCTCGAGGTGGTCCCCGAGGCCCGGAGGGGTCCCTGTCCCCGGAGACATGAGCCGAGACACCCCCAGGAGGAGGTGGCTACGGCGGGTTCTCGCCACCGACCACCGGGCACAATGAGGTAGACCGGTCCACAACCCGGTAGGCCAGTCCAGGAGGACTACCGTGCTCCTAGACCTACTCCTAGGCTTAGAAACCCCTCGCCGCCTTTCACGCTCGTGCACTTCACTAGGGATACAAGTGTAATTCCATGTACCAGGGGCGGGGAGGTTATAAATAGCCCTCCTCCCTCACCGTGTAAAAGGATCCTTCTTTTGGCAATAAAAGTGAGAGTATTTCTAGTCTGAACTCTACATCTGAGACCCTTCGGCCTCTTCTTACGAGGTGGAGGGTCTCCCCTCTTGTTTACTGTCTGGTCCAGTTTATACCACGACAATCAGCATCTTGAAAGCTTTCCGTGATCAAGAACGGGAAAGATATTGATGATCTGACTGTTGATACAGTCGCAATTATATCTGGAAATGTGATTGAGATGATACTGAACCTGCACCTGCACAGTGTTTCTTGATGAGTTGATGTAAACGTCCTTCAGTTTCTTGTGATGCTGTAAGAAGTTATTCCTTGCTTTACACTGTAGTAGTCACGAAGGCAGCAGGGGGAATAAAGCTGGCCTCTATCAGTTCCTTAAGAGAATATAGGCAACCATAGAAAGGTGACAGGTGAATATAAGAAATGTCCTGGAGGCTGGAAGCATTGATACTCAAGTCGAGCTGCTTCTTCAAACCAGGATAACCAAGATGGAGCCCTTGAGATTACAGTCAGCGGCGAGAAGTATAGGTTCATTCGCTTCTCCAAGGCAAAGAAGCGAGGTACAAGCTAGGGCATTAATGAAGTAGTCGTGGGCAGTGTACACCAATAGCAACTTTAAGCCTTATATCGGATTCAAACTGGAGCAGTACAAGAAATCCCCAAGTGTCCCCAAACGAGTAAAGGAATCTCTTTTAAGCTGTTTGTTAGGTACTGGTCAGTAGTCACTGCTGCTCTGCTGTTCCCTAATTAATCGGGTCATTGAACGCCACATGAGATGATGCGGGCCTGCCGATCGAGTGTCCTGGTCTGCAGTAAAATGAATGGCTCTCAATTAATTATCACAAGACAGGAGCCATATTAGGTCTAGCTTCTGATTGCCAGCCAATGCCAATTCACCTTGAAGGCAGCTGTTGATGCTCCTTTCCCTTTATTGTATTTCTTTTAGAATCGGAGATATCTATTCTTTGTCAGATTGATAGATTTTGTCTCAGTTGTTGGGTTAAGGGAAGTTTCAAATCGGATATGGAATAGACTGTTTATCATTTTTTCCCCCAGGTTCAGTTACGTGCTCATGTAATTTGTAAGTTACTAGTATCTAACCACGCAACTGTTTGCGCGGGATTTAATTTTGGCTAGTTTGTATGAGACCACTGTCTTAATGGTAACCTGAGGCTCAAATTGAGACCTAACTTTCGTCATAGTGACCGCTAGAGGCATATATGAGTACCTGTTCATGATAACGACTGTTACGCGAAAAGCCAGAGCTTGTCCTCCTGCAGGTGTTATTTAAGTGTGTGATGTGCTCTCCTCAACCGTCTGCCCTGCCAATCCGTTCATCTGCGCCATTGGCGGACCATGATTTATCGAATAGATGTTTGGAATTAATAAAATATTATGCAATGAAAAAAAATTAAAGGTTCACGATAGCAAAAAAAAATACAATTTTTCCATACTAGAAATAATACCACAAAAAAAATTGAGTGACATTACAAAATAATTAAGAAAAAATGTTGAATTGGGAATTTAGGATTTAGGAACGAGGAATTGAGGAATGGAGAATTGGAGATGTACATGTGCTGCTATTGACGTATGCATCTAAACTTGTCGGCCTATGAATTTGTAGTTTGCATGTTTGATTGGTCACATGAATTTGTATAACTTAAGAAGTTGAGATCAATAAATTATATAGGCATGTCTAGACGAATTTATATTCATATTGCTGAAGTATGCCACCAACATTTGCTACAGCCTGATAATCTAACTTAAACATAGAGTTATCTATTGGTCTCATGCTCTCAGCTGAACTGAAAGTTTAGTTGCTTTGGCTGAAAATGATCTAGATATTCCATTATATACTACAATTAGCTTGTTATTGGTTAGAATCTTCCTATCCAATGAGAACTCCACATGGATACTTGAAAGTTTTCAAAATATAATATGTTTATACAAGATTAAATTTCATGAGGGCAATCTAATGCTTCATTTTGGTGTCAACCAATAATGTAATAATCTGAACTACCCTGTACATTTTTTAAAGCTCTAAGATCTACAATTCACATAAATACAAGATCATCAACCACAATTCAATTTTCAAACCGGTTTGGCCGTTTGGGAATTAGGGTTTTGGGATTGGATACCTCACCTCAGTGGCTCAGTCCTCACTCCTCAAAACTCAGGCTCGGGGGTCGGGCTTCTTGGCTTGGCGCCAGATGGCCACGCCAACACTTTTTGCCCCTGCCATTGCCGCCAACCAAAACCCATTCACGACTCACCCTAGTCGCTAGCACCAGTCCATCACCAAACCGCCTCCGTCGCGCCACCTGCTCAGAGTTGGAGCCTCTGGCCCCTGAGCAACGTAGGCGCGCTTTGCCCTGGCCGGGCCAAGGCCGAGCTTGGTCGCTGAGCATGCGAATAGCCATGTGGCACATTGGCTCCTCCCTTTTTCTCGGACTTTCCCACACCGCCCGCCAGGCACACTTGGCCGCCGCCGCCTCTCAATCACAAGATCATGCCTGCCGCCGCCATAAGGCACAAGGGCAAGGCTGTGTGCGTGTGTGTTTCTTTGAGAGAGAGATGTGAGATTGAGAGAGAAAGAGATCGAGTTAGGGTTTGCCAATAAATAGGCCTTGAGATATTGGGCCGAGTCATTGTGGGGGAAGGTTGGAACAGTGGCCAAATGTGAAATGCCTTGGCTTTAGTGGGCTATGCGAGTGCCGAGTGGGCTACGAGTAAGGTGCCGACGGAATAGGCTTTGAGGACATTACATGTTGATTTAACTCAATTTCTAGTATATACATGTATTATACCTTATATATACTGATTTTTTGTCTAAAAAAATTGGGTATTCGGCTGAACCTTTAAACCCAGCTGGGTCCGGCCTTGATCTGTGCTGCAAATATCTGCAGCAGTGAACTACACCTACATTGGGCAACATTCCAACGTCTACAAGATAGTAACATCATGTAAAATCATGTGACGCAAGCATCCCTAGTGTAGTATATATTGACTGAAATGAACCAAGCGATAGCTACTTCTCTGCAGATCTATCAGGCTCCCGCACACATTTATATTGGGAATTTGGGATCCACATGAGACGAGCAGCCTAGGCTGTATTCTGAACGAACAGCCAAGAGATCTCATCTCGTCTCCCTGTGCTTGGAAGCAACCATGTGCTTCACACCAGGAGTCACACACATACGGAGAAAAAGAAACAGTGACCAGCTAGGATTGTCAAGAGAAGGATCTGTCCATCTTGCATCTCATCTCATGATCTGTGCACTTAGTGGGTCCCACTTATCAGTGAGAAAAAAACAAGGATGGCATGACATGCAAGAACCTTCTCTACCATTATTATTCATAGCCAAGCCAGCACAAGCATTTATGCATACAACCTGGTTAGGGCATGTTCAATAGTTGGTCTTTTAGGTTGTCTCTAACACCTTTTATATCGTCTTGAAATAATTTTAGAGATAACTATTTCAATACATTGTCTCTTAAGCTGTCTCTTTAAAGCCGCACAAGTATTTAAGCTTTACATGAATCAAGTGTCTTGTTTTGCGTGAATAAACGACGACTACGCTCCAACAGCAAAAAAGCTTTGTCGCTAGTGCTTTGTTTCGCGTGATACGTCTGTTGTTTCGTGAGAGGACGATCTCATTCTCTTTTCTCTTTCACTCTCCTCCACGTTACCAGAAAACCTATATAACAATTTTAGAGACAGGTAAAATGACACTATTAAAGATGCCTATATCTGAAACAAAAAAAAATACTATGACAGAACAGCGAGGCGAGAGAGCTCAGGAGTAGGAGAAGATAAGGATGCAAGTGTGCCTGTGCACTTAGTGGGTCCCACATGCGACGACGTGTTCGCCAACGGCGACCCATGCGCGGCTGCAGCTGCCTCGCCGGCCGGCCGCTGCCCCCCTCTCCCTCCCAACTCACGCCCACGGGGACACGCAACGTTCCATGCAACGGTGCGGTTGTTCGAGGAGGATTCCGCCAACACGTGGCGCGGCTCGGCTGCCTTTCCCGATGCTGATTCATCCGTCTGGATAGAATCATTTGCCTTTAAGCCTTTAAAAGGACGTCCTTCTGTCTGATCCTCGTCTATTTTATCTTGATATTTACACTATTTTATCTCTTACTATATTCTTTATTTATTTTTGAAAATATACATACATGGATCTTGAGGTAAAAAGGGATAATTGGACGGTGGATGAGACATGAGATGTTCACTTAAGAGGTAAAAATCCGTTTCCGTGAATTTAGGGGTCGTTTGACTGCTTACCATACTTTTCTTTTGGCTACATGTATCCATAATTTCCGGTGAAGGTCGAATTTGTAGTAAAACCTAGCTACAAAATGAGTACACGACATGTGTCGTACGTAGGGTAAGGAAGTGTAGCATGCCATAACAAACAACGGTCACGAAAAATTAAATTTGTCTAACTTGACTACAGCAAATTTGACAGGAAGCTACGAGTATCGATGGTAAAGTACAAATTGGTGGCTTCGATTGAAATTCTATCTACGCTGAGAATGTGAGATTACC